>CM054060.1:47200521-47610498 GCA_028641055.1 Alopecurus myosuroides
TCCGCCAAGTAACACGATATAGATACGATGTTAAGATTAGTTACTCCGTTACTTACCGCGAGAAATGGATGCTAGGTCTTCATGTCGAAAAAAATAGAGCCTAGGTAATTGCTCCGGACGTTAATTCTCGCTACATACCAGTAGCAGTAAGTATGGCCGCTGCCAATTTGAGATATTAAAAGGTTATGTTTAGTGTCGTAGAGTATAAGCGTATCTCTCTCCTTTTTCAAAAATGACAAATATTTTTAGTCAAAGTCAATGTATAGTAATTTTCACAAATCAATACGGATTAAAAAATATAAAAATTTATAGTAATTTTGACAAATCAATATAATAAATACACTCACCCATAGAATACATTTTCAAATCATGTTTGTTAAATCTTATAAATATTCATAATTTTGTCTATAGGATTGGTCAAAGTTACACTAAGTTGACTTTTTGCATGCCTTATTTTAATAAACAGAGATAGTATATCTATAAAAATCAAATAACCCATTATACATGCTAAACCGTTTAAATACTTTTCCTTTTGAATATAAATTGTGTACTTTCTTTGTAAAAGTGCTGAATATTCATATGTCGTGGCAATTTTTGTGCTTGTCATATTGCGTTCCCGCCCCTTATGTAAACTTCAAATTTTCCAATAGATCAGATATGGCGATTAGTCTATGACCATGGCGCGCACACAACTCCAAGTGAGAGGAAATGACCCTCGGAACTCAAGAAGCATGCTCCATGATAATGATAAAAAGTAAATTAAAGAAGTAGAAAAGTTAAATGTACTACTTGCAACATCTTATATTTAGGAACGGAGGGAATACCTATTTAAAAAGTAACAAAAAAAATCAGTCTTCTATGAGCTCGTAAAATTCCTTAAACATCTTTATTCCTTTGACATTTGTGAAAAAATCTGCACGTGGCACTACATGCTTATTTGAATTTGGGTACATAATATATATGCCCATTCTTGCGAGTAGCTAGAGATAGATTAGTTGGCTTAGACTAGCCACAATGGGGGTATCATAGGTAGTATCATAAGTGTCACATAGGCAAAAAAGATGATGTGGCACACAATTAATGAGGAGAGAGGTGATAGTGGTATCATAGGTAGATACTCCCTCCGTCCTGGTGTATAGGGCACAATCTCAAAAACATGTAGTCCCATCTATTAGGCACATTTTGCATTAAATCTCTTCTAATTAGTGGGTGGTTGGCTTTATCCACTCCTCTCCACCAATGCATGTAATTTTTAAACCCCAATGAATGACTACCTTGGGCCTAGAGAATTGCTATATGTGCCCTATACACCAGGACGGAGGGAGTACCGTAACATAACGCTTTCCAAGAAAATATATGTCTATAGCCTCATAAATATACTAGTGTATGATACCTAACTTATGTTACTATGCATTGTGGAAGTAGTAACATAGACTAGTATCATATGCATGATACTAGTATATGATACTCCCCATTGTGACTAGTCTTATAGTACTGGTAGAGTTTAGACACCGACCGCATCTTGAAACCATGTCGCCCCATGCTCGTGCTTTGTCCTGGCTTAGGTTACTGCCCTTTCAAAATGAGGCTGAGATTATGGTGTGTTCCACCTACGGTAGGAGCGTGTCCTGTTTTTAATGTCCATGGTGATGCGAACGGCATGAGGTTAGTTGGGTGACTGTTCATGCGAGAAAGCTCTCTGACATCGGATGGCTATGCAGAAGTATAATTTTTGTTAAGAGGCGAAACACAGGCGATCGGAGTTTTCTCGTTGTTGTGTTTAGGTGTAAACGTGTGGGCCTTGTGAGAAACTCATTCAGAAGAAATCGTACTAGATGAAAGTGGAAGGAAAACATGGCACTAATCTATCTGACCGGCCCTACGTTGGGAGTCGGATATTATGGAACGCGTTAGAGATGATGATAGCGCTAGATCCCGTGCATGCCTGGGTCAGTCTGCATTTACAGGACCCCAACTGCACATCCTTCCCTTCCCCCGGCCGGTCACTGCCCGCCGTCAACTGGGTCGTCCGTGACAGGATAAGCTCCGAGCTCCCATCAAGTCCCAGGCTGGAACGCAGGGCGAAGCCCGCAGCCCATCCCAGACGACGATCACGTGGCCCGCGGGGTGCTGGCCGCTAGCTGTCCTCCCGCGCCGCGCCACGCGTATGGCGGCCTTGCCGTTGCCGACCTCGCACCGGTTTCTGAACCGAAACTACTCTGCGTGTTTGGTCGTGGGTGCATGCCCGTCTCATCGCGTCCAGACATTTCTGCTGCTTTGCGTGTCGCAAAAACTTGCGTAAATATCCGGTCTTCCGACGACGCGATCGATGGCCATAATACCGACCAACCAGGCATTTCCTTGCCTTATCCGACCTAACCGGTCACGTGGATCACGACTGTTCCTGCACGCACAGCACAGCCGCAGACGTGCTGAACAAAACGGGTTCGAGATGATTTCTGTTTGGCGAATCCACCACCCACTAATAAACGCGGTAGATTTGCGGACGTGGGCTCTACCGCGAGACGAATAAATACGTAGGCCAGCACTGGTCAACGACCATTAGCTGCATCGCGCGTGGACACTTGTCATTCTGGTACGCACGCACGGTGGCCGGCAGCAGTAGACGTTACCGCGGTCACGGGCAAATAAACAGGCGGAGCGATCGAGCAAACGAGCTAGCCCAGCCGGCGACGCGGTCGCGGCGTGCCGACCCATTATTGCCGGAGCTGGACGTCAACTTGAAACGGCAACCACCACCCACCTGACACGATCGAGGTACTATCCGTTTGAGGTTTGATCGCCCTACCTCGTATGCACGACACGTCACGGTCGCAGCAGCTTGACGTGAGTTCGATCCTCCCCTCGCCCTCTATCCATCGGCCGGGGGACCGGTGGACGGATGGCGACCCCGGCGGCCCATAATTCTCATCCACGCACGTCGGTTGGGCGCCGCGCTCGGCCACGCTATCTGAATTCTTTTCCGCTCTCGCTTTTCCCTATGAACATGCATAGTCGCCGCGTTTACTGCTACAGTAGATCTCTCCGGAAGGACTAGGCAGTTTTTAACTCGTCGACGCTTTCTCAATTTTTTTTACCTTTTTAAGAGCAAAACGGTGTGTACATGAAGGGCAAAAGAACATCACAGTCGTCCCAGGGAGTGGCGGCTCCAGGAATTCGCAACTGGGTATTCATGTGTATTCATTTTGTCAAACTCATAGCTATTTTTTGAAAATTGTCACATGTTACGCCAAAATCAACACTGTTTTGTAAAAATTATGGGTATTCACATGAATACCCAAGAATACCCCTAGCGCCGAGGGAGGTGCACATGAATGGAAACGGGACGGACGGACGAAATGGGCAAAGCATCACGGCCGATACGCAGGCTAGCCTTCATCCCACAACTAGTACTAGTACTAGCACTAGTATGATCTTATCCACTAATCGTTCCGTGGGACCATTTCTTCCAGGAACGAGGAGGAGGAAAAAGATGGGAGTACCGAGTAGGCCAGTACGGGACAGTAGGATGGGATGGGGTCGGCCCCACGTTATCCACCGAGGATGGGCCCCTGTTCCTCACCGCGTAATCCTATTGGTGTGTGCCCGCGCCGGTGTCCCCACGCCTACGTGGCTAGTACAGCTTATTTTAGTGCCGACCACCGCGGTCCATCCTCCTCAGGGCCTCTTTGGATCACAGGATTGAAAAACATAGGAATCAAGAAAACAGAGGATTCTCACAGGTTTGTCAGTGTAAAACAGAGGATTACAAAATACAGGAAAACTGTAGGTACAGTCGTTTGGATGGAACATAGGAAAAACACAGGAAAAGTGCCTCGATCCTACGCAACCAAGTCTTAAAAAGAGGTTGGAGTGGATGTTTGAATTCCTATGGGATTGAGGCATAGGAATCCAATCCATAGGAATTTTGTCACTAACATTCCTTTGATCCAAAGGCAATTCATAGGAAAATTCCTAAGGATTGTAAGCCTACAAAAATCCTGTGAAATTCCTGCAATCCAAAGAGGGCCTCAACTCCTGTGGCCGCATGTACGGATCGCCTCCTCCCACATGGATACACAGCTTGCAAGACATTTACGAAGAGCAAGATATTGATGGCGAGATGCACCAAACGGTACGGGGACGAATGTACTCGTCATGATACCTAGCCTGCCTAGCCATGCCCTTAATTTCAACCTCTGTACCTCCATTGTTTAAGAGATATTAGCACTCTACGCTACATGAACTTGTTAGTGTTAGAAATAAAACCATCTAGATGCAATCTAGATCATGAGTGACAGACAAACCTAGAACACATAATTGGATCAGATCAAGAAAATAGAGGGGTTTAGGGGATTTACAAGCTCCAGCATTTGAAGACATCGTCGCCTGCTTGGTGCAGGCGAGGTTGAGGGTCGGTGTTGATGTTGCAGGGGTCGATGAAGATCGCCGGATCACGCGGTGACCCTCAGGCCTCCACCGGCACTGTCCGGGGACGGCACGGCGAGGTTCCAGCTCTTCCTGTTGCTTGTGCGCAGCTGCGATCGGGGCAGAAACGTGGGTGTGTTGGGGGAGCAGGGTGACTGAGCGCTAACAGAACGTAGATCGCCAGCAGCCAGGCTCCCCCCTTAATATATGCGCATGCAAACAGGGGGCCAGAACCATTAGTTGGTTAGGGCGCCCCCGATCAGGGCGTTTTAGGTGCGTATGTGAAGGTCACGAACGTTGGTTCGTGGGCCTTCACTTATCTCTTTATTTTCGTCATCTTTATCTCCTTATTTATTTTTCCCTAACGTTTATCTCTTTGACTTGGTTCAGTTTGAACCGTGAGATCAACCAACATTCTCCCCCTTGATCATTCGGTTCAAACTTCATTTGCCCATTCTCTATAGGAATAACATACCAAAGTGAGGTGTTACAACAACTAATAAAATGTCGTTGAACCTCAACACCTATGGTACAGCAGCCTATTTCTAAATGGATATCATATTTCTTATTGGGAGTGGTTCTTGTAATGGTCCCTTTATTCCAGAATCATAGGGCTTCCAGTAATCCCATGCCGGCAACATGCTCATGAAAAATACTGGGTGGTAAGCCTTTCGTTAGCGGATCCGCAAGCATACGAGTCGTACTTATATGCTTAACCTCAATTGTATGATCCTGGATTCTATCTTTCACAACATGATACTTAATGTCAATGTGCTTGGCAGCAGCACTAGACTTGTTGTTACTTGTATAGAAAACTGCGGGTTCGTTATCGCAGTATAGGACAAGTGGTTTCGAAATGCTGTCTACCACTTTAAGTCCGGGAATGAAATTCTTCAGCCATACAGCCTGCCCAGTGGCCTCGAAACATGCTATAAATTCTGCCTGCATCGTAGATGAAGCAGTCAACGTTTGTTTGGAGCTTTTCCACGATATGGCTCCTCCGGCTAGTGTGAATACATAACCTGATGTGGATTTCTTACTATCCACACAACCGGCATAATCAGCGTCTGAATAACCAACAACTTGCAAGTTATCAGACTTCTTATATGTAAGCATGTAATCTTTTGTGCCTTGCATATAACGCAAGACTTTCTTTGCGGCCTTCCAGTGGTCTGGTCCTGGATTTGATTGGAATCTGCCAAGCATTCCTGTTATAAAAGCCAAGTCAGGGCGTGTGCAAATTTGTGCATACATGATGCTTCCGACAGCTGAAGCATAAGGAACCGACTTCATCTGATCAGTTTCAATTTGGTTCCTCGGACATTGGAATGTCCCAAACTTATCGCCCTTAACTATAGGGGCAGGTGTGGGAGAGCACTTATGCAAATTGTATTTCTTCAGTACTCGCTCAAAGTATGCCTTTTGGGATAGTCCTAACATCCCCTTTGACCTATCTCGGTAAATCTCAATGCCAAGGACATAAGAGGCTTCACCGAGATCCTTCATATCAAAATTTGATGACAGGAAATTCTTGGTCTCATGCAGCATATCCTTATCGCTGCAGGCCAACAATATGTCATCTACGTATAGGACTAAAATTGTGAACCTACTGCCTTTAAACTTAACATATATGCAGTTGTCCACGACATTTTCCGTAAACCCAAAAGTTCGAATAATCTTGTCGAACTTGAGGTACCATTGTCTTGAAGCCTGCTTCAAGCCATAGATGGATTTCTTCAGACGACATGCCAGGTGTTCCTTTCCTTCCACGAGAAAACCTTCCGGTTGAGTCATGTAAACATCTTCATTAAGATCACCATTTAGAAATGCCGTCTTAACATCCATTTGATGCAATTCTAGGTTGAAATGAGCTACTAGAGCCATGACAATCCTAAAAGAATCCTTTGATGACACAGGAGAAAAAGTCTCGTTGTAATCGATACCTTCTCTCTGTGTGAAACCTTTCGCCACAAGTCTTGCTTTAAACCTTTCGACGTTCCCTTTGGAATCATACTTGGTTTTGTAGACCCATTTGCAGCCTACCCTTTTAGCACCATTGGGAACTTCTACTAAGTCCCAAACATCGTTTGAGCTCATAGATTTTAACTCATCTTCCATGGCAACTTGCCATTTAGACGAATTCGTACTTTTAATGGCTCCTTTATACGAGATTGGATCATCCACCTTCCCCACATCACATACATCCTCACTCATGTAAGTGACATAATCTTCTGGGATGGCTTTCTTCCTAGGTCGCTGTGATCTTCTCACAGGAGGGGGTGGTGGAGGAGCGTCATTATTTTCAGGATTTTCTTCGTTATCTGTATGGTGATACTCTCCTTCTGGTATGTCATTATTGTTTTCAGGATTACCATTGGGTTCATGATCTAAATCACAAGATTCAGAACCATCATTAGAGGTCACTCTATTTTGAATGGGCAAAACGATCTCTGGGATGGCCGGGCATGGAGCACATACCCGCTTCTCCTCAAGATCGATCTTTCTTAATTCAGTGGCCTCATTATCCTCAAAAAACACCGCTTGTCGCGTCTCCACAAACTTAGTGGTATGACCTGGACAATAGAAGCGATATCCCTTTCCTCTATGTGGGTATCCAATAAAGAAACAGCTAACTGTTTTTGGATCTAACTTCTTAAGTTATGGATTGAATACTCTAGCTTCAGCAGGACAGCCCCACACACGTAAATAGTTCAAGCTCGGTTTCTTTCCCGTCCACATCTCATAAGGCGTGTTCGGTGCTGACTTAGTGGGAGCAAGATTTAATATATGTGCGGCAATCTTTAATGCCTCCATCCATAGGCTTACTGGCAAACTTGCATGACTAAGCATACTTTGCACCATATCCATAAGTGTGCGATTTCGACGCTCAGCCACTCCATTCTGCTGAGGTTCACCAGGCATTGAGTACTGGGCAACAATTCCATTCTCAGCGAGAAACCTTGCAAAAGGTCCTGGAATTTGCCCATAAGGAGCATGTATACCATAATACTCTCCCCCGCGATCAGATCGTACAACTTTTATTTTAACATTTAGTTGGTTCTCAACTTCAGCTTTGAACAATTTGAACTTGTCCAAAGCTTCCGATCGATCACGTATAGGGTAAATATACCCATATCGGGAAAAGTCGTCTGTAAACGTGATGAATGAATCAAAACCGTCTATAGACTTAACGTTAAGGGGTCCACATATGTCAGTATGAATAAGTTCTAGGACACATGTTGCTCGTACTGCTCCTTTCTTAATTGTTTTTGCGTATTTTCCTTTTATGCAGTCAACACATTTTTCTGCATCGGAGAAGTCTAATGGAAGTAGTACATCATTTTTAATGAGTCGTTCAATTCTCCCCCTCGAAATGTGGCCCAGACGACGGTGCCACAATTTCGAAGAAGTGCTAGTACCCTTCCATTTATTCTCATCAATACACACATTACTCACATGCATAACATGATCATTCAATGATAACATATATAATTTGCCTCGTCTGACACCGAAACCAACATCTTTATTACAATATTTCAAAACAAATTGTTTGTGACTAAACAAACATTCATACATGTTATCATCAAGACAAGAGACTGAAATCAAATTCCTACTCAAAGTAGGTACATAAAGAACATTATTTAAATGAAGACGATGGTTGGTGTGGAGCTCCAAGGTGAGTGACCCTACAGCTTCAACATCAACTTCAACTCCATTTGCTACTTTAAGCCTTCTTGTACCGTTTGCTGTGGTTTGGATCATATGGAATCCCTGCATAGAGTTAGCAACATGAGTAGTTGCTCCTGAATCAATCCACCATGATCTAGAGCAGAAATCAGCATAAAATAATTCATCAACAAAAGTGATTTCATCTGTACCTTTCTTC
Source organism: Alopecurus myosuroides (assembly GCA_028641055.1). Classification (NCBI taxonomy): domain Eukaryota; kingdom Viridiplantae; phylum Streptophyta; class Magnoliopsida; order Poales; family Poaceae; genus Alopecurus; species Alopecurus myosuroides. Next base: position 47,208,836 of record CM054060.1, read on the forward strand.
ATCATCCATTTAATATAGGCTGAACAGTCCTTTCTGACATGACCCTCTTTCTTGCAATGAAAGCAAGTGTTTTCAGCAACAGCCGAGATTCCAGAAGACTGTCCAATCTCCTTTCCTTTAGACTTGTGCATATCCTTTTTGAAGGTCTTCTTTGGAGGCTTGGAAGGACTAGGCCCATCATACTTTCTCTTGTTAGAGCCAACATGAAAGGCTTGGTCCTTGTTTTGTTTCATCAGCCTTTCCTCCTCCTGGACAATTCGAGGACATATCTCATCGAGTGACCACTTTTCCTTCATGGAATTATAGTTGATCTTGAATTGATCAAATTCCTCAGGGAGGGACTCCAAAATCATTATGGTGAGTAAGTTATCACTGAGTTCACATTGTAAAGCCTTCAGCTTGCGCGAAGCATTAATTATTCTCAGTACGTGACTCCTTACTTCACCATCACATTTATACTTCCCAAGGAGCTTCTGAAATAGTTCAGTTGCATAGACCTTCTCGGAGCCTTTGAATTGCTCCTCCAAGGCTGCCATGAAATCTTTAGGAGTATCTTTCTTGGGGAGAGCCCCAATAATCTCAGGTGAAATGGATGATCGCATCAGAAGCATTGCTACATGACTTGATTTGTTCCACTTCTCCATTTTGGAGTCATAAGTTTTCTTAAGTTCACCATACCCCGCGACACCATTTTCAGGTGCCGTGGGCTTATCCTCCCTTAAGGCATAATCAAATTCACTGAAAGCCAAACTTAGCTCGATTGAATTCTTCCAGCGTGGGAAATTACTCCCCGTCAGTTGCTCGACAGTGTCGTAGCGTATCGCAGTGGAAGCTGAAAATATTACATGGACGTTAAAAAATTGCATGAATACAAGACTTTATGTTGGTAAAGAGGAATAAACATGCCATAATCATAATTTTTTTTTCTAATTCTATGCCAAATCACCGTTGGGCAGAAATGACACAAGATTAGAACAACTTAAGGGGATGACATGCAAAATTAACACAACGTTGGTCAGAATTAATTTTACAGTCATGACATTATCAAATTAAGCATTAAAATTAATAACATAAGGTAAATAACATTATTCAATGCTTAAATTGATTATACAACATTTAAACATATTAAAGTATTCTGAACAAAAAATCTCGTTGGTTCATTTTTATTCAGAACAATAACATGTTTATTATCATAAATTTAGGCAACTATTTTCTGTTCTTTAAACAGTGCACAAAACATAATAATGAAACTTAAAAACAAATTATGCGCTGAAAATAAAAGAAACAGAAACTTAAAAGAGCAGAAAAAAAAACATCCAGAACAGCCCAAAATTGGCCAGACGCAGACCAAAAACGGAGCAAACCAGCCCAGCCTGGTCCAGCCCACCAATTCTGCCCCAAGGAGGCCCGCAGAGATCTACGTCGTCGGATTAAATCCGACGGTCCGCCTTGCTTAGCGGCTGAACAAAACCGTGCAAACCCTAAACCTAATTCCCCATTCTCCTCTCTTCCCCATTTCGTATCGCTCCCGAGAGAGAGCAGTGGAGACGGCCTCGACGGCGTGCCGCCCTCCCCCTTCCTTTAGTCGCTCGACGGCGAGCTGCAGGTCCGCCCCGCTCTGCCTCCATACATGTGGCGCGGTGGCCGTGCTCAGTGAGTGAGGGAGAGGCGGGCTGGAGCAAGGCGACGGCGGCAACGGCGCGCAGCCCTCCCCCTTTCCATTCCGGCGCGGTGGCCTTTCCGTTCCGGCGCGGTGGCCGTGGTCGCCCCTTTCCCTTCCGGCGCGGTGGCCTTCACACGGCGGCGCTGCGGTGCGCTCGCCGGAGGAGCAAGCTGTGGACAGAGTCCAGCTCGCTGCTCCGTCGAACGTGGCGTGTGCGCCGCGAATCGTGGCCGGAGGCGGGGTCTGCACGACGGGGAGTCCCCGACGGCCTTCAAATCGACTGCGACGAGCGCAGCGCCCGGCGTCATCATCGTCCGCGACAGGCGCGTCTGCCGCGCGTCTTCTCCAATTCGAGGGGAAGGCGGCGACCATTAGTTCGACGGCGACGAACCCGAGGGCCTGGCGACGTCTTCTTTCACGCGCTGGCGCCGTACTGTCATTCCGCGCGCGAGGCGCGTCTCAACATTGTCACAGTAAGTGCCCATGCCCATGTGTAAAAAATTCGGGGATTAGGGGGTGTAATACGGGTTGGGGAAAAATTCTAGGGTTAGGGTTCTTCTTTACAGGAGGGGAACGTTGCATAATTTCTACCAATTAATACTCCCCTCCTCCATAATTAAATAAATGGTGTAGCAATTAATCAAAATTGATTAACCGAATCTTAAGAACAACATCAAATTAAACACATCTGTTAATTAATCTTGATCATACTTATTGAAATCTTAACAGTACATGTTTAAAATAGCAATTGGGCCAAACCGAGACTTAAGTTTGCATCATTATTGACTCGGATAGTTAATTAGGATTGATTTTTGACATAAGAGGGTAGCAATTACGACTAATCTGAGTCTGATCATAAACATAACTTGCCTAAATATGAACTTAATTAACCAGAACTTGATCAACAGATCCACATTAGGGTTCTAGTGCTATCACATTGGCCTCTGATACCATTGTTAGAAATAAAACCATCTAGATGCAATCTAGATCATGAGTGACAGACAAACCTAGAACACATAATTGGATCAGATCAAGAAAACAGAGGGGTTTAGGGGATTTACAAGCTCCAGCATTTGAAGACATCGTCGCCTGCTTGGTGCAGGCGAGGTTGAGGGTCGGTGTTGATGTTGCAGGGGTCGATGAAGATCGCTGGATCACGCGGTGACCCTCAGGCCTCCACCGGCACTGTCCGGGGACGGCACGGCGAGGTTCCAGCTCTTCCTGTTGCTTGTGCGCAGCTGCGATCGGGGCAGAAACATGGGTGTGTTGGGGGAGCAGGGTGACTGAGCGCTAACAGAACGTAGATCGCCAGCAGCCAGGCTCCCCCCTTAATATATGCGCATGCAAACAGGGGGCCAGAAGCATTAGTTGGTTAGGGCGCCCCCGATCAGGGCGTTTTAGGTGCGTATGTGAAGGTCACGAACGTTGGTTCGTGGGCCTTCACTTATCTCTTTATTTTCGTCATATTTATCTCCTTATTTATTTTTCCCTAACGTTTATCTCTTTGACTTGGTTCAGTTTGAACCGTGAGATCAACCAACAGTTAGGTGGAAGCAAATACATACAAAAACTTGCAAAAGTGTACTAACCCATACATGAACTTGTTAGGTGGGAGTATAAACATACAAAACTGTTCTAATGACGCCACATAAGCTGCCACGTCGGTTTTTTTTTTTTCTGAAAACCCCCGTGAAGATTTGACGCTCACAGATTGGTTTGTGGTTACGACGCCACATAAGCTGCCACGTCGGTTCTTTCTCTGTACTCCCCACTCTTTTACGAGCTTCTAGACGTCCGGCGAACTCTCTGCTCCGACCTTTTTATGCCCGCCGCTCTCCGGCCTCGGGTCATCATGAACTCGAACACTAGCAGAGTTGAAGCAATCCCACAAACATTTTGCTGATCTTAATCCCACATCATCCAGCAAACACTTGGTGATCGAGAGAGCAGCCATGAATCTGGGCAAGGCCGGCCACGCGCAGATCACGCCGCTGCACCTAGCCACCGCGCTGGCGGCGGACAAGGCCGGGATCCTGCGGCAAGCGGTCGCGCAGGAGTCCGGCGGGAACGCGACCGCGGGGGACACCTTCGAGCGCGTGCTCACCGGCGCGCTCAAGAAGCTGTCGTCGCAGTCTCCACCGCCTGACTCCGTGCCGGCGTCCACGGCGCTCATCGTGGGGGCCAGGCAGGGGGATGGCACCGAGGCTCCGCTGCTGCCGAGGACATACCCGCCCAACTCGAGGGTGTACACGACGCTGATGAAGGGCTAGAGGAACGTCGGGCGCGTGGACGACGTGGTGTCCATGGCGCGCGCCATGCGGCAAGAAGGGGAGACGATGCCGGAGAGCCGGCCAGACCACGTCACATACACGGCGGTGATATCCACCCTCGTGGCCGCCGGCGACATAGAGCGCGCCCACGCGGTGCTGGACGAGATGGGCAGAGCAGGGGTGTCGGCGAGTCGGGTGACGTACAACATGCTCATCAAGGGGTACTGCCAGCAGCTGCAGATGAGCAGGGCCAAGGAGCTCCTGGAGGAGATGACGACGGACGCCGGCATCGAGGCCGACGTGGTGACGTACAACACCCTCATCGACGGGTGCGTGCTCATGGACGACAGCGCCGGCCCTGTTCAACGAGATGCTGTCGCAGGGGGTGGCGCCGTCGACGGTGAGCTACACGACGCTGATGAAGGCGTTCGCGGCGTCGGGGCAGCCCAAGGTGGCGCACAAGGTGTTCGAGGAGATGGAGAAGGACCCGAGGGTGACGGTGGACAGGGCGGCCTGGAACATGCTGGTGGAAAGCTACTGCCAACACGGCCTGCTGGAGACGTCAAAGCAGGCGGAGGAGAGGATGAAGGAGAGCGGCGTGCAGCCGGACGTGGCCACCTACGGCAGCCTGGCCAAGGGGACCGCCATCGCCCGGAAGCCAGAGGAAGTGCTGGTGCTGTGGAACGAGGCGAAGGAGCGGTGCGAGGCGGCGGCCTGAAGCCGGAAGAGGAGCTCCTCGACGCGTCGCAGACGTGTGCGTCCGGGGAGCCTTCTCCAAGAAGGCGCTGGAGATCGTGGCGTGCATGGAGGAGAACGGCCTCGCGCCCAACAAGACCAAGTACAAGAAGATCTACATCGAGATGCACTCGAGGATGTTCACCAGGAAGCACGCGTCCCAGGCGCCCTGGACGAGGATTTTTGTTAGATCTACAACCTGGGGAGGAAGAGGATCCAGCTGGAGGTGGAGCTCCACGCGCTGGAGAAGGAGAAGGATAAGGCCAGCAAGGACCGGCTGGTGGAGGTGAGGAAGGAGCTGGACGACCTCCGGGACAAGCTGCAGCCGCTGACGATGAAGTACCGGAAGGAGAAGGAGCGGATCGACGAGATGCAAAAGCTGAAGCAGCGGCATGCGGAGCTGCACTTCACACTGCAAGAGGCCGAGCGGCGCATGGACCTCGCTCGCGTCTCCGACCTCAAGTACGGCGTGCTGCAGGAGATCGACGCCGCCATCGCCAGTCTGGAGGGTGAGACAGGGGAGAACCTGATGCTGACCGAGACCGTCGGCCCCGAGCAGATCGCTGAGGTGGTCAGCCGCTGTACCGGCATCCCGGTGACCGGGCTCGGGCAGAACGACAAGGAGAGGCTCGTCGGAATGGCCGATAGACTGCACAAGAGGGTGGTCGGGCAGACCGAGGCCGTGAACGTCGTCGCAGGGGGTTTTCAGAAAAAAAAACGACGTGGCAGCCTACGTGGTGTCATTAGGACAGTTTTGTATGTTTTTGCTCCCAACTCGCAAGTTCGTGTATGGATTAGTGCACTTTTGCAAGTTTTTGTATGTATTTGCTCCCACCTCGCAAGTTCATGTATGTAGGGTGCTAATATCTCACTGTTTAACTACTCCCACTGAGTTCCGTAGTTGTACGGCCCCATCAGTCTATGTACGTACGCGTATATATACACGATGGTAAGCAACTTGTACACGTCGGTGGGTGAGAAGTGAGAACAAAACGGGCGAGACCGCCGTCCCGAGCCCATCTTTACCCGAAAGTAAGTAAAGATCCGCAAAGGGCAAAATCCTAATTAGGCCCGGATAACATAATCAAATGGAGCATGCATGCACAGTAGTGACTTTTGACGGATCAACATCGCACCGGCCGGTCCTACTTTAGTGTCTTCTTTTTCTTTTAGCTAGCTAGCTATAGCTAGGGACCAGACCGTGATTTTGGTTTAGTTTACTCTCTGCCTTGGTGATCGAATTAGGTAACAGCAGCCAGGAAGGAAGGAAGCTTAACACCGCGGTTCAACAGTGCTAACAATATCACGGTGTGGGACCTGGCCGGGCTTGCCCACAACGCGAAGGTTTTTGGTGTATTTAAAACGGAGCAGAGATCACGAGTGCAGTCAGATGTGGTGTCGCACGCGGATAATAAAAAAAAGTGTTAGCGACTCGTAAACGTTAGCGATTAATTAGCTGTAGGAAGAGCAAGTAGGAGCAGAGTCATCCATTAGGATAAGCTAGGTTACCACTGCCCACGTTGGCAGGGTGTGCTCTATCCTCTCGGTCCATTTCTTCTTGTACAGTGTTAGCTAATTCTGCACGGTTACTGAAGCGTTCGGAAGAAAATTAGGGTAAACTTGCAGTTGTGATGGTCCCCAGGGCTACGTAGAGTGCAGTTGGTCAACGGGACGCACGTTGTGAGGCCGTGTTCCAGCAGCACGTCGATCGAGGAAGCCCGGCCGTCTTTGCCGGAGACGACCACGACGACGACTGTGCGTCCCCGTCACCAACGCTCCCAGCTTATCAGCATCGATCTCTGCCTTCCTGTGGATCCTGCTCCTACTTCTCTAGACACGTGCATGCGGGTCCGGAGAAACTCCTAGCTCAAATCACAGACAAATTCGTTATGAATTTATCCGTTTGAGCAGGTCCGGAGGACACGAAAATAAGAAGCCGGCCCCGAGAGGGCTCGGGAGGGGCGGCCGCACGGGGCCCAAAATATTTAGGGGTCCCTCCCGCGTATATGTACGTACAGTTATATGGCATGCAAAAAAAAAATAGCGATTGACCGATTTGCCATCAAGCCAGGCAGCTGCAGCCAAACTAGGAGCCCGTCCCGAACGACGATGAATCCAACCATGAACCATCGCCCGTGCCTCGACGAATCGATCTGGAAATCTAATCACGATGTCGCGCTTCTTTTCTCCCCTTATGCCCTAGCGGCTAGGTCCTCCTGGCGGTGTCGTTCCTCCCGCCGGCCACTCCTCTCGGCATCAAGCAGCACAGGCTTCTGGCCGCAGCGTGATTTCCTCCATCTGCTCCTTGCCTCTCCCGGTTCTCCCTTTCGCAGAAGCCGGCGCGCAGCAGGGCGGCTAACGAACGCATCACGAACTGCACAAGTCGGTTATTCACTGATTCCCTCACCTTTGGTCCTTCCGCGGTTAAATTTCTACAAAGTTCTATGTTAGTTGATTTTTATGTTGCCAGAACAAAAACCTAAGATGTTGGGATCTGCACACACACTACACTAGCAGCTCGACCGTAATTCTCCCGCAAAAAAGATAGACTATAATTAATAGTAAAAAGAAATTTCCGAATGTCGTTAAAATCCTAGAGACAGATCGTCATGCAGGCAACTTAATATGTACTATGCAATCATACATTTTTTTATCATTGCCAAGCAAAATTTTATCACAAGTTAGCCACCACCTTTGCTCATTTCTGGGTCTGCAGCTAATTGTTCCATTAACTGAAAGCAGATTTTCAAATTTAAACTTATTGAAAAAATATTTGTATCTTTAATGTGACAAGAAAGGTTAAATGATTTGGTAACTCTGTGCGTCAAGAAGAAATTACTGGAGGAGATTGATATTGACTGCATCATCGATGACTATGCATCTAGAAATGTATGAAGAACATTTAAGAATATATTGAAACTGTAGTACACCTCCATCGTAGTAAAATTGTGTCCTTGATTTTTTTCCGCATTGCTTTCTCACGTAAAAAATATGTGTTCTGCTTCTCATTATATTTCTATGTTTACTTATTTATACTCGAGGGCCCCAAATTTTAGCTTCGCTCTGGGCCCCCCAAAATCTCAGGACTGGCCCTGACCACGCCGTGTCGTGTCCGCGGCTGCTAATATGCCGGCTAAATTTAGACCAAATTTGAGCAGGTCGGGACCAAAAGCGGACTGACGATGTGAGAAAGACAGCCCCGTAGGAGCTTTTTTCAGTGAGACTGATCGGTCCGGTCCATGTAGGCAGCCTCATCTCTCTCGACGCGAGCTAGCCCGCGCTTGACTGTTCCATGTCCGCGAGGCCCCGACGTTTCTGACGGTGCGCTCATGCCGGGAAACATCCCACCGGGCGGCCGTTCCGACGGGAATGGGATCGGCGTCGTGTGTTCACGCGCGAACCGGCAACAAAAAGTCAGCACGGTGCGCGCTCTGGACGAACAATTGCGGCCAAATCTGGCGGTTTCCGAACGATTTTCGTCGCACGATGGAGGTGGAACAAGTAAACGCCGCGGTGTCTGGATAGGATTGGAGGGGAGCAACGGCCCTGCTACGGAACCGAGGAGAGCCACAGCTATCTCAGCGTGTGTAAAGTGAGGGAACCGATGGAAGAATGCATGGATCGAACAAACCTGGCGCACCTAACTAACCAAAATCGTGTGTCCCTGGCGCTTTCCATAATTACTTGCATTTTCTGGTGCGGATGAGCGTGATGTCGACCGGCAACGGCCCTCTCCTTTCATCCTCTCCAAGAAACTAGGTAGATATATATTGGACTACAGATGCGTGGATTGGAAAAGACATTCGTGTGGTGTGGACCCTCGAGCGTCCGAGCTTCTTTTTTTGAGGGATAGCACACCGGCCGGGTCTTTGCTGATCAGGCGACTGTTCGCCGCACCGCACCGTAAACGGTGGCCGTGGTATCTCTGATGCATGCACAAGCACCCCGAGCACAATGGAAGCATAGCCCGGTCATGTGCGCGCTTCGACAGAGGACGCCGTAGATTATTTCCTTGGACTCCACCCTCCACGTGCCATGCCAAATTGCCATGTCGCCCAGGCAGGCCCATGCTTGATTTGAGTTGGATGGCATGAAACACGACGCCACTGTCGATGATCTACGCTGCTTCAGGCACGGGCAATCTGATTCGCGCCGAAATGCTTGAATTCTCCGGCACGAGCGGATAACACCGCCGCTGAAGCTGAACTAGAGAAACTCCACGACGTGCGCCGACACGGCCCCGCGCGCTGATCGATGTTATCTGCTCGCCCGCGTGCCGCCGGCACGGGCACTGCCGCTCTGCTACGGGCGAGCTGGTCAACCTTCTCGCTGCCGGCGCGGACGGCCGTGCTTATGGGTCTCGCGCAGTAGTCTGCAGTACTGCCACGTTACGTACGTACTGTACCCGCTGTATACGTATGGTGTGGCTCTCAAGATGGCAGTGCCGTCTTCTTCTTTCTTTCTTTCGCGCGCCTACTCCTGTTCCTGTCACTCTGGGAGGGAGCTGAGCTAGCCGCCCGTATCCGTATGTAGATACGTCCGACAGGACGTAACTTCTACTGCTGGCCGCGCACAAAAAAAACACGGTCCGGCTACGTATAGCATCGGCGTGATCAGATAAAATGATTGGTCGAATCCGATGTGCTCGGTGGAGATCAATGTGAGATCAGTACTACTTGAGTTGGCTGTGCCACCAAAGACTTATCTAGCTTGAGCAGCTGCCCGTACTCGTATCGTATGTCCGGGGATAATCATTCTGTCACCTCCCCATTGTACTGCTGTACTAGCTGGCTAGCTGACCGGCCGGACGGATGATGAACGACCTCTGCTCTGCCGTTGGGTGGTAGTGGATAGCGGATAGCATCGAGGTCTTGTTTCATAGAAAAATAAGGACAGGAGAAGATAGGACTAGTGGATAGGGTGTCGGTTGCTGCTTTTGCTTTCGCGCGGATCTCCGATTCATTTCATGCATGACCATCGGTCGATCGATCCAGATCTTTGCCGTGATCGTGTGGGTTTTGACTCGCGCCTTGGCGATCGATTTCGGTTGGCATATGGAGCTACTCTACGCAGGTTCAAACGGAGTAAATCTGGATCTTATCAACCGATCGCAGCCTTTACTTTCTGTCGCGGAAAATATGTCGACGCTAATTATTCAGGCCACGAACGTGCACTATGTCACGGTCCATTTTTAAAGGCACTTATGCAGAGGCATTTTTGGAAATGCCTAGAAAAATATTTTTTGGAGGCACTTCTGCACTAATGCCTGCAATTATACGATTTTTAGGGGCACTAATCTAAACCGCCTATAAATATATGATTTTCGAAGGTGATTTTCGAAGTGCCTACAAAAATGCTAATTTTTAGAGGCATTTTTTAGGGAAAGTGCCGGTAAAAATGAGCTCCGGCAAAACTAAAAAGTGCCACAAAAGATAGGGAGGCTTGGCACGGCCCGTATATGTGGTAACCGTTCGATCTATCCTATGCTGCACATTCCCGAATACCCCAAACACATCGGCCTCGTTCCCTGCACACCCCGATTCCATCTCCGCCTCCGTCGCGGCTGCTACCGCGGGGCGCAGGCGCTGATGGCGGGCCGAAAGACATCCGAGGTGGAGCAGGAGGACCGCCGCCGCCTCCTCAACTTCACATCTAGATCGGACGAAGTGTAGCAGGTCAGCAACGGCGGGGAGCGGCTTCGGCGCGAGGAGGAGCATCAGAGGGGGCCTTCAAGCTAGGGCCAGGAGAACATGGCCGTGGAGGAGCTGCAACAGCAGAGGGCACTCCGCGGCGACGCGACGAGCAGAAACACGGGCCCTGCGGCGGCCTCCACGCTTCGGCTGAGGACGGCGACGCCGTGACAGAGCAGCAACAGTTACTGCGTTGCCGCCATGGACGGGATCGACGTGGACCTCGCCCGTGCGCGGGATGAGCGCCGGAAGCTGGAGGAGTCCTGGCGGCCGGCTTCACCGGCGACATCCACAACATTCGCTGTCGTTGACAGCCTCTTCAGCATGTCCTCAAGTTGTACCAGGTTGGTCACTGACGACAATTTATATCCCTGCAAGTTGCAACAGCTATGTGCATCGAAGATGTTTGATGGAATGACTAGCTGAGCATGACTAGCTAATGTATTGCTGCTGATTATTGTGCGAAAAAATGACTAGCCTAGGAGTCCATCGACGGCAACCATGGGAGTCCACCGCAACGGGACCCGATCTCTGGTTCAGACCATGCTACTCTATGAACTTCATAGGTTCACACCATGTCTGGCTCCTTTCTGGTAGTTGCTATTACCTGCTTTCTTAAGTGTTTTTTATCAGGTACGCCATTGGATATATAAGAGTATTTGGTAAACAATTCAGTGTCTCTTCTGTTGTAAACCAAAGTACCCGTTCACCCTAATTTTGAAGTCAGGATTTATCTCAATTTTTACCTTGTTTTTTCATGCTCTTTTTATTGTTGCTTCTATCACACAAAATAAACTATTGTGAAAAACGTTAGTCCAGTCTCAAAGCTTGAATGCTTCTACTTTCAATGTATATATATCATCTCCTTTTGTAATGTTTTGCTCTGAAACTATATGCATGGAGCATCTCGTTTAACCACTCTAGAATGATGTGGATGCAGAAACTGGACATAGTTTAGGTGAAGCCATGGCATCTACCCGCGCTCTCAAACATTCATCAAGTCATTGCCAAGTGGAGTAAGATTAATTCGATCCGAATGCATATGCTTCTTATTTCATATAGACCATGTGGTATCATTCTGTCCAGGATAAAATGCAGAAAGAAGCACCAATAAACCATTAATACACGGGAATACTACATACTTGGCTGATTTGCCAGGGGTGCCAATTAGCCGACCCGGGCACCGATGGTGGCATCTAATCTACTGGGCCAAGCTCTTCTGAATTTTGTTGGTGCCACCCCTGTTCCCTTCTGCATTTCTAGTAGTACTTTTGTATATTTCTGGCAGTATACTGTATTTTAAACCAGTTTAAAATATATGTATTTAAACTAGGCCATGCCAGCTTAACTTCAATTTTGTGTCGCCTACTTGACTTGCGTACTTAACATAGACTGTAAACATGAAACCATCTACTCTTTATACTATCTGTAAATCCTTAGAACATGTTAATTAGACCGAAACCTGAATATGCACTTTGCAAAATGTTAATTAGACTGTGATAATCTTATTGCAGTTACTTTAGCAAACTAATTAAGCTCACGCTTGTTTATCGAGCATAGGTATACATTACACATTGTACTTGTGGTTTTTGGCATCTCTTGTTGCTTTGCATCTGTTGCCCAACAAGATTAAAGTTTTTATTCAGTGCTAGCTCAATACATATTTCTGCTACACTATACAGTTAATATTTAAAAGGATCCATGGAGTATATTTCCGTTGTTTAATATCTCGTTTTCTGTATAGTCTGTGATATCTTGTCTTTGTGGATTTGTCAGAGTGAGTTTTCTACATTGTGCTGCAGGTTGATGATGTTACAAGAGCAAGAGAGGAGTATGAGATGGGGAATGATGCTACATATAGCAATCAATATCAAACTGAATAGCTGTGTTAGTACTGTTACATATACGACATCAATTCTTCTCTCTGTATAATGATACGTCCTCTGTATCTTGAATTGGATCTCTCATTGTTTCTCTTATTGTATGCCCACAATTGTACCCTCTCCAAATTGCAAGCCACAATTGTTATTGATATGAGTGCTAAATGACATTTATTTCATCATGCCGAGGATGATTTTTGAGGCTATTTTGCCTAATGACTAGAATATTTTTTAAGGCACTATTGCATCATGTATAGAATGATTTTTTAATGCCTACAATGGTTTTTTGAGGCACTACCGCATAATGCCTACAATGATTTTTTGAGGCACTATTGCATAATGCCTAAAATGATTTTTTGAGGCACTATTGTCTAATGCCTGGAATGATCTTTGGAGGCATTATTGTGTAGTGCCTACATTTATAATCTAAGGCATATTATGTAATGCCTTAAAAAATGTATCCTTATAGGCACAATAAAAAACGCCTCAAAAAATTGATTTTTTGAGGCACTATTTACTAATGCCTTAAATGTTCTTTTCCTACCCTATTTGATGTGGCATTTTTGTGAAATGGCTTCTATGATTATTTAAGGCACTTTAGTTATTTTTTAAGGCATTTTTTTGTGCCTTCGAAAATCATCCGTGATGTAGTGGTGTACGTACTGCCCCCTTACCCGACGCCGAGGAAAGTTGGGCAACATTTCTGCTTTGGCACGGTTCACGCTTCACGCAAATCTGGCTTTTGGCAGCGTATCACGGAGGACTGATCGATGAAGAAAGAAACCTTGTGCGCCAAACACGCCATGTACTACGGCCGGTCCGTACCTATTTCTTTGCTTTAAATTTCTTGTCGTTAGATAGTACTCAAGTTGGGAAGAGATCTTATCTTGGAAATCCGATTTCAAATTCTATAATATGCGGCCGGGGGTTGATTTAGTTGCGACGTACTCCTACTTGTGTGTATTTAATCACTTGGCATATTTTGCATCAAAAGCAACTACTCCCTCCGTCACAGTGTACATATATCTGCTTCCTGGTTCCTATCCATAAATTTCAGCATACACACAATGAGAACTTTCAGTGGAGGAAGCATTCTGATTTCTCAATGAGTGACCATTCTGCCCCCTGCCATTTTTCTTGAGAGAAACTCGTGCGAACACACCAGTCAGGTCGCCTGATGCCGGTTGATAATGCATGGTCACCAAGTCTTCACTCCATTTATCGAAAACAAGTGTGATCAGACTTCTCAAGCATTGTGCGCGCCAGAATGGATGGATCCCCAGATGGGAGACAATGGCCGGATGGATCCCCGGCTCTCCATACATGTTCCCGGCACGCCACTGCCACTGCCACCAGTACGTACGTACAGTACGTGTTTTCTGCCCACGGATGGGTACGTGTCGTATGTACGTACGTCCTCTAGAATTGATGACGAGAGATCGCACCGCACGACCGCCGAGTGCTTGCTGCGCCGGTCGCTCCCGCCGCCGGTGTCGCCGGTTGGTGTGGAGATGGCTTAGGGTGCCGGCCCCCCTTGTACAGCAGTAGAAGTAGGTTCAGTTGTCGCCTAGGTGCTAGTTTCGACTTTATGTCGTCGAGGTTGAGCTTTCTTCCTCGTCCGAGCAGAGTAAGGAAGCCGTGCGTCATCTATCCTTCTTCGCTCGAGCTCCAGAGGTTGGAGACGGGAGAGTTGGTTGTTGGCGCTGCCTCTTTTCCCCATAAGCTCGAAGGCTGGGCTCCAAGTCTTGGAGTTCTTCTCCGCTTTGCTGCAAAGCTTTGGTCTGAAGCTAGTTCCTCTCTTCTGTTCGGCCATGGAGGCGGGAGGAAGAAGGGATGCTGCGCATCAGATTCTTTGTTTGCAGGGATGCGTCTACTCTTCAAGCTGCATCTCCGTTCGAATCAAGCCAAGTCCAAGAAGGACTTCGCCAGTCTTGGCCGGCATGGCGGCCCTTATCCCTCCTCCGCGGCGGCGGAGGTCAACCGAGCAGGTCATCGGAGCTCGCTGCTCAGAGGGAAGCAAGTGGTGCGTCCCCGCTTCCTTCCTGGCAGCCGGTGGCGACTGCTCCTCGCCGGTTCTGGAGAGTACTCGAGCGCATCGCTCTCGATCCTCGACATCAGCGTCTGGAGGTCGCCGGCGACGGGCGGTGAAGAAGACCAGGGCCTTGATTGCTTTTTATCTTTTTGCCCTAGGGTCTTGGATGTAATAGAACTGGCCTTATCTTCGAATTTGCAGGTCCATTGTGCAAGAGTTGTAAAACGGCCAGATTCTTTTTGTACTCACCCCCACAATCTTTAATGAAAGCAGTAACCAGGTCCTTAGGGACCTACTCTTGTTCAAAAAAAAAAAAAAAAAGAGATCGCACCGCACTTTTTTTTTGCGCCGTGCATTACAGTATGTGGTACTCATCACTCTCTACCTCTATTCCTAGCTACTCCCTCCATTCAACAATAGATGACTTCCATATATCTAGGTAGAGATGTATCTAGACATATTTTTAGTGTCTAGATACATCCATATGTAGATAAATGCAAGTCATCTATTGTTGAACGGAGGGAGTATGATTCATGGAAGAGGATGCTACACGCAAACAACTCGTACTGTGGTTCCTGGTACACATATGTATCGCAACGTACGCACAATCATCTTGCTAGAGCTGATTACATTAACGAGGATTGGAGACAGAATGGTACCACATAGAAATCCAGAGATCGAGGACACTGCAATCGACGTAAGCCATTTGCGCATACCGTTGAAATCGAATCGTAAAACTTGTAAAACTAATAATAGAGTGGTGCTACACGTACGATGCTTTCAGTACGATTTCCATACGACACACCCTTACACTTTGCATTGATGCCCTTGATGGTCCCACCATGAGAAGAATTAATCCAATCATTTTGACCCACATCTGTGTCGTACGCTTATCGGACAGAGAAGATCGTACGCAGAGCAATTCCGCTAATAATATTCCGTGCAGTAAATCAGCTATACTTGTCTTTTGCGTTGGCTTTGGTGAACTGAAACAATAATAATCTCCACGACTTTGCCGAGCTTGTACTAGATAACTTGCGACCGAAAGACAGGAAATTTCTCAAGGGAAACTTGTGAAAGCTTCGAGGGGCTACTGGGTAAGGAGGAAAGTATGGACCAGATCGACGAGGCTCGAGGAATTAAAAACAGACCACGACCTTACACTGGGAGTTTGGCTGGCGATGCAGCCGTGTTGGTTTCGGATTTCGTGGAAGATCCTTGTCACGACTGTACCTGTACATGTCCTCGGATCCTCCTGCCCTTGTTGATGGATGCGCACGTCACACACTCATGTCTTCGTTCCCGTACGCCGACCTCATGTCTTCGTTCCCGTAGGACACCGGGTTGGAGATGTCAATGGAGTACTATGGGCGTTCTCCTAGCTCTGGTGGCAACCTCTACCAGCAACACTCGATGTGGTCCTGGCGTAGTTGACAAGTGAGGGACAGAAAGACTAGTATGGGAATTTACTTATATGACAACAATAACAAGATAGAAGATACAAACATGAAGCACACAGAGACAACCCCAAGGGGCGTTTGCACGCAGAGGGTGCACGGGAGCGCGGCCCCGAGCACGCCACGGCCATACCGTGGGCGCCCGCTCGCACACAACCATGGCGCCGTGGCTATAAAGCCACGGGCACGCTCCCACTGCGCCACCCCGCTCGCCTCACTCCACTCCACCTCACTGACCCATACTGCGCACGCCCCAAGCTCTCTGCGAGCTCAGCGAGCTCGAATTTGCCGCCGGACACCGCAGAGGGAGACAGAGGTGGAGCACACCCCGCGTCACCCCACCCCTCATTTCCACCTCCGTTGTGTTCTCCTCTCACCGTAGAACGTCCCTGACCCGTCCCTTTGACCGTTCATTTGCATGAGAGCCGAGGACTTCGCCGGAGCCATCGCGTCCGTACTGTTGCGCGCCATCATTGGGACCTTCCACGACCCCCTGTGACCGCACCCCTGCACTGCTTGCCCCACGTGCCCCCTAGGTGAGCTAATCGCGAGCCCCTCGCTGCCGGCCGTTTCCCCGTCGAGTGGGAAAGAGAGTGAGGAGGGAGACGACGGTGCACCGTTGATCTCGCGATCAACGACCACGTTCAAACCACTAAACGGTATGCGCGTTGCGTGAGCTCGTGCTTGCATGGATGCAGCGATAGCGAAAGAGGAGGAGCCTGAACAACTCCCAGATTTCGAGATGGAGGAGCCCATGGGGGACTACATAGATGTTGTTCATGAGGCGGTGGTAGGAACAACTACCAGATTTCGAGACGGAGGAGCCCACGGGGGGCTACATCAACGAGGTTCTCAAAAATTTCCAGGCAGCCATGAAGCCAGCCCCCAGCTTGCATCATGGTGGCAGAGCACTTTCCCCTCGGCATCTTCCTCCGCCTCCCTCTCGACGAGCCAGTGCTTGATTTGACTTGCACCGGCACTTTTTCAGAATGGGAAAAAACCCGGGAGGGTCGTCGTGCCTTCTTAAGACTTCGAGACGGAGGCCAAACCTCCTACTATTGTACATCATATCAGAAGCAACAACTTGGAGATGGAGGAGAAGGACCAATCTCCAGACTTCCAAATGGAGGCCGAACCTTCTCCTGCTGCTGCACTTTAATCTTGACACCGATGCAGTGGCGGCAGCGGGAACAGAAGAGGAGGAGCCTGAACAACTCCCAGATTGCACTCGCGGAGCCCCGACGTCTAGGGCATAATGAAAACCATTCTGGCGGACAAGGAGGCATCGGCAAAACTTCCAGATGGAGGGCGAACCTCCTACTTCTGCTGCTGCACTTTAATCTTGACACCGATGCAGTGGCGGCAGCGACAGCAGAAGAGGAGGAGCCGGAACAACTCCCAGATTTCGAGATGGAGGAGCCCACAGGGGACTACATAGATGCTGTCCAGGAGACGGTGGTAGGAACAACTACCAGATTTCGAGACAGAGGAGCCCACGTGAGACTACATCAACGAGGTTCTCAAAAACTTCCAGGCAGCCATGAAGCCAACCCCCAGCTTGCATCATGGTGGCAGAGCACTTGCCCCTCGGCATCTTCCTCCGCCTCCCTCTCGACGAGCCAGTGCTTGATTTGACTTGCACCGGCACTTTTCGGAATGGGAAAAAACCCGGGAGGGTCGTAGCGCCTTCTTAAGACTTCCAGATGGAGGCTGAACCTCCTATTGTTGTACAGGATATCGGAAGCAACATCTTGGAGATGGAGGAGCAGGACCAATCTACAGACTTCCAAATGGAGGTCAAACCTTCTGCTGCTAAATTTTCGGGATTTTATGGGAAACATAATGATTCAAAGATTCTGTTCAAATCCCGCGAGAATTAATTGTTGCTTGCGTTGGGATAGGAAAGGCCCTAATATCCAGCCAATCAGAATGCGAGAAGTGTAGTTCCGTGGATCCCCATCTCAATCCCGAGCGGAAAACATTCCCTTTCAACCTATCAACTACAGGAGGTTGGAAACAGCAGCTGGGAGATGGAGGAGCCCACGGAGAAATTTGATTGTGGAAAAGGCAGGAGCGGCTCGACGCCGAGGAGGCGGGGGGGGGGGGGGGGAGATCTGTCACACCCTAGTTTTTGGACCACATGTGCCGCCGCCATCCCGCTCGGCCGCACCACCTCAGCCGCCTCTGGCGCCACCAGTCACATCATCGGCGTCTCTGGCTCGCTAAAGGCAGGAGCAGATTAACCTTTAATTCTGTTGTCGTTGAAGCTCGGCCAGCTGCTCTGAAGCTGCTGGCAATGGAGCTCATGTTGTCTCTGAAGCTCTGCCAGCTGTCTCCGAAGCTGTTGGTGATCGAGCTCATGCTGTTCCTTAAGTTGCTGGAACCAGCAGTTAGGGTAATGGAGGTGGTGCGGCCGAGCAGGATGGCGGCGGCAGACCAGCAACACATGTAGAGCGTCAGGCAGGACCTAGATTTATTTAGGGTAGAATTTGTTTTTCTCAAATTTTGGTCAGGGACACAGCCCACAAAGCCCACCCTGCACGTCCGCCCCTTGCCCTAATGAGTCACTCGCATACACACGCTCTTCTCTCTCTCTCTCACCTCTTTCGACCATGCACGGACACACAGCGGCGGCGGCGGCACAGCCCTAGGGCTGGGGAGCAGCGACCAACGAATTCTCTCTCTCTCACCTCTTTCGACCATGCACGGACACACAACGGCGGCAGCACAGCCCTAGGGCTGGAGAGCAGCGACCAACGAACCCAGGCCATGAGCCGACCGTGACGGCCCTGGGCCTCTTCTCCACCCCCGCGCAGCAGCGTAGAAGGAAGAATCTGCTACCCCCGCCCAACCCCCACCCCACCCCCGCGTCCAGGTTTGGCCCGTATCCTCGCCCCCATCTTCCCGGTTATCTGCCCAGTGGGCTACTGTTTTGGCATGATATGTATATTTTTGTCTTTTTTGGTAGAGAATTTAAATGTTTTTTCAAAGTTTGTTACACCGCCGCCTGGGGCTCGAGATCCCCTTCTCCGATCGATGGCCTGTGATGTTTATTCGAGTGGTACAGAATTTGAATAGTGTATGCTTGCTTAAGCTCTCCAATCATCCAGAGGAAGAGAAAGAACCCACCTTGCTCCCAGACACGACGGTAGTCAGCCTCCTCGGTGGCGAGACGCTCCTGCTCCTTCCTCTTATTCCTCGCGCTCACCATCTCGCACCGGTTGGTCTTGGCGCACGCGCTCACCTTGTTCTCCCGGCGGAGCTCCCTTCCACCATCCGCGACCTCGTCACGAGCAGATTTCCCCTTCATTCCCACAGCAGCACCAATACGTTCGCTACTGGATCCAAACCAGGGCAGCTGCCTGTGAAGCTCTCCCATCATCCAGATGCTAGCAGCAGCTTTCTTTCCAAGGAAAACATTGGTGAGGACAGTCTTGAACCGGAGAGACGCCTTGAGGATCTCTAAACCCTGACCCTAAAACATTGATGCCCAAGCGTGACAATCAGGTTGATACAGAGTTATAGACAGCTGGCCGAGCTTCATCGACAGGGGCCCCCAAGTTAGGAGGCCCTCTCGGGGTGCCGCACATGGGGCGGACATGCCCTCGGGGTGAGCCGCCCAAGAGCTCCTTCACGGTGCCAGTTCTCACCGGCGAGGAGAAGAGATCGGTAGATATCCTGTTGCGTGTTCTCTACGGCATGATGAAAACCATTCTGGCGGACAAGGCGGCATCGGCGAACAAGGTGAAAAGCGAGCCAGGCAGCGACACCCCATTACACGGAAAGAAGAGGAGGCTGGACGGAGCATACGCCCAACGAACACGACAACGACAGCGCTGCATGGGCTGCCGGTCTGCTGCTGCCAGTTCCTGGCTGAGCTAGTTCACCGCCTAGTGCATGTCCTCGGCCAGCGGGTTCTACTCGACGCGGCTGATCCTCTGCATGAGCTGCGGTGAAATACCTCGACCCTGGTCGAAATATATGTTGCTGATTTTGCATAGGCGGCAGCGACCTAGCAGCTTCACCTTCCTCATCATCCCCATGTGTGCAGCAACAATAGCAGGTTCGGCCTCCATCTGGAAGCCTGCATCTTTGTCCTGCTCCTTCTCTACGGATGCCGCTTTCGCATTGGATTTGTTCGCTGATGCCGCCTTTTCCGCCAGAATGGTTTTCAGTTCGTCTACGCGCACGCGCTGGAGTTCGGGATGCGCGTCCGTCTGCACCCACTCTTCCGCGACGCGCTCGCCCACTTCCGCATCACCCCAACACAGCTTGCGCCCAATGGGTGGCGCATCATGGCTGGATTCGTCGTGCTCTGCCATTACGCGGGCGTGCTGTCGTCGCTAGCGGTGTTCCGGAAGTTTTTCTTTTGGGCAGAAAAGGCAGCTGGTACTTTTTCATATCGAAAGACACCTCCGGCCTGCGCTTCGCAGGGTTGCCGAATTCCATCAAGGGTTCGAAGCATCTCTTCTTCTTTCTCTTGCCCCCCACGCCGTGGCCTTGCCCGGTGGAGTGGGTTGAGCCGCCCAAGAGCTCCTTCACGGTGCCAGTTCTCACCGGTGAGGAGAAGAGATCGGTAGATATTCTGTTGCGTGTTCACGACGGCGTCCCCGTTGACATCAGGAAGTATGTTTGGGGCAGCAGTCTTGCCGCCACCAAGATATCTCACGCTTTGCCGGCACCGACGCTAACAAATTCTTGTACGCCTAATTCCGCCGGCTCCAAAGGGATGGATCCCTCCGTCTACGGAATAGTGAAAACCATTCTCCCGGACAAGGCGGCATCGACGAACAAGGTGAAAAGCGAGCCGGGCAGCGACACCCCGTTGCACGGAAAGAAGAGGAGGGTGGATAGAGCAGACGGCGAGGAAAGCCTTGAGGAACACTGGAATACTTCATCGCCCGCAAAAAGTAGCTGCACTCTTAGTTGCTCGGAAAGATACCAACATCCAATCCTGCCACTGTCCGCTGCCTCCCTTTTCCCTACCGTCCTTTCTCATGACTAACAAGTAAAGACAAGCATGGGTAAAAGGAGGCATCGGCTAAAGGTTGATGTAAATGCACACAAGATGTTAACTACGTTTCTACTGGACCAGTAGACGGTCGTACCCTTAAACTTTGGTTGTCTGCGTCTCGACATCTTCCTCGTTTCAAGACGAAGAAGCTTCCGGTGACGCTTGCTCCTCAGCATCTTCCTCCGCCTCCTTCTCGACGAGCCAGGGCTTGATTCAAATTGCACCGGCACTTTTTCGGAATGGGAAAAACCCGGGAGGGTCGTCGTGCCTTCTTAAGATTCGGGATTTTATGGGAAACATAATGATTCAACGATTCTGTTCAAATCCCGCGAGAATTAATTGTTGCTTGCGTTGGGATAGGAAAGGCCCTAATATCCAGTCAATCAGAATGCAAGAAGTGTATTTCCATGGATCCCCATCTCAATCCCGAGCGAAAAACTTGCAACGCTCGCAGCTAGCAGGAATTTCTGCCCAAAACAAGGAGACGAGACGAGCAACACTTCAATCTCATGCCCCATTTCTCTTTTCACGCAGAACCCCTTTTGCTTCCACCTCGGTCGCCGGTCGATTCCGGTCGTCTCCAGAGACTCCGCGCACCGCAGACCACCGCCCTGACATCATCTCTTCCTCCTCTGCCCATCCCATGGCCTGGTGGGGCCAAATCGCTCGCCCGCGATGAAACCCTAGCCGCGCTGCATTTCCAGCCAATTGGTGTATCCTCCGTCCGGCCTCGACCGCACCAGCAAAGATCAGGCCGCTCCCTGCATCGCCCCGACACAGCTCGCGCCCAATGGGTGGCGCATCATGGCTGGATTCGTCGTGCTCTGCCTTTACGCGGGCGTGCCGCCATCACTAGCGGTGTTCCGGCATTTTTTTCTTCTGCGCAGAAAAGGCAGCTGGTACTTTTTCATATCCAAAGACACCTCCTGCCTGCGCTTCACGGGGTTGCTGGATTCCATCAAGGGTTGGAAGCATCGCTTATTCTTCTTCTTGGCCCCCATGCCGTGGCCTTGCCCGGTGGAGTGGGGTGAGCCGCCCAAGAGCTCCTTCATGGTGCCAGTTTTCGCCCGCGAGTGCATGTCCTCGGACAGCGGGTTCTACTCGACGCGGCTGATACTCTGCACGAGCTGCGGTGAACTACCTCGATCCTGGTCGGAACAAATGTTGCTGAGTTTGCATAGGCTGTGGCGACCTAGCAGCTTCACCTTCCTCATCATCCCCATTCATGCAGCAACAACAGCTGGTTCGACCTCCATCTGGAAGCCTGCATCTTTGTCCTGCTCCTTCTATGCTGATGTCGTTGTCGCATTGGCTTTGTTCGCCGATGCCACCTTGTCCACCAGAATGTTTTTCAGTGCGTCTACGCGCACGCGCTGGAGGCCGGGATGTGCGTCCCGCTGCACCCGCTCTTCCGCGATGCGCTCTCCCACTTCGGCATCGCCCCGACACAGCTCGCGCCCAATGGGTGGTGCATCATGGGTGGATTCGTTGTGCTCTGCCATTACGCGTGCGTGCTGTCGTCGCTAGCGGTGTTCCGAAAGTTTTTTCTTCTGCGCAGAAAAGGCAGCTAGTACTTTTTCATATCCAAAGACACCTCCGGCCTGCCCTTCGCGGGGTTGCCGGATTCCATCAAGGGTTCGAAGCATCTTTTCTTCTTCCTGTCGCCCCCCACGTCGTGTGATAAGGGGTAGCCTGAATCTTCTCAGTGAACTCTCCTGATAAATTGATAACCAATGTGATACCTCGCTCTCTCCTTTGGCTAAACCCTGTCACCAATTGCAACAACACTTAACCCCTTCGGATATTCGAGACTCCACACTCTTGCACAAGTAGCCACCGACTACAAGTGGTCCTGTTTCTCCTTATTCCCAGTGGAACAGCAGAATACACTCAGATTTGCAAAGTAGTATGATTCAAGATGAATGCTTCAAGCAATACAATCTAGAAATCTAGGGTTTTTGTTTTAACGTAGTCTAACCTAATCTATTCGCACCAAGGGGTATATATGAGGGGTGGGGGTGCGGCCACAATGGGTCTTGCACAAGCAAACCAACCCAACCCGAATAGGACCCAACTTGGACTTCTTTTTGGACTTGGACTCTACCAACTAGATACAAACCGACCCACCATTAAGGGGTGCGGCCAATCATGGTATACAAACCATGCCTAATATAATTAGGACTTCTACTAGGCGCATTTAACCTTGTGGAGGCGCCATCCCCTTGTTTTCCATGCAATAACAATTGTTTTCCATGAAATAACAATTGTTATTTTCTGTTATTCCTTGTTTTCACCCTTCTAGCATTTGTTTTCCAGCTCCTCTTCAAGTCCATCTTCATCCATGTGTATCTCCTCTTCATGATCTCCTCTCTCCATTCTTGTGTTATCAACAAACCCGAGAATACATAAATGCATGGATTTGGGTAGTATAAAGTTCTCATAATTATAAATGTTATACTCATGTAGGAGTGAATTCACCTGTTGTTGTAATAATTTAGTCCTTGATCTTGTCATGGGACCAATCCTTACTTCATCATCTTTTATAGCAATATCATCATGTGTAACAATAGGTGAAGAGCTAGGGATGTCCTCATCATCCTCCCCCTCTTGAAAAGGCATCGTCCTCGATGCAAGATCATCTCCATGGTATGGTGTCAAATCAGCCACATTAAAAGAATTAATAACACCAAACTCATCAATTGGGAGGTCTATCTTATATGCATTGTCATTGATCCTCGAAATAATTCTATAAGGACCAGCACCTCTAGGCATCAATTTTGATTTGCGCAATGTGGGAAATCCGTCCTTACGAAAATGAACCCACACCATATCACCTGGCCGAAATATCACCTCCTTTCTCTTCTTGTTAACTCTTTCAGCCACATGTTGTCCTTTCTTCTCAATTGCTTCTTTTGTTTTCTCATGAATTTTCTTCACAAAATCAGCTCTCTTTGATGCCTCCATATTTATTCTCTCTTGTGTATGAAGTGGTAACAAATCTAACGGGGTAATTGGCTTAAACCCATAGACCACCTCGAAAGGACAAAGTTGAGTAGTTGAATGCACATCCCTATTATATGCAAATTTCACATGTGTCAAGCACTCTTCCCACTCCTTCAAATTTTTCTTGATCATGCTTCTCAATAATGTTGACAAGGTCCTTTTTACCACTTCGGTTTGCCCATCAGTTTGGGGGTGACAAGTTATGGAAAATAACAATTTGGTTCCAACCTTCCCCCATAATGTCTTCCAAAAATAGCTCATGAATTTCACATCTCTATCTGACTCAATTGTCCTTGGCACTCCATGCAATCTCACTATCTCTCTAAAGAAGAGGTTAGCAATGTGAGAAGCATCATCACTCTTGTGGCAAGCAATGAAGTGTGACATCTTAGAAAATCTGTCCACAACCACAAAAATAGAGTCATGTCCTCTTTTTGTCCTTGGCAAGCCCAACACAAAATCCATACTTATATCTACCCATGGTGTATTTGGTGATGGCAATGGAGTATACAACCCGTGAGGTTTGAGCTTAGACTTGGCCTTGTTGCATGTAATACGTCTTTGCACCAATCTATACACATCTCTCCTCATATGTGCCCAATAAAATTTTTCAGCCAACATAAGCAATGTCTTCTCTCTTCCAAAGTGTCTCATTAATCCTCCACTATGAGATTCCTGCACTAAGAATAAACGCAAAGAACACTCGGGAATACACAATTTTTTAGCTCTAAACAAGTACCCATCATGTATATGAAATTTATCCCATGCCTTAACATTAGTACATTTATTAAATGGCATAGAAAATTCATTATCTTCATCATATAAATCTCTAATACCCTCCAAACCCGAAACCTTAATTTCTAATGTGGAGAGTAACACATTTTTCCTTGACAAAGCATCAGCAACTACATTATCCCGACTTCCTCCTTTTGAGGGGAGTACGGCTCGTTGGAGGGATGTGAGCTCGCCACAAAAGTCTACTCAACGCCACAAAGGCCTACTCAACGCCACAAAAGTCTAACCCTATTCTTCGATGAACAACGCCACAAAGGTCTATTTCATCTTCTACTATTGAACCCATTTTAGGCGGGAATCGAGTGCTTTACAAGAAGCTCAAGGCACACAACCACAACCAAATTCGGGGCTCCTAAGAAACACCAACAATCACCAAGAGACTAGCAATGCAGACTAGGTTTTCCGCAATGAAACCTTAGGCACGAATCCCTCAAACAAATAAGATGGGAAATGAAATCGGGTTGGTGAAGACGTAGATCGGGGTCTTCTCCTTCAATCCTCAAAAATTCAACGAGTTTGGGTGAAAGAATTGGCAGAGATCTAGGATTTGGTGAGCTTAATAAATGCACATCAATGGTTTGGACGAACTAGTCAACTTGCAGAAGAAAGAGGGGCATTTATACCCCCTCCCAAAATATAGCCATTTGTGCTGGAATCTTGTACTGGAATTTCAGGTTCAAGCTTAAACCGGATATGCCGGTTTGTTTCTCTTCTTCAGATCTGGATTCGAACTGAGTTAACTTCTACCGGAATATCCGGATGGAGCAAATAATCCGGTTTGAAACTTCCGGTTCACTTATGTCCCAAAATGGCTTCCAAACCGGAAATTCCGGCTGTACTGGAAATTTTCGGTTGATCTCTGTGTCTTCAACTATAATTAGTGGCGTGGCAAAAATACACCACCCCACCGATATGTTTTTGGCTTGGTGGCAGATGGTCCAACGTAGCAGTGGTGCGTAAACTCCGTGCGCATGATGCTAGTATTAGGAATGGCGCGTTGTAGGCTCGAACGCAAATGGTGCCAAGTCTCATATAAGAAAAATTAGTACTACAATTGGGTTTATATTTGTTACACAATTCTTACCAAAAGATCAAATTCAACGAATGGGAAAGTTTTCGACTTTCTACCGGTCCTCAACAATACTATACACTCGTAAAGTATCATCATTATAATGCGTGGATAGCCTTTTAGAGATAAAATTAGTATTCCATTAGTATTATATGCCATCTCTCTTATTGTTATTATAATACTGTTTTCATTTTAAGCGAATTATACACTTCGTGATATACTAACCTGTGGATAGAGTGCTTCACTTTGGAGCTCGGTCTGCATGGAGTCCTTAATTTGAAAAATTCAACACTGCCACTTGTAAGTTTTTTTTTTTGAAATTTACGCATATTTATAATTATGAACTCTACTAGTGTGCAAAATATTAATAGGAAATAAACTTTATTCTAGGCTGAGAAATAATGACAAAAGTGTGGATCTGGGACGCGGAGAACAATGCACATTTCTAAAATTTGAAAGTTTATCATATTTGTTATTTTTATGTAGCCTAAAATATATATTATTTCGTTTTTTTCCACACGGGTGGAGTTCAACATTAACTACATCCGGGTTTTTTTTTTCTTCTTTTTTGACAGTTTGAAATGGAGATTCTACATTTTCTAAAATATCAAGCTCCATGCAGCCCGAACTCTCTTTGGACTTTTCGTGTGTGGATGGCCTATAAGATTAGCGCCGCATAGGTAGTATATGTAATCTTTGTTAGGACAATTGTATTACGTTTTATTTTCCGTAGGTTATAAATATGATGATATAAGTCAGGATCACAATCGTTTGTCGAAGCCCCATGCTGCTGCCCCTTATGAGCAGCACGGGCGGAAACCCTAGCCCCCGACCACAGCCGCCTCCCACCTCCCCCTACCATGTCGTCTCTGGGGGGGGGGGGCGTCGCCAGGCAAATCCCATGTGGCGGTGGCGGCAGGGTGTCTGACTACTTTGTCCTTCCGCTCATGTGGCTTACAAATTTTAATTTTTCTGCGGATACATACAATATTTTCTAAATATTCGCCATTTTCCGGTAATATGTTTTATTTTTGGGCTATGAAAAAAGACAAAAATAAACTCGATCTGTTTGCACATTTGTTTTGTTCGTCGATCATGCACCGAATGACGTTTTGATGTAATTAGTGTCCACATTTGTTTTATATGCACACTCGTGTTTTTTTAACCTTTGATTTTTGCAAACAGAGCTCTCGGGAGCTTGGTTCTACCCCCTTGCTCAGGACAGAGAAAGTATCAGTGGAAACCAATTTTCAGTAGAAACTCCTGAAAAGTTGTTTAAAGTTCTAAAATAATATTAACAAAATGCATTACATTGGCAAGGTAGACTTTTACAGACATGCAAATTTACAAGTTGAAAACACAAAAAAATTTAGGAGCTAAAAATTGGCAAATTCAGCTATGAATAGTAAGCTGTTACTTTTATAGCTCATAAATAATTTTGATATTTAACTTAAAAACTTTGTATGTCTGCACATAGAATCTACCTTTCAAAGGCAATCCATTTTTATTAAAGGAAAACTAGGACTTTTTTTTACCGGTTTTTAGTAAAAGTAGCTTTTCATCGGATGCTTTCTCATTTGGTACGACGGGTGTAAGAGCATCTTAAGGCGCCACGCAGGAGGCCTTTTCTTGTGCCGGCGCTTAGTTTCCACCTAGCCGCGTCCCCACAATCGCAAATAGCGCCGGTTTAGGCCAAATTATCGTTCGACGAACCCAGACCGAAACCAGCGCGCCGGGGGCAGCCGGGAAGCCGATGGAAGGGAAAAAGGCGCAAAAAATGCGCGAAAACAATGCCCCACCGTTTCTCCCGCCTGCGGCCCCGTCCTGTTAGTGAGCCAGAGCCTAGTCGTCCTCATCGCCCCGGCTCCCGCGCTTATTGACGCCACGTGGCGCGGCGGAGAAGTCCAATCGGCCATGCGGCGGAGTTATGGCGTTGCCGCCGTCGCTTCAGCTGCCCCGCCCGCTCGCCGGCATATAATTTCACCAACCCCCCCCCCCCCCCCCCCCGGAGACACACTTCTCGCTGCTCTCACCGTCCTCACCCCATTCTCTTTTTCTCTCGCTCAGCTTCACCATGGTTCACGGCTACCCCCTCGGTGGCATGGTCACCAATGATTTCGGCCGCCGCACCCTACACCTCTGGGAATCCCGTCTGCGACACGAGACGAACTTCCACGCGCCGCCTGACAGGAGCGCGCCGAGGACATGGCGCAGGCGGCGTCCCTGTGCCTCCGTCCCCCACCGGCCCCGAACGTGCCGCCGATATCGAGGACATCAAAGAGGGCTTGCCGGAGGAGGAGCGGCGCCAGCCGCAGTGGCATCCAGCCAACCACGCCTCGTGGACGGCGTACTTCCAGGAACGTTTCGAGGCGAAGTTTGCCGAGGTCCCCGCCGGCGGCGTGGTTTCGTCCCGGGTGCACCCTCTCCCGGGTCCTCACCCACATCTAGCGGCAGATGAGCAGGGGGAGGAAGCTCCGCTCGCCGGCGGCTGCTCCCGTTCCTCTTACCGTCGTCAAGGCCGAGCTAGAGGAAGCGCAACCGTGTCGCCGAACCCGAAGGCAGAGCAGTAGCATTGTCATCAACGAACGGCGTGCTCCTCGGGCCGGCAATGTCGTCGTCCTCTCTCACAACGACGACGACGATGACGCCTTCCTACCCGTCGCTGCACGTCGGTGACACAAGGCAGAGCTCCAGCAGCTTCCCGAAGGCCGAGCCACTGCGCGACTTTGATGATGACGACGGTAGCGACTACTCCAAGATGTATAAGGCCCTCAGCATGAATTAGCTTTTTTTAAAAAATCGCGTATACTATTTAAAATTGCCTATATTTGGCTACTTGTAATGAAATCGTCTAAAATTTGGTCAAAAGTTCGCCGTTTTTACAAATTTTCGCGTTCTTTTGCCTTTTCCGGTTGGGGTCACAACTGGAAACTATCAGCCATGCCGAAAAATAGCACTGACCGTCCCAAGAGCGCTATTTTGCGCCGAAAAACTGCATGGCGGGGGGACAACGGCAAGAGATGCTCTTATCCGAGTCTCACCATGGCACCTTGTTTGGTGCCGGCATGCCGCCTAATCCTAAGGGCATGTACAATAGTGTTGATGGGTGTTGTCTGTACTACTAGTCCATATCATTTCTAGTTAGCTTTAAAGATAGCTGATACAATGAGGAGTCTGTAATAGGATAGGTAGCGAAACTGCTCAGCGACGAGCGCGTGAGCGCTCGTGCGATCAGCGTGCGGGACACGTGGGTGGGTCCCACCCACGTTTTCTTCTTCCTCCCCCTTCTTTTCTTCTTCCTTCCCCTTCTTTTCTTCTTCCTCCACCAAAACCGCGAGCAGTATCCAGGCCGAGACGGGGCCGGCGACGCCGCGCGGAGCCGCGGCGGAGAAGGCCGCCGTCGAGGATGAACTTAACTTGGGGGGTGGGGGTGGGGGCTCGCCGGCGACGAGATCGAATTGGTGGGGTGGTTTAGAGGGAGGGCCGGGCGGCGGCGGAGGAGGCGGTTGGAGGAGGGCGGGGCGGTGAGGCGGGCGCGGGGGCGCCGCCGACCGCGGGTGGCGGCGGGGGGACCCTGTTCCTCGCGCGCACGGCGGCGGGGGGGACCCTGTTCCTCGCGCGCACGTGCGGGCGGTCGGAACCGCGCGAGCGCTCGCGCGCTCGTAAGCTAGCATAGCCCGGTAGGTAGGTAGTTACAGCAGGATTTGTTTTTGATCAATCGGACCATTTCTTCGTGGGAAAATAGAGTCCATAACCCCACGACCTATGTGACGCTCTCATACAACGGCAAAATGGCCGTCGCTAGCCTGCGAATTTTATGGGAATAGACTGTATTTCTATAGACGGACACAGTCACTGTTAGTTACTTTTTCTTACACATCACCAAATTTCTTACGTCGAGCATGTTACAGACAGCTGACTGTATATGTACATGCCCTAATGGTGTTTGCACGTACCGGTGTGCCTACAGCTACATGGCCACACCTAATTCTGGTACCGACCACCGCGGCCCCATCCTCCTCATCTCGATGGAAAACAAATAGCGAAATGGAGCAGATGTGATAGGCGCGAGCAAGCGGGAAGGAATGTAGTGACAGCCACCTTCATCTTTAACTTGCTATATATATTCGTAGTTTTAAGCTAAGCAGATTGACACGTCGGTGAGATTGAGAAGAAATGGGAGAGAGATGGGATGTCCACAGAGTCTTTACCATAAAGCAAAGCGCAAGATCCGTAAAAGGGCAATATCCTTCAACAAGATAACGTATTCAGATTAAGCATGCGTGGCATGGAGCGGTACTAGGAATGGCAATGGGTACCCATTACCCGCGTACCCTGCGGGTAAAAACCCTTTTAGGGTAAGGGTATGGGATAAATTTTTACCCATGGGTATATAAATGGGAGAATATCATGCCCAACGGGTAGAGATGGTATGGGTATCGGATCTCATAACCCATACCCGCATACCCATGTACCCATCTAACATTTTTACAGGTGGGTGTGATATAATATATTTATGTAGTAACATCCCCCTAATCACACAAGGTAAAAACTTTAATGCGCAATCAACTTATATCTATAATTTGTCATGAGTTCTAAACTTAAATGGTACAACTATGTGTTGTTATTTTTACATTTCTATGTGTTGCTTCTATGGAAAACTATTTTTTACAAGAAAGTGTTGTTTTTAAGACATGTTTTTGTACATTATTGTTTAAAATGTGATGTTATTAGTAATTTATGATTATTTAATTAATTTTATGCCTATTTTATGATCAAGTTTTTGTGTTGCAAACGTGGGTATTTTTACCCACAGGTACCCATATACCCGGGTGACGGGTATGGGAAAAAGTTATACCCATGAAGGGTATGGGTACGGGTGACGGGCATGTTTTGGATGGACGGGTAAGGGTATGGGGTGGCTCCACCCTTACCCATACCCTGCGGGTGCCATCCCTAAGCGGTACTACCTTTTTGGCCCTACTACTGCTCTAATGCTTTTTTGGGGGCCCTTTTGGGGATCCTTGTGGCGCTTTATTGGTGCAGCTTGGTGATCGAATTAGGTAACGACCGATTAAGAAACTTAATTCCGTAGCATAGCTCCGCAGTGCCAATTAACTTCACAAGGGGTGGCTTCCGTGGCTTGCCCAGAACGTGAAGGCAGTGTTTTGCTGGATTTGAACAAACCAAGCCCCGACATTTATCGATCGAGATGGTGTTGCACGCAGCTAATTAAAAAGTAACAGCTCGTAGACGAAGGGATTAGCTGGGAATCGGAGCAACACCGTCGGGATAAGGTTGGCACTAGGTACGTCAGTTGTGCGCTATCCTTCCGAGAATAGTAGTAGCTCATGCTTTCTTGGATACTTGTTTTACACGCCTATACTGAAGTACTCGTATACGGAAGAATGAAAAATACGGCAGTAGTTGGCATGGACTCATGGTCGTCGATCGTCGAGCTGTGATACACGTCGGTTCTTCGTAGCTGGAGTGGGGTCAGCTGTGAGGCACGATGCGAGTACCCGGCCGGCCGTCCGGTCGTCGCCATGGTTCGTCGATCGCTCGGACGCCCGCATTTCACGGTTCCACGCAAGTGTAAGTAGGACGCTTTTGACGTTGCGCTCATGCCGGGAAACATCCCACCGCCCAGGTGGCCATGTCGAGATAAACATCGGACGTGGCAGCCGCATAAACCAGCAAAAAAGTCAGCTCCAAGTAAGTCACGGCTCGCTCGACGTGGGCGGCTAGATTTTTTTGCCGGTTTCCCCACGGATTTTCGTCGCACAAGCTGATGACCAGCCGGAGCAAGTGATTGAACGCATTACTCAGACTGCCGCCGGGATAGGATCGTAGGAACGGTTCTGCTACGGAAACCATGGAGGCCAAACACAGCTCCATCAGCACGTGTGTAAAAGCTGAACCGACTTAGTCGGAGGAGCAAATTCGCCTCGTGCACCTCCTGCAAATAACCAAGACCGTATGTTCCATTATTACCACAGCTAGCATTTCTCGGTGCGGATGGCATGCAAGATGTTGACGGGAAACGAACTCGGGGAAGACTACACCTAGCTCATTCTCTCCGAGAAACCAGCTAGAGATTGAGATGGTCGGATATCTTCGTGTGGAGTGGACCTCTTGGCTCAAAAGTGAGGCACTCCGCATCCCTGAATGATCAGGCGAGGTGTGTCCCAGAACCACCGGACGTCTCGCACGAGAAAGGACGAGCTGGCCGGGCCGTTTGATCCTGGTGCACTCGCAGGATAGCATTGCGCGGCCATTTGTGGGCTGTACCGAGACGTAGGTTCTTGCCTTGGACTCCACCCCAGGTGGCCACGCATGTCCGCACGCATGTCCAGCCCTGGCATGGCAGGTGCACGCCTCATCTGGACATGATAAAACACTACGCACGCTTGAAATTTCCTGCTCGACCGACACACCGCCGCTTGTGCGCGCGCGCCGATCGATAGGCCCGCGTTCTCTGGTGGCCACGCTAGCTCGCCGATGTTATCCGCTCGCTTGCTGCCGGCAATGGCGCTGCCTAGCTCTCTGGTCAAATTTCTCGCCCGCGCGCAGCGGACACAGCATGGAGCACGTACTGTACCTGCCGCCAAATTGAAACTCATTGGCATTTGGCAATGCGTCTTATGCTTTCGCGGTTCCCACACAGCAGGAAAACGGTGATACGGTTTTTTTATCAGGGCACAGGGCACTCTGCGTAGGGGTCGAGTTGGGTTGCCCACCAAACAGACCGTCAGGCCAGAATAACAGTTGGCGTACAGGGCTATGCCGCAGTGGCGGCTCTAGGAATTTTCAACCGGGTATTCATGTGTATTCATTTTGTCAAAATCATAGATGTTTTCCGAAAATTATCAATATTTTGTCAAAATCAACACTTATTTGTAAAAGTCATGGGTATTCATTTGAATACCCAGGAATACACCTAGCGCCGCCCCTGCTATGCCGATAGTTTTATCGTCGGCATAGATATAAAGGGCAATATCGACGGCAAAGCTATCAGCATAGCTACGTTTTTCATTTTTTTTCTTCTATTTTCCATTTAATATGAAATAATTCATATCTTTAAATCCGGCAATCAAAACTTAACAAATAAAATATCTAAATCGATTAGAAAAAAGAGAGAAATCCAAATATTACAACACAATCATCTTGCATAGAAAAACACATTTACGTAGGCAAAATTACTTTTAAAAAATGGCATAAACTCATTTAACTAGGACAAATCAGATAGAAATCAAGAAAAATTCCTAATACTTCTGGATTATCCATAAAATATGGACTACTCTTTAATTGCGAGAATTGGATGGGTGTCATTTTGCGCCATATATTTTTAGTTGTTTCACAAACCGTCATTTTTGTCACTTAGAAAAAAGAAAATGATATTTACAAAAATAATTTAAAAAATCCCTTCGGAACCGTTGTTTACTATACCAAAATACAACTATTTGTCGAATATAAGAATTTTATCACAAACTATGTCGTGAGAATTGTCATAACTTCATCATTTTGCTTGAAACTTATTAATGTTTATACACGATAGACTTTTCTGTGAAGATTTTTTTAACAATTTGTCAAAAAACGAATTTCATCATTTTTCATAGCAACTAGTACACATAAAATGACTCCATGCCAGAGAAAATGTATTATGAGGTTTGTTTCACTTCATTTGTTTTTTTTTTCAAAAAAGGCAAAAATGGCCACCATGACTATTTGTTGAAAGATGTCAAATTTTCTAAAACTATCGATGTTTCTATGATATAACCACTAATTGGGTACCTTAAAATGAATTTCTAATTTTTTTTAGACCAACCTATTAGAGAGTTGTAGTTTAAATTTGGCGTACGTTCGAAAAATCAGCATAAACTCATTTAAATAGGCGAGATTAGATAGAAATCAAGAAAATTTCTAAATATTGGGGATTATCCATAAAATTTGGACTAAAAATTGGGCATCTTTGAATCATATTTTTTTTGTACTTGGTTAAAAAAAATCATTCTTGCCACTTAGAAAAAGGAAATGATATTTATTAAAATAATTTGAAAAATCACGTCGGAACCATTGTTCCCTATACCAAGATACACATATTTGCCAAATTTGAGAAGCTTAACACAAACTAAACCATAGAAATTGCCATAACTTTGACATCTGGCTTAAAAAATTTATATGTTTATAAATGATAGATCATTTTGTTAAGATTTTTTTGAACAATTTGTCAAAATTAAATTTATCATTTTTCGTAATAATTAGTATACATAAAAGGACTCTATACTAGAGTGAATATTTTTTTTGAGATTTTTTCCCTATATTTGTTTTTTTTTTCAAAAAAGGTCAAAATGGCCATCATGACTATTCAACGAAAGAGATCGAATTTTCTAAAACTATCGATGTTTCTGTGATATAACCACTAGTTGTGTACCTTAAAATGATTTTCGAAAAAAAATCAGACCAAATTTTCAAACAATTATAATTCAAATTTGGATTACTTTCAGAAAATCAGATGAACTCATTTAACAACGCGAAATTAGATATAAATCAAGAAAATTCCTAATACTTGGGGATTATCCATAAAATATGGACTACTCCTTGTGAGAATTAGATGGTTGCCATTTTTCAGCATATTTTTGTACTTGGTTCACAAAAAAGTCATTTTTGCCACTTACAAAAAGAAAAATAATATTTATAAAAATATTTTGAAAAATCTCTTTAGAACCATTGTTTCCTATACCAAGATACACCTATTTGTCGAATATAAAAAGTTTATCACAAACTATGCCGTGTGAATTGCTATAACTTGGTTATTTGGTTTAAAACTTATAGATGTTTATACATGATAGACCTTTTTGTGAATAGTTTTTGAACAATTTGTCAAAAGTTAAGATTATCATTATTCATAGCAACTATTACACATAAAATGATTATGTTCTAGAGGAAATATTTTTTGAGGTTTTTGTTCACTTTATTTGATTTTGTTTCAAAAAATGGTCAAAATGGCCACTGTAACTATTCATCGAAAGAAGCCAAATTTTCTTAAACTATCGATGTTTCTATTATATGGATGTCATATTTAAATTCGTATTATTTTTCTAATCGTTTTTTTTATTTGTCAAATTTCTTTTTACAGATTTAAAGATATAAATTATTCCATACTAAATATAAAAAGGAAAATAAAGTAAAATCATTTTATTGTTATTTATTCAAAAAATATTATTGCATAATTATTTTTGTTTATTCAAATAAATTTTATAATTTAAACAATAAAAAGTGTAACATCACGACCGAGGAGTCAATATGATTGATATGATACTAATATTAATAAGTGCTAACTTCTTATTTGGAATCGAATTTAAAAAAATAAAAAATTAAGCGTGTGTAGGCTGCAACGATTTATGGACGGGTGGCTGAATGGAAAGTTTAATCAAGGTACGTACTGTGACCAAATTAAGTGTGTAATCACAGATTAAGTGTATGGCTAAGTGAGAAATTTTAGAATAAAATAAAAAAAATATAACAATTTTCAAAATAATTAAAATTAAAATTAGAAATATGCCGACAATAATTTTGTCTATGCCGACGCCCTGTTATGCCCAGCCGTCGAGGTAGCCATATGCCGATGGTAATAAAAGCCATCGGCGTGTGCATAGTTTTCTGTTCACGTCGCTTTGGGGTAGAGCCGTCCGATAAAGACGCAAGTCAACTCCCGCCGCTTGTACCGTTAGTACGGGTGATGCATTGATGTATTTGAACACTATCTTGAGTTGGCCGTACGATCAAGACTGACTCAAGCTGCTCATTGTACCGTATATTTGTTTCTAATTAAGCTTGTTCAACTCATTGCGAATTAATAAGTTGTTCAGTTGAGAAGAAGTCTAATCTGCAAAGCTGCGCTTTGGTTTGCTGGAACGATCTTATCTGCAAATCCTTCACCAATCTGATTCAAATACTCTAATGCAGTACGTGTTATATGCCGTACTTCGATCGAGAGCTGATTAATGTTGGAATAGTACATGCATATCTTGCACACTAAGCAACTACTACCCGCATATTATATATTAGAGAAGTAATTCCTTTTTTTAACACTAGTAAAATTTCTAATTCCTTAATTGGTCATGTAAATTAAAATTCTCGGTTGCCTATGAAATATATAGGGAATTCCTAACTAGAAAAAAATCCATTTCAACCCCATTTCAGGAAAAAAAAAATTATAACTAGAAAATTCTAGAAAACTTAGAAAAGAAAGGTCACTCGTTGTCGCCTCTTCATTCGTCTTCTCTTCTTCCTCGTACATGTCTTCTTCTTCTTTTTATTCCATCCCATTAACTACCACATTCTCCTCCGTAGATGTTCTCGCTCTAGTTTTGTCACTAGCAGACCGCAAATATATCGACATCCCACTTTTCTCTCCCTTCCCTTCTCTAGAGTCACATCCCACCTCTCGTCCAATGCAGATGTGCTTGGTAAAAAATGTAGGTGTCACCTCGATAATGTGTGCTTTGAAGACCGTCGGGGCCAATTGTTCCCTAATGTGAGCTCCTTTGTTTGAGACCCATTCACCTCCATCGCCTTGTGCATGTTCTTAACTTTATCGGCTATATCGGGTAGCTTTGATAAGCTAAATATCGAAATAACATAGGATGGAATTCTATCCTTTTATAAATGATTTTTTTTTCTAAGGGCGTAAATGATGACTTATATTTATATGTGAATATATGTTTATTTGTTATAGTTAACTCTATTTAATTAACATTTGCATGTAGTTAGTGATGATAGTTTGAACATGTATAGAGATTCGCGGGGAAGAAAATTTAAACGCAGCTCCATGGTAGTCTTGGTGTGATCATCTGGCCAAAACGATAAACACTGCAATCTTGTGGTGTTTTGGTCCGCAGTCGACAACTATAGTTCATGTGGTTTTTCACCTAGTGCTTCATCATGTCATGGCGGTGATGTAGGTGCCAAGTTTGTTGTCGTCGGCGGTTCCCATGTTTTGTTATTTTGTGTTTGTGAACTTGGCCTTCGATAATAGGACGATGAATAAACTTCCAAGCCTTTCAATTGTATCTCGGCCCGCAAGGGAAATTCACTTCGACACATGGGAGTACATGCAACGACGACCAAGAAAATATTTTGAAATTGGTGTTCATCTCAATATTGTATGTGTGCACACCATGTTTCGTGGAAAAACGACATTTTTTTGTGGACAATGTAAAAAGACAAAAAAAAGGTAAAATCTTGTGAAAATCTCTTTTAGCACCAAATTTAGTACTCCCTCCGTCCACTTTTATAAGGCCCATTTCTTGCTATTCAATAGTAAAAAGTGGGCCTTATAAAAGTGGACGGAGGGAGTATTTTTTTTACACACGTCACAATATATGTTGGTTTTCTGTGAAAACGACTTTGTGATCACATAGCACGTCGAGATGTACATGTAAAAGATTTAACCTGTTTTTTTTTACGTTTCAAAATACGTTTTAAATGCATTTTTAAAATGGGTGCCAAAATTTCAACCCAAGCCTGCAGCACAATGGAAGTTATAAAAAGTTTTAATTTCGAGATTAGTCCAATGTGCAGACATTGTCTTTTGCTGGTTTTTCACATAATTTTGGAGCACATCAAGACACAAATGGAGCTAAGATGACGAATTTGAATGTGTTCTATTATATGTAAAAATTTATATCCGGAAACTTATTTTTGATTCCGAGCTCGAGTGCTCTATTCTTTTTTTTAAAAAAAATCAGTTTTTTTTTAAGTTTCAAAAGAAATGAAAATAATTTTGGATGTAGTCCATGATATAGCATAGAAAAGTACAAAATCACAAAGTAAAGTTCTTTGTATTATGGGCTACACAAAAATGACAAAATCTTTAAAATTTGGAGATTTGAATACTCAAATCTGTATATTTGTGCTGATTAAATTACAAAGTATTTCAAATTTAAATTTTGCACATTCATAGAATACATCATTGTGAACATGCAAGATTTTTTAATGGTTTCTAAAAATTTTAAAATATGATTTTAAAATTTTAAAATACAGAGAACACTAGAGCTCG
Source organism: Alopecurus myosuroides (assembly GCA_028641055.1). Lineage (NCBI taxonomy): Eukaryota > Viridiplantae > Streptophyta > Magnoliopsida > Poales > Poaceae > Alopecurus > Alopecurus myosuroides. The sequence goes on from CM054060.1 coordinate 47,246,508, forward strand.
AGAGCAGGAAACCTTGAAAATCTTCGGTGTCTCGTGCGTATTCCATATTTTTGATTGCAAAACACTGTACCTTACGGTTTTTCCTTCTCTTGCACACGTCAGCACATGCATCACATGCAGGGTGTACGTGAGTTGTTGGATGCCTTTACGTGCAAGCTCTCGTGTAGTATGAATGGATTAGGCACCAGTGTATCCAATTGGCCATTCGATCTCTAAGTAAACCTGTGCGTAAAAGTTAAACTCTGTCACGTTGGTGTGAACCGACAGTCCCTTCTTTTGCCATCCTTAGGGATTTTCGGTCTTATTCTCTCATATCATTTCGTGATGCATGCGGTGACGTCAAAATTGATCTTGATAATTATGTGGTGGCGACCTTGTGGTAAACCGATAGGACACATCAAGCGTAAGCTCGCAGGACATGGATTGGCAATTGTCCCTTTCCGTGAGTACCGTTCAATGGCACGAAGATCTATCCATTTGCTACTCTATGGTGGGACAAAAATTTGATATGACAAGTTAGACTACCATTTTCTCCGACTAGCTCATTAGGTAGCTTGTTTCTTCACAAATTCCAACTCCGTAGTTATCGAAAAACCACTCCAACCTAGCTAGCTGTGCCGCCACCTTGATCGTTCTCCTACGCCAAGACAAAAATATCTAACATGGACCGACGGCAAGCTAGCCAGCTAGGCTTCCATTTGCCACACCTTCTCTCCTTGCATGCATCACAGCTCAGACAGCATGGAACACTTCGAAACTTCCAGAGACACTACTGTCATCTCCGGCAAGAGGGAGGCAAGCCACATGTCCCAACCGACGAAGAGGACGCACCAACAAGGCATGAACTAACTAAGCTCGCGCATTAGATAAGGCAGGCCATGGTGGGCATACATGGACATGTACGAATAATATGCCCTAGGCAATCAAGGAATATCCTTAATTCAATGCATGAATAGGTAGGTATAGTAGCTAGCCTCTTCTTTATAACATGACGTCGACCAATAAACACTTATTTGCGAAATGCACAAGACTCATCCGTGGTCCATTCGAAGAACACGACAGCTGAGAGTAGAGTTAGATGCTTCGTTCTCACTGGCAGTATAGCTAGCCGATGAGACCGCACTGTATCAAGGATGTACTATGTGACCTAGGTGGGAGGTGGTGTCGTGCAAGCATGAGCGCTAAGGATATTATTATTGCCGCGGCGCCCAACGCTGATCTTATGAACGGAGAGCATATGCAGATATGCTCCACGCGATGCCGGTGCGAAGCGCCCGCCAGGATGGCCGGCAGGATGCAGGGCAGCCGGAAGGCGTATGTTTGGCCGGCCAAGTCGATCGAGTGTGTGCCTCGGATGATTGTATTATTGTGCTTAGTGTGAATTTGTGGTTTGCATATTCGTTGGAGGAAGTAACTTGCTTCTACTGTGAGAGGGACTTTCAAAGTGGTCCTGTTTGATAATTGTTGTTGAACAAAAAGTGAAGTGGTCTTTGACATAAGAGATACGTACTGTACACGATTCGCAAAAATGAAAAAAAAATGAAAAATTAATCTGTACATGAAATTACTTTTGGGAAATATTATGTGACTAGGGGTGGAAAGTTGTAGTGGGTACGTGATCCTAATTTTGTGGTATCATTTTTTTTATAGAAATGGGAGCCTTGACTCCAGTCTCTGCAGCAAATTGATACACGCGGCTAGATTTTATTAAATACCATAAACGTCAAAAGTTTAACCTCTTACAACTCACGGGTCACTCAAAGTGGCCACAAACACCAACCAAAGGAAAATTACAACGTTATGCATCTATGCGTCGCTCGTTAAGACTCCCACCCCGGCTGTAGATAGCTCGAACGACCGCCATCATTCGAGCACAGCCGGTATCCATAAGTCTTTGCTGCTCCGCAAGTGGGAGGAAAGACCACGTGTGAATGTACGACAACGCCATGTTTATAACCTGCGAGAAATGAACACCCTTTTTTTCTGCCAAACACAATTATGCGGTATTCATATTCAAGAAACTGTAATAATCGTGAAATTATAAGCATATGAAGTACTCCCTCTGTATTGAAATATAAGATGGTTTAACATTTGCTAGATAAAACGTAGCTAGCCATGTTGTAATAAGTTGCATATGAATCTAAACAGTAAAATATGTCTAGATACGTATTATCTGGTAAACGGTAAAACATCGATCTTATATTTTGATACAGAGGGAGTAACAATGAAGTATTTGTGGAAAATTTAAATATTTATTCTGTAAATACCTCGAAACAGTCTTTCGCTCCGCTCTATAAATAAATCCACACGACCAAAACTGATACAAGGTGATGAGGCAGTCCTCCTACAAAGCAGATCAGAGATAAGAAATGCGAAAAACAAAGGAAAATCAGACTTGCCACCGAGAACCCCGACACGAAAGCAAAAGATACTGAGGCTCCACAACGACGCCTCCAAGAGGGTGACAACGCAAAGCGCCGCCACCGTCGAGACCATGACAGTCAAGGGTTTTCACCCGGAGGCCTAAAGCAGATAAGGTAGCCACAACGCCCCACAGAGGGTTACGACAACCGCAGGCGTCGCCGCCATTGGCGTCGGAGCGCAGAGATTTCGCTCGGAAAAACCTTCAAACCACACTCAGTAGCTCAAATCGCCCACATTCCTCGAGCCAGGCCTCCACACCGCGATCTGGGAGCCTCCATTGCCGAAGCGCCGCCAGCACCAGGACCTCCCTTCACCCGCTCCTCGCCACCCACATGGCCCGAGAATAGCGTCATCACCACTTCCGTGTCACTCGCCATAGAGTCGTCCGTGCAATCCACCTTCCGAGGCCGCCGCCCCGGCATCCAAGATCTCACCACCACGGAGCAGCTGAGGACATGACGGCAAGTCGACCTGAACGGATAAGAGAGAGACAACGCCAGCCACTCAGCCCTAGAAAAACGGGGGTACCACAAGTAGGACGCACCCGCAAGTAGTACCCGCACATCCCGAGCAAACGGGACTGCTAGCTATCACCAGATCCAACACCCCATCCGTTTCATGGTCGGGGAAGGTTTCCAAGACGTGTCGAGAAACACTGAAACCACATGGCTAGCAGGGCCCACCCAACACGGATCGGGCACAAAGGGCCTAGATCTGGGCCGCTAGCTCCGCCAGCCGCTGTCCCTGGGTGTGCCACCCAGTCCGTCTCCGTCGCGGACTCTGGTGAGGGCAACACCGGAGAACTTCCATGGCGCCGCCGTCCCTGCCACCAAGTCGCCGAAGATCAGCCCCGCCACCAGGGCCAGGCCCTCAACGCCCCGACAACAGATCCGCCGAGCCGCCGTCCCGGACGCGCGCGGCCCCGACCATGACGCGCCACCGCCGCCCGACGGGATCGCCTCCTCGGGCACCGCTGCCAGCAGGACCAGCCCCGCCAGATCCGTCAACGCGCGCGGGGAATGGAAGGCCGCCGCCACCGGCACCGCCCGGGCTTTGCCCGGCAGCATCCGCCGGCGGCGCAGAGGAAGGACGGGTAGAAAAGCTCGGACGAGCAGGCAAGGGTTGGCTCCTGGCTCGCCCATGGGGAGGCGAGCAGGAGCACGAAGCGGTCATTGTCTTATTTTGCAAATACAAATGTGGTATTGGATTTTGAAGCAAATGTGATGTGAAAGTGGATATATTCTGGTATACAAATAAAATAATTTCAGGTTGTCAATAAAAAATAAAAATAATTTCAGTAATTCTGGCCTATATTCCATCCTACCTAAAAACCTTTCAAGTGGCTAAATGCATTTTTTGTGTGCGCCATAACACCTAGAAACAGATCTGGTCCATGTCCATCCGGATAAGCGCCGGCGCCCAGATCTTCTCTACTACCGCGCATTATTCCGTTCCGCCGCCAGCATTTGAGAGAATTCCAAGTTTCAGGTAAAGCAACAGGAGCGTACCTTAACCAGCTTTTCGCCTAATCAGTGCGCGCATTACAGTGACGCTGAAGCAGACGTGTGACGCTTCCTAGGAGTGAATTCCAATCGGCAAAGCAGACAGGGTTTCTCCATGCCATGATTACGGTGGAAATTTTTGGTTTCTCCAGTACGAAGCACAGTTGATGTGGTACACGCGAGGGCGAGATGGACATGGATGGACGGGTGCCGTACGTGCATGGTTGATCTATCATCTCGTCTAACATGACATGCCGGCAAGAGACTTTTGGCTCCATGATTCAGATATGTCTGTCTCGCTCCGTTGTGCGCAGCCACGATCTGTCGGTAACCGTGCACGAGTGAATGAATATCCGCTGCTGGATCGTGGCGTTTTTTTTCTTCGTTCCCGAAGTCTTCTCCTCGGATGGGGATATTGCAACTGGTTTTTGCCGGTCAAGGCCATACACAAATCAGTACTATCTCATGTCCTTATTCAAACACCGACGCTAAGAAGTACTCCTATTGAAGTTTAGTAAATTATCGGCTACCCATGACCTGAGCATCATCAGCTTGAAAAAGTCTATTTGCTCCAACCGTCCAACCTGCTCTCAAGCTGTCCCAGGTGGAGCTCTCATCCATCCGGCTGGAAAAGGAGTTGTCTTGATATGGAAATGACGAGCACCTACCGGAGGTGGTTTACACGAATCTTCTTTGTAGGAACTTAGGTCAAACTAACGAAAGGTATCGCAGGACAAAGACGACGCCTACTCCTCACCGATGCGCTCCTACCACCAAACTCTCGCGATGTTGCAGTGCCCAGATCACTCTCCAGGTTTCATGCGTCCAACAACAATGTACAACGTTGTCGGTCGCTTTGATCGCATTGCGGTTTTTTGCGTTCGGACGTTTCTCGACGGCCGACCTGACGGAGGGGAGTCCATGTCGCCAGGGAGAAAAGATCACAACCAGGATCTGGACGTGTCATGTGCATTCACCTGACCGGGTTCAGAGGAGCGGTGGTGGTGGGGCTGGCTGCTTCGACTGGATCCAAATCGAGAGGCTCCGTTAGGTGAGCCACGTTTTTCTTCTTCACCGACTTATTAGTCCGGTTTAGGTTAAAAAAAAAAGCTAGCCAGTAGTAGATCTATAAATAGCTACTTTTAGTTGAGGGGTGATAGACACACCGAGCTAAGATTTTCTCATGGCCCTTCATACTTATATCATATGAGTCCTACATGTTGAAATAATTAATTTTCGCCTAAAAAGTAATACCGAGAACTAGATAAGCGCTCGGTCGGCCGATCTGGCGAGATAGCGAGAAAGCGAAACCCGAAGTTGAAGACGGTCACGACGAAGAGTAGAGTGCCAACGCGACCGACAACGTCAAATGCAGTGGGGGCGAGCAAGGGACTTAGATTGGGGGTGGAGGAGTGTCGGCGCCGGAGAATATGCGATCTCTCACCGGATTTAGGGATGGCCGGAGGTGGCGGTGGACCGACGGAGGAGAAGAAAACCATGGGAAACGTGGCACTGACATTGACCGGGCGCTAGCTCAATTATTGGTCACCCAAGGACTAGGCGAGTCCAAAAAAAATGTAGGCACTTCATAACTAGAATATCGTGTGCAAGCCTTATTGTTTTGGAGGTCTTGGCATCAAAAATTTAGAGACGCGGGGTCTGGCCCTTCGGGTTAGATGGGAGTGGCTTAGAAGGACGGATGCTACCAGGCCTTGGTCCGGGTTGCCGATGCTGAAGGACACACTGGCTGCTGAGGTGTTCAATAGTTTGGCTCGCATTAGCATTGGGGATGGAAAGAGGACATTTTTCTGGAAGGACAGATGGATCGGAGGGTTGGTAGTACGAGAGATCGCCTCCCTCCTTCGAGCGGCGATCAATGCTAGGACTGCGATCAGAAGGTCGGTAGAAGAGGGTCTAAGGGAGAATCATTGGATTTCAGACATCAGGGGAGTCTGGTCAGTGGACATGGTTGCGGAGTGCGTCAGGCTGTGCCTGGCAATCCAGGAGGTGCCACGAGATAACACGAGGGAGGATGAGTTTTGGTGGACTGTCGCGGCGTCTGGAAAGTACACTGCGAGATCCACATACGATGCGTTGATGCAAGGGCAAATCCGTTTCCCCCTTGCTAATGGAGTCTGGAAATGCTGGGCGCCGGTTAAGTGCAAAATCTTCTTATGGCTTGCCCTCCAGTATAGAATTTGGACTTCGGATCGGAGAGCTAGGCATGGTCTGCAGGATCGCCCGGACGTTTGCACGCTGTGCCTCCAAGAGAGTGAGACTACGGACCATATCCTTGTGCAATGCGTGTTCACAAGGCAGGTCTGGTGGAGATGTGTTTCCCGTCTGACCATCCAGATCCCCATACGTTCTGTGACAGATACGTTAGAAAATTGGTGGCTGTCAGTCAGGGCGAGGTTTAGAGACAAACAAAGGAAGCAGGTGGACACCGTCATAACCCTGACCTCCTGGTTGATTTGGAAGCAACGAAACGCAAGAGTGTTTCACAACGACCGGCAAATCTGCAATGAGGAAACCCTAGTTATGAGGGTTTTTGAGGAGTTGAAGAGCTGGGACCGAGCTGGAGCGGGAGTAGGAGTTTTGCTTCGCGAGTAGTCTCTTGGGTGTGGAGTGGAGTGTGTTTCGACAGCTAGGTTGCCTGTAACCGCTGCTGTCGTTTCTGCTTGTACCACTATCTCTTTTCTTCTATAAAAATCAGGTATATATGCAATTGCATACCCTCAAAAAAAAAAAAACTAGAATATCCTACAATAGCGAATAACATAAAGGACACACGTTGCCCCCTCATCCGTACGTTGTCTTCTCTTGTTACTCTTGCGTGACTTTTTATTATACCTTTTGATCTTAGGATAGCATGCTGATGCGTGTATCAACCCCAATCACAAATTCTTTTGTAATAACTGAATATTAATTAATAAATAAAAGGTTGCAAACATCAATCGATGCAGAGACTAGGGATTTCCTTTTTCGAAAAAATGTTGACTACCGCATTCTTCCACGATTATCATTGCTCTAAGTCTGTCTGTAGCCAGAAGAAGTATATCGATGTCTCACTTTCCTCTCCCTCCCTACCTTCTCTCGCCTCGCATCCCTCCTCTCGCACAACGAAAATGTAGCTGGTAAAAACCTAGGTGTCACCTCGATAAGGTGTGCCTCGAAGAGCGTCCGGATAGTGGTGCCATAATCATCAGATCCTTACTTTGAGACCCAATAACCTCCATCGCCTTGTCATGTTCTTACCTTGAACAACAATGTGAGGTAGGCTTGGTAAGCAACATTTCGAACATACATAGGGCAGAACCCCCCCCCCCCCCCCCTATAAATGAGTCCCTTTCTCCAAGGTGTAAAAGATGACTTGTATGGTGTGGGACTATATGTTTATTTCTTATATTTAATTCTATTTCTATGTTACATTTGTGTGGTGTTAGGGACAATAGTTTCACCGTGTAGATAAATTCCTAGGAAATAAAAGTCACACATGACTCCATGCTAGCTAGGTGTGACCATGTGGCCGACGCGATCGACACCGGGAGCTTGTGGCGTCTTGTTCCACGGTCGACAACTATAGTTCTTGTAGTATTTTTCTCTTGTGCTTCGACATGTCACGACGGCGACGTTGGTGTCGAGTTTTGATGTGGTTGGTAATTCTCGAGTTTTGTATTTTGTGTTTGTGAACTTGGCCTTCGATACTGTCTCGGTCCGCAACGTAGTTAAGGATATGAAAGAATTTAATTTAGGATTAGTCCCATGTGTAGGATTTCTCTTATGCGGGTTTTCACAGAATTTTGGAGCACGTCAAAGACGAAAAAAAAGGAGCTAAGTTGATACTTTGGGCCTTCCCCATACGAAAGCTTTGGTTTATTGATCAGCAAAGTGACATCTCGTTTGCAAAAAAAAAAAAAAAAAAAAAAAAATTCCTCCGATCCTGTTTAGGTGTCATGAGATTTCGGCTGAACATGCACAACTTATATTCTACACGGTGCGACACTTAATTCGGATAAGAAGAAGTACTACTATACATGTTTCTCTCTTCTCTTGCACACGTCACCACATGTCTCACATGTGCAGGGTGAGTTGTTGGGTGACTTTACGTGCAAGTTCGCGTGGACTATGCATGGACAAAGCATGTGTATGTGTAAAATTTAAGCTCTGCAGATGTGCACCAAAAGTTCCTTCTTTTGTCACCCTTCTGGATTTTTCCGTCTCATTCTCTCCTATCGTTTCGTGATGCATGCGATGATGTCAAAATTAATCTTGATAATTATGTCGTGGCGACCTTGTGGTAAACCGATTGGACACATCAAGCGTAAATTCACAGGACATCGATCGGCGTTCATCTCTTTCCGTCAGTACCCGTTCAATCGCACGAAGACTTCGCATCTTTATCCATTTGCTACTCTACGCTGAGACAAAAATCTACATATGACAAGTTAGACTTCCATTATTTTAATACTACAAGTTTTACATGCATATGACAAGCTAGGCTCCCATTATTTCTCCAACTGCTTCATTAGCTAGCTTGTTTCTTCATAAATTCCAACTCGGCTGGTTAGACTTAAGAAAAGGAAAAAACCGGAAAAAACACTCCAACCTAGCTAGCTGTGCCGCCGCCTTGATCGTTCTGCTACACTGGGCCACGACACAATATTTGGGTATGGATGCACTAGTGGAAACAACCCCTCTCGTCCAGGGGACCGGGGGGCAGCTGTCCCGGTTGCAACCAAATCCGGGACAAATGCCCTGCATTGGTCCCGGTTCGTGCGCCCGGGGCAACAGGAATCGCCTGGGCGTATTGGTCCCGGTTCGTGGGGGGCATATCGGTCCCGGCTCGTGCTACGGACCGGGACCAATGCCTAGCCACAGGCCACGTGGCACGCGCATGACCTGTTGTCCCGGTTCAGTCCACGAACCGGGACCAATGCCCCCTTCCCCTATATATACTGCCCCAGCCCCCCCTCCTTCCATCTTTTTTTTTGCTTGGAGGTGTGAGAGAGTGTGGTGTTGCTGTTTTTTTTTTACTATGCACACGAGGTGTTCGACGAAATTCCCGAGACGCACACAAGCTCACTGAAAATGGTTTCTTCGACCGAGGTTAACAAATTATCTTTTTCATCTGTAACTGATACATAAAAAAGTATTATTTGTCGATGTACTGTGGTTATCTCTGTATTAATATGTATTTTGATAAACTTAATTATATGATGCAGATGGATGCACGGCAGCGATGGATGTACGGTGACCGACGCACCTCCGAGTATATGGCAGGCCTGAATGCATTTCTTGCTGTAGCTCAGGCGAACAAAGATAATGGCTTCATGTGTTGCCCATGTGTTGATTGTCGGAACGTCAGAGAACATTCTTCCGAAAGAATCCTTCACGGCCATCTACTTCGGAGAGGTTTCATGCCCAGCTATAATTGCTGGACCAAGCATGGAGAAAGAGGGGTTGTGATGGAAGACGATGAAGAAGAAGAAGAAGATCCTTTGTTCCCTGAATACGACGATACTGCAATGGAAGAGAATGCAGAAGAAGGAGGTGATCAAGAACAGGCATCAGAAGAGCCCGATGATGATCTTGGCCGAGTTATTGCTGATGCAAGGGAAGACTGTGAAAATAGATTGGAGAGGTTGAAACTGGACAACATGTTACAGGATCACAAAAAATTGTTATACCCAAATTGCGAAGATGGTAGCACAAAGCTCGGTACCACACTGGAGTTGCTGAAATGGAAGGCACAAAACGGTGTGACTGACAAGGCATTTGAGACTTTACTTCAACTAATGAAGCCAAAACTTCCAAAGGATAACGAATTGCCTGAGAGTACGTACGAAGCAAAGAAAGCTCTCTGCCCTCTAGGATTAGATGTGCAGAAGATACATGCATGCATTAATGACTGCATTCTCTTCCGCGGTGAGAAGTACGAGAATTTGGATGAATGTCCGATATGCACTGCACTGCGGTATAAGATCAGAGCAGATGATCCTGGTGATGTTGACGGCGAGCCCCCCCGTAAGAGGGTTCCTGCTAAGGTGATGTGGTATGCTCCTATAATACCACGGCTGAAACGTCTGTTTAGAAACAAAGAGCATGCTAGGTTGTTGCGATGGCACAAAGAAGACCGTAAGAAAGATGGAAAGTTGAGGCACCCCGCCGATGGATCGCAGTGGAGAAAGATCGAGAGAGACTTTCCAGACTTTGCAGGAGAGGCGAGAAACTTATGGTTTGGTCTAAGTACAGATGGCTTTAATCCTTTTGGGGAGCAGAGCTCCAGTCATAGCACTTGGCCTGTAACTCCATGTATGTACAACCTTCCTCCTTGGTTGTGCATGAAGCGCAAGTTCATTATGATGCCAGTTCTAATCCAAGGCCCGAGGCAACCTGGCAACGACATTGATGTGTATCTAAGGCCATTAGTGGAAGAACTCTTAGAACTGTGGGGCAAACCAGGTGTACGTGTGTGGGATGAGAACGAACAAAAGCCATTTGACCTACGGGCGTTGCTTTTCGTGACCATCAATGATTGGCCAGCTCTTAGTAACATTTCCGGTCATACAAACAAGGGATACAATGCATGCACACACTGTTTAGATAAGACTGACAGTGTTTTTTTGGATAAATGTAAAAAGATTGTATACCTGGGGCATCGTAGATTTCTTCCGATCAAGCATCCCTTAAGGAAAAAAGGAGGGAAGCATTTCAGAGGTGAGGCAGATAACCGAAAGAAGCCTGAGCTCCGTAGTGGTAATGATATATTCGATATGGTCAAGGACCTAGAAGTAATCTTTGGTAAGGCTGCTGGCAGCCAACCAGTTCCGTACGGCCCTGATAAGCGGGCACCCATGTGGAAGAAGAAATCTATATTTTGGGAGCTACCCTATTGGAAAGTTTTAGATGTCCGGTCTTCGATCGACGTGATGCACGTGACAAAGAATCTATGTGTCAATCTGCTATGCTTCCTGGGCGTGTATGGGAAGTCAAAAGATACGCCTGAAGCACGGGAGGACCAGCAACGTATGAAAGACCCAAACAACAAGCACACAGATACAGGGCGCCATTCCTTAAGCAGCTACGCTCTTACTAAAGCAGAAAAGGAAATATTCTTTGAAGTCCTTTACAGTATCAAGGTTCCGTCTGGCTTCTCGTCGAATATAAAGGGGATAATAAACATGGCAGAGAAAAAATTCCAAAACCTGAAGTCTCATGACTGCCACGTGATTATGACGCAATTGCTTCCGATTGCATTGAGGGGGCTTCTACCGGAAAATGTTCGAGTACCCATTGTGAAGCTATGTGCATTCATGAACGCAATATCTCAGAAGGTAATCGATCCAGAAATTCTGACAAGATTACAGAGGGATGTGGTCCAGTGTCTTGTTAGTTTTGAGTTGGTGTTCCCACCATCCTTCTTCAACATTATGACTCATCTCCTTGTTCACCTATGTGAAGAGATTCATATTCTCGGTCCGGTCTTTCTACACAATATGTTCCCCTTTGAAAGGTTCATGGGAGTCTTGAAGAAATATGTTCATAACCGTGCTAGGCCAGAAGGAAGCATCTCGAAGGGCTATGGAACAGAGGAGGTCATTGGGTTCTGTGTTGACTTTATTCCCGACCTTAAGACAATTGGTGTTCCTGAATCGCGGCATGAGGGGAGACTGAGTGGAAAAGGAACGCTGGGAAAGAAAACAATGATACCTAGGGACGGGCATTCTTTGACCAAAGCACACTACACAGTTCTACAAAATTCTATGTTCATGGCTACGTATGTCGAGGAACACAAGAATATTGTACGGTCTGCAAACCCGGGGAAGGATGACTCATGGATTAAACGCGAACACATGGAGACTTTCGGAAGTTGGTTGCAAACACGTCTTATAAATGACACCACTGTTGAAGATCAGCTATACATGTTGGCAGGGTCACCATCTTCGACTATTGGGAGTTTTCAAGGGTACGAGATAAATGGAAATACATTTTACACGAGCTCCCAAGATAAGAAGAGCACCAACCAAAAGAGTGGTGTCCGCTTTGATACAACAAACGAGAATGGAAAAACTGACACATACTATGGTTACATAGAGGAGATATGGGAACTTGACTATGGACCTTCTTTTAAGGTCCCTTTGTTCAAGTGCAAATGGGTCAACCTGAATGGAGAAGGGGTAAAGGTAGACCCGCTTTATGGAATGACAACAGTGGATCTCAACTGTATTGGTTACAATGACGAACCATTCGTTCTAGCCAATGATGTGGCTCAGGTCTTCTATGTGAAGGACATGTCTTCCAGACCGAAGAAAAGAAAAAATAAGGGAACAATTTCATCATACGATGAGCCGAAGCGTCACATAGTTCTCTCAGGGAAAAGAAACATCGTGGGAATCGAGGACACGACAGACATGTCAGAAGATTATAATAAGTTTGTTGAAATTCCACCCTTCACAGTGAAATCTGACCCCACCATCCCGTTAAATAATGAAGATGCTCCATGGTTACGGCCGAAGCGATCATAAGCAAGGGACACGAAGAAAAGCTGGCAAGCATTATTGTTCCACCATCCCACTTTTCTGTTTCTCTCTCCTCCGTATGTTGGTGATGTGTAATAATAAGCGTGGAATACATAATCATATAGTTCTGTTTGATTATAACTACTTTTAAGATGTAGTATCTGTTGATACACGGTATAGAACAAGCGATTGTTATTCATTGGAGTTAACCACCATAAACAACACAAAAAAGTTTTGACTGACTGCTTTACATCGATAGGCCTTATGGGTGTCATATATTCCGCGCACATATTGCAGGCACACCATATTAATTTGAGGCATTGGAGGAGGAGAGATAGCTTTGCACAGGCTTGGCATCCACATGAAGACAGTGATTTCAGTTGAGATAGGTGAAGTTAATAGGAGGATTCTGAGGGGTTGGTGGGATCAGACACAAACTAGCACTTTAATTGAAATTGCCGACGTGAAGTCTCTCACTAATGATAGAATTGCATAATCTTGAAAAAACCTTTGCCTTGATCGTCCAAGATGTCCCAGTAGTGGTGCTCAGCGCCTTGTCTGCATGTTTCGCAGGACATGCCCATTTTACAGTGTAGAAACATCTACAGAAAAGAGCAAACATCTGTAAACTAGGCAGAGGAGAAGTAGAATCAGGTAGAGAAACATTAGAGCCGATGAGAAGTACAAATAGCATATGGAGAGAAACAAGGTTTAAAAGATATTGCTAGGTGCTTCCGGCCAAAAGATTATCAAATCAAAGTTTTGAAATTCTCAAATCAAACCATAAGTTCACAAAGCATACGCAAACATGGACCGTTACCAACCTGAGCCGCAAGGAGCAGTAGAGCAGAGCAGAGCAAACTCTAGAGGATGGACAAGCAGCCAGGACTGACATCGACTCTAGAGGATGAACAAGCCACCCTACTTCTACTATGAAAATGAGGCCCTAGCTCCAAAAAGTGTATGGGTGGAAATTTCCAGAAATTTGTATGACATAGAGCCGGAGTTTGTGGATTCTAAGCACTTCTGTGCAGCTGCTCAAGAAAGAGGCTACATCCATAATTTGCCAATTGAGAATAGGTCACGTCTCCTTCCTCTCGCTCCAAAGACCATATTTGAGGCATTCCCTCATTATGAGAACTGGTGGCCTTCCTGGGATCCTAGAAAGCAGCTCGATTGCTTGCAAACCCGTCTGGCAAGTCCAATTCTGATAAAACAGATCGAACGTACTCTTGCAGGCTCAAGTAATCCACCACCTCTAACTGTTCAGAGGTATGTTATGGACGAGTGCAGAAGATGGAACCTTGTTTGGGTTGGAAAGAACAAGGTTGCCCCTCTAGAGCCAGATGAGATGGAATTTTTACTCGGTCTCCCAAGAAACCACACAAGGGGAGTCGCCAAGAGAGAGAGGTACAAATCTCTTGGCAATTCATTCCAAATTGATACTGTGGGTTGCCACTTGTCGGTGTTAAAGAACATGTCTCTTGGCAATTCTCCGGTATTGGAGGAGGAGAGATAGCTTTGCATAGGCTTGGCATCCACATGAAGACAATGATTTCAGTTGAGATAGGTGAAGTTAATAGGAGGATTCTGAGGGGTTGGTGGGATCAGACACAAACTGGCACTTTAATTGAGATTGCCGACGTGAAGTCTCTCACTAATGATATAATTGCATCATTTATTGCTAGATATGGTCGCTTTGACTTTGTGATTGGGGGTCTGGAGGGCGAGCAACCTGCTTTATTCTACCACTATTCTAGAATCTTGAAAGCCGTTAAGTCATCTACAACAAGTCTGATGGTTTTTCTGTTGTAGACGAAAATCTCAAATTCACCGTGTCAATAAGGTACAATTCGCTTTGAATTAGGAAGATCACGAGAGAAATAAAAAATTGTAACATTTTTATATTCAAATTATATACAAATGAAAAAATAATTAATAGTTTCAATAGTTAGAATAATTATTTAGTTAAACGAAAAATGGATTTAAATTAGTTTTGCAAATTCTAGCATTTTTCATGTTGGAATTTTTGTCAAATTTGGAAGTATATAGAAGTTGTTAATGTGCAAACTTAACACTTTTCAAATTTTGGCTTTAAAAATTTTTGGGCGCGCAGGGGTGCCACCGAAATTCGAAATTTGTTTTTGGTCCCGGGCCGTGGTACCAACCGGGACCAAAGGGGCTCTAGTCCCGGTTGGTGGCACGGGCCGGGACTAAAGGCCCAGGTGTATAAAAAGCGCGGCCCTCTCTCCAGGCCGAGCGGACACTCCAGGGGCGGGTACGAGTGGATATGGCTGGGCGAAGCCCTGCCGGCGGCGGGAACGAGTGGACAGATCCGCCGGCGTTCCACCACCGCCGGCGGGGATGGGGTAGGGACACAGTAGATTAGGGGAAACACAACTTATATTAAAATAAGGCCAGGGGCCTTGCTTACATAGGGGCGGCGCGGCCACAGGCGGCCGGCCGTACTTGCATAAGGGGCGACGGCGCGGCCACAGGCGGCCGGCCGTTTCTTGGGGAGGGGGGGGGTAGCTAGGGGCGTTGTCTATATAGAATAGGGGGGGGCGGCGCGGCCACAGGCGACCGGCGCCGATCTAGTCGTCCTCGTCGTCGAAGAGGCAGTGGTAGGCGGGCGGCTGCCACAGGTGGGCAGGCGGCGCCTGGGCCGGGGGTGCAGGCATCGGGGGCATCGGAGGCGGGTACGGCGGTGGCGGGGGCAGCACCTCCTGCGGCGGAGGGGGCGGAGGGGGCAGCTCCTCCTCCTGCTCCGGCGACCCCGGCGCCCAAACGCCGCCGGTCCAGGCCCATTTCATGCCGTACTCCAGGCCTGGTGGGAGCGGCTGCGGCTCCGGCTGGTCCTCGGACGCCTCCAGCTCGGCGTTCATCGCCTGCCACCAGGGGACAGCAGGCTCGCTAGGGGGTGGCGGCGGCGGCGGCATGGCGGCGGCGGCCACGACCCGCTCCCACCGCTTGATTTCGTCGTCGATGAGGGAGCGGCGGGAGCGCTCGCAGGCCTCCTCCATGGCGGCCCGGAGCTCGGGGTCCTCCTCCCCGGAGAAGTCCTCCGGCTCGTCCACGAGGAGCCATAGCTCCCTCTCCCGGCCGGGCGCTGGCGGGTGGTAGTCGTCCACGTTGGCCTCGTGGGGGGCGGGGATGAAGGAGCGGCGGCGCAACTCGTGCTCCTGCTCGAGCCAGGCGGCCCAGTAGGGGGAGCTGCGCGCGTACGCGCGCTCCCTGCGGACGGGGGCCGGCAGGAGCTCGCGCCGGCGGTCGACCTCCTCAAGCAGCGCCTGGCCGGTCGGGACCGGCGGCACAGGGATCCGCTGGGGGTTCAGGTGCCAGCCGTCCGGGAGGTGGACGTCGTCATAGAACACCGGAGTGGCATTGTTCCAGTGCCACTCGGCCTCGTCCACCCGGACGTACCGGCGGAACCTCTTGCCCTTGGGCGCGGCGCTGGGCGGCGGGCGTGCAGCCGGTGGTGGCGCGGGGACGCGCGGCACCCCGCCGAGGCGGACACCTCCAGGGCCGTAGCCGAAGGCCTCCGCCGGCGGGGGTGGGATGCGGCCGGCGCCGCTCGAGGAGCCTCCGTCGTCGTTCCTTGGGCGCTTGCCGGAGTTCGAGAACCAGCGGGACATGGTGGCGGCTAGGGTTGCTTTGCCAGGGACGCGGCCGGGGTGGGTGGGTTGTACGGGCGGCGGGGGGCCTTTAAAAAGGACCCGGGGTGGGCTGGCATGCCAACCGGCGGCCTGGACGTGGCGGCGGTTGCAGGCGGCCATGAATGCGCGTGGGGAAGTGGGGGCGCGGGAAGCCGAGGCGGGGCGGGAAGACGAGGCGAGCCAGTGGCCCTTTGACCGTCCTGTGTAGTCTTAAATTAAGGGACCAGGCGAGCCAGCCAACGGCCGCTGGCCAGTGGCCCCTTCGAACCATTGACTGACCACGCTGGCCAGTGGGCCCTTCGAACCGTTGACTGACCATAATAAAAGAGCGGGCCAGTGGGCCCTTTTGACAAAAAAATGTGACCAGTGGGCTTAATAAAAGACGTGGGCCTGGACGCGGTTGGGGAAGGGGTGGCCGGCTCGTGATTGGGAGACAGGAGCCCAAAAAAACGTGGGGCCTGGACGATTATATTTTTTTTTGTCAAAACAGTATCCATCCCGGTCCCTTGAACGAACCGGGACGAACTCCCTGGCCCAGGTTCGCCACGTGGCCTGTGCTTACCATCCCGGGTCCGGGCACAACCGGGACCAATGGGACGGGCCATTTGTCCCGGCCATCCCATCCCGGTTGCACAACCGGGACAAATGGGCCTTACGACCCGGGACAAAAGGCCCTCTTTCCACTAGTGATGACAAGCTGTCCAGCTAGGCTTCCATTTTCCACACTTGTTTCTTCACAAGATCCAACCTCCTATAATGGATAGGTAGGTAGCTAGGGCTCTTCTTTATAACATGACGTCGACCAATAAAATCTTAATTTGTGAAAGGGAGAAGACTCATCCGTGGTCCATCCGATGAGCACGACAGCCTGGACTAGATGCTTCCGGTTAGATGCTTAGCTCTCACTGGTAGTATAGCTAGCTAGCTGATCGGATAGCATTGTCGAGAGCAAGAAGATAAGTAACAACCATGTCTGTGTGTGTGAACTAGGTGTGGGAGGTGGTGTTGTACAAGTACAAGCATGTGCTAAGCATATACTGCCTCTCCATCACAAATTAACCTTAATTGAGTCATTTCCCGGCTGGCGCCGATCGTGATCTCTTATCCATGGTGATCAGCATATGCTCCACACCATGCAAGCATCGCCACGGCGTACGCTTACTCAGATGAGAAGCACCCTCGAGGCCGGCCGGCAGGACGCATGCATGGTAGCTAGAGGCTGGCCGGCAGGATGCCACTGGTTATTTCTTGCGTGTACTTGTGAGCCTCTGACGTTGTCTCGAGAATGAAGGCATGGGACGTAGGTATACGTATCTGCGTCTGCCAACAATTTGGCCGGCCAGGTCGATCGGGTGTGCCTCGAATGCTTTGTATTGTTTTTTAATGGTGCTTTGTATTGTTTTGCTTGCTGTACGTTGGTAGTGGCATATTCGTTGGAGATAGTAGCTTGCTTCCTTCCGTAAACTATGTTTGGATCTGCGTGCTACTACTTTTGTATTTGAATATCACTATTTTATTAATATAAAAGCCGTATGCATCAACTAGATGCAGAGGCTGGGTTTCCCATTTCAAAAAAAAAAAGTAGGCTGCTTCTTCGGTGCACATCCGCATAGCTAGCTTTACGATGAGAGGGATTTTCAGCTTTCAAGTGGTCCATCTGGAAAATACATCTTGCATCGGCACAAACTAAGATCATGTTTGAGAATTGTTGTTGAAAGAAAATGAAGTATTCCTCGAGGCGAGAGAAATTGTACACGAAATTTCCCTAGGGACACTAAATATCATGCGCCCCTCGATTCGCCCATCGTGAAGTGCGACTAGGGGCATGAAATGGCAGCGGATGATCCGAAGTATCCGATATTCGTATTCGAGAAATTGAGTAAATGTAGGAGTACTCGCCGCATTAGAAGTAAAATGGAGATGAATCCTGAGCACCAGTGCCATTTCTTCTCACTTAGTTAATGATTAATTTCTAGGGAAAATCAAAATGTTGCCCATGTAGCACTGTATCTGGCAAATTCAAAAATCATGTTTCGAAGTTCCGGAAGTTTCTCAAAAAAAATCCTAGATGTTGACAATAGCCCATTCTACCAACATGTTAAATCTCAACTCAAATGAATTTATATGCCGGGGTACATAAAATACAACAAATTTGGGAGAGTTCAAAATTTTCCCTATTCACTAATTTCATATTTAGATGTAAATTTTTTTCCATTGCCCAAATTACGAGATACTTTTATTTGATATTTTACACGCTGGTAGAAGACAACATTATGCACAGCTATGAATTTCTTCAGATTTTTTTAGAACGCTTGAATATGATTTTCAAAATACAGATCTACATGTAGCCCAAGCTACATATCGCCGAACTTGATGCAAAAGATGTAAGGTACTTGTATCTGTTACAGAATGAGTAAATATCGTATATTCATTTATATTCTATAAAAACAAGTCCGTGTTCCTATTCAATAACATAATATTTGTATTTATTTTGAAATTTCAAAAAAAAAAACTGGGAACAATGCCATCGGATCGGCTTGCACACTATATAGGACTGCACAATTACTACTTTTAGACTCAAATATAACAAACATGCGCTAATTATTAAAAATATATGTTACTTCCATCTAAAATATAGTCCCTCTAGTTTTATTTACCTAACATTCCGGGTATTGTTGAAGTCAAACTTTGAAAGTATGAGTAAGTTTGTACGTAAAAATATTAACATCTGTAATATCAAATACATATAATTAATATCTAAATTATATTTTGTGATGATTTTAATACTATTAAATTTATATTGCAGGTATCGATATGTTTTTCCTATATACTTGGACAAATTTTATCAAGTTTCACTTTAATTAAACCAAAACGCAGTGAAGTTGTGAATGGAGGGAGTAAGGCGGTTGTCCCTCCAAATCAAGGTTTTGACACACACAAAAATCCAATAATTTATAGTATTGCACAAAATAAGCACCGTTAGATCTTGTTCTCTCCTCTCTATAGCAAGGGAATATGAGGAGAACATAAACGTCAAATGGTGAGCCAAGAAAAAAAAATCTTTAACCAAAAATGTGTATAGAAACTCGTTTCACGAAATACGGTGAGTGACAATCCGAAAATTGTTTAATATATATCTCAGCAAAGCCCCCTTCCCGGCGATCGATAGAGCCCGGCGCAATGAACCGCAAGCGCAAGAATGCACAATCTATCGACTTGGCTAAACACGATGGACCACGTACGATGCATTGCTTCCCTGGTGGGCATCAGCTTTATTGTGAGATGGGACTTGAATTAATCCACCGAACTTGCCAAGGACAGCTGGGCAGCTAGCTGATTAAGCTAGCCGTGCTTTCTAGTACCATCGATCGAGCACACAGTGGACGCGGTACACACGCCAGATAGAGAAAGACAGGGATCCATCTATATGTTCGGTGCCGTTACAGAAGGCACACTACAGGAATCGCCCGATATGCCGATGTCCAGCAGCCGTCGGCACAGGCTGTGCCGACGGCCACCGTCAGCACCTTGCCGTCGGCGTATGCCCGCGTCGGCATAGGTCAAATGACCGTCGGCACACTAAAAGCCGTCGGCACAATATTTCCAAAATAATTGAAAAAAAAATTCAAGAAAAAATTCGAATTTTTTTGAACTTTCTTTTTTGAACTTTTTTTAAATTCTATTCCAGAATTTTTCACTTAGCCACATATTTAATCTCTAATTACACAATTAATCTAGTCAACATACTTAACTTAGTCAAACTTCCCGTTCAGTCACCCATCCTGAAATTCCACCAGCCCAAGCACGCTTAACCTTTGAGTTCCTTCCAAACTAGATTCCATATGAGATGTTAGAACTTACGGATATTACTATCATATCAATCATATTAACCTGTGGGGAATGATGTTAAACTTTTCTATTATTTAAATTTAAAACAATATTTAAACAAATAACAATGATTATATAATTATCTTTATTGACTAAATAACAATATAATGTTAGAAATTACTTTCTTCTTTGAATAAATTATTTAATATACAATAATTTATATCTTTAAATCCGTAAATCGAAATTTGAAAAATAAAATGTCTAAATCGATTAGAAAAATTAGAGAAAATTCAAATATGACATCCATATCATAAAAACATCGATAGTTTTAAAAAATTTAAACTCTTTTGATTTTTTTTTTGAGAAATAACCGATCATTCATACATAGTAGACAACGTTACAGAATCCTTTACAATAACAGCAACAGCCTGTGGCAGCGGTGATAACCAAGTGTACCCACATTGTAGGGATTTGGCCAGTTTGGCCAGCTCATGTGCTGCAACATTGGACGTTCTAGTAGTGTATTTGATAGAGCAGTTAACAAAAAGACTTTTCAGCAGAGTTATGTCTTCATATATGCCCCAAATCCTCCTTAGTTTCCTGGTGGTACAATTAGCCTTGGAGACAGCAGTGCAACAATCCGACAAGAGCGTGCTAGGGACTAGAGAGTAGTCCCTAGCAATTTGCAGACCGAGAAGAATGGCTTTAGCCTCGGCTTCCTCGGCGTCCCTGCAACTGGAGATGGGGTGACTGGCAGCAAGACAGATATTGCCAGAGTCGTTCCTCGCAACAATCCCTGCCGTAGCAACTCCACTCTCATCCGAGAAGGCTGCATCAACATTGATACAGACAGTACCCCTACCAGGGGGCTTCCAGATGAGCTTAGTGGCTGGCTTGGACTTGTAAGTCCCTGTGTCAGATGAGATAGCATCAGTAGAAGGCAAGAATAAATCTGGGGCTTTACCTTTGATCTGATCATCATTAATAGGACTAGTGTGAAGGCATCTCATGTAGTTTAAGAGGAACTCCCTGGAGTTTGCGATGGTTTCTGTGCCCTTGCCATGGATCATATCACACCGCAAATGCCAGCTACGCCACAAAACGAACAGGACAAGCCCTCTCTGTTCTCTGCTGCAGTTGGCGGGGAGGATTGGAAGCCAATCACCCCCAGTATAAGCGAAGGCCTTTTCTTCAGGAATTTTCCAGAACTTTCGCATTTCCTGACGAAGCGCTCGTGCCTTAGTGCATAACACCGTAGCATGGTAGCTGTTTTCTTCATAAGTGCCACATATTTTGCATGTGCCATGGGGTTCCAAGGTTCTTCTGCATTTGTTAACCATAGTAGCAAGGTTATCACGAGCCACTCTCCAACCAAAGATACGTACCTTATTAGGGACGGCAGCGGTCCAGATATTCTTCCATATTGGTCTATTGTCTGTATCACGCGAGCTACAACCAGCACGCAAACTGTTGTCATGCTTGAACATGTACACTGCCCTATAAGCACTTCTGACAAAGAAGAGGCCCGACCGATCATAGTGCCAGGCTATAAAATCGTCCTGGGACTGGGAAGGTGTATTTATACTCAGAATAATCTCAGCATCCTCGGGGTAAAAATTCTTTCTAATTAAATCTTCATTCCAAGTATTAGTTCCTTGCAAGAAAAGTTGTTTAACTTTACGCAGTCTGGACTTGGACCATCCTTTTCGTGGTTTCATATTGAGATCCCTTGGAAGCCAATTGTCCCTCCAGATGTCGACATTTTCTCCGCTGCCGATCCTCCATATCATACCTTGTTTTATAAGATCCATCCCATGTTCAATGCCCCGCCATGCTGGGGAGGCGTCACCTTTAAAAACTGTATCAGTGAGATTTCCATTTGGGAAATAAATGGACTTAAGAAGTCTTGCAGAGAGACTTTCTGGTTTGTGGATGATCCTCCAGCACTGCCTAGCAAGTAGAGACTGATTCAGGAGCTTGGTATCCTGAAAGCCAACCCCACCATCGCTTTTCTTTCTTGTGATAATGTCCCAAGCTTCCCAGTGGACTTTCCTTTTATCTTCGTCCTCCCCCCACCAGAAGTTCTTGATAAGATTCATGTAATCTTCATGGAATCCGGCAGGCAACTTAAACACACTCATCACGTATAGAGGAATGGCTTGGGCTACTGCCTTAATTAATGTTTCCTTCGCCCCCATGGAGCAGTATTTTTCCGCCCAATTGGTTACTTTTTTTTATAGGCGTTCTTTGGATGGCTGAAACTTATCTTGTTTCATTCTACCATCCGGAGTAGGGAGACCCAAATATTTGTCTTCGAAGGTGGATCGCTGCACTCCAAGAATCTGGATCACATCCTGTTGGTCTTGTTCTTTGCAATTGCTACAGAAAAGGACCGAGCACTTGTTAGGGCTGAGTAGTTGTCCCGAGCTTCTTTCAAAGGTAGAGATCAGGTTCTTCACAGTGGTGGCTTGTTGATGGTTTGCTTGAAAGAACATAATTCTATCATCGGCGAACAACAAGTGGGATATACCCGGGGACGATCTGCAGATTTTGAAGTCCCTTAGGCTCTTGTTCAGAACATTATCTTTGATGAGTTTGGAGAAGCTTTCAGCCACAAACAGAAAGAGATAAGGGGATAAGGGATCCCCTTGTCTTAACCCTCTCGAAGGGGATAATTCGTCCGTTAGGGAGCCATTGATTTCCACCTTGTACTTAACGGATCTGACAAAGATCATCACTTTCTCCACCCATTTGCGGTGGAAGCCCATTTTACATAACAGTCCTTCGAGAAACTTCCAATCGACCCTATCATAGGCCTTGGACAAATCCATCTTATATGCACAAAAGGTTTCTTTTGACTTCTTGTTTCTCTGGATGGCATGGAAACACTCAAACGCAATAATCGCATTATCGGAGATGAGCCTTCCAGGGATGAAGGCGCTTTGGACCTCCGAGACGAGGTCGTTCAAGAGGGGCCTGACTCGATTGACGAGGCATTTAGATATGATTTTGTATAAAACGTTGCAGAGGGAAATAGGCCTGTAATCCTTTAGCTCCTCAGCTTCACTAGATTTCGGGATAAGCACAATTTTTGTCAAGTTTACTCCTTCTGGCATGATACCATCAGTGAAGAAATCCTGGATTGCCCTGCAGACCTCGGTCTTCATCAGAGCCCAGTTCCATTGGAAAAACCTCGCTGGGAGGCCGTCCGGGCCTTGGGCTTTTAGAGGACCAATTTGAAAAAGGGCGTCTCCGATTTCCTTCTCCGAGTAGGGCTTGCTAATATCGTCATTCATCTGAGGAGTGACTGTAGGGTAGATCCGGTCCAACAACGGCATAGGGTCCACCTCAGGGTCGGCTGTGTATAGCTCGGTGAAGAACTTGGCTGTCATCCTTGTTAAATCGCCGCTATCGATAGCAAAGGATCCGTCTGGTTTTTTAAGTTTAGAAATTATGTTCTTCTTAATCCTCCAAGATGCTTTCCTGTGGAAGAATTTGGTGTTCTTGTCGCCTTCACGGAGCCAAGCGATTCTAGACCGTTGCATCCACATGATTTCTTCACGGTAGAGGATCTCATCAAGACGAGCTTTAGTGGCCTTGATTTCTGTTTGATTTTAGTTCCAATTGGATGCTTGCAGGCGACTCAATTTTCTCCTAAGGGATTTCAGTTCTTTGTTTATCGACCCAAAAGACATATTGCTCCACTCTTTCATGCTTCCCATGGTGAAATTCAGCTTGTTATGGACATCTGCAAGGTTTTCAGCAGGCCTGGAGTGACGCCAGACTGCATCAATTTCATCGGCTAGCTCTGGGCATCTCTCCCACATAATCTCGTACCTGGGATGTCTAGTTCTGTTGTTGTCCATCTTCCTATTACCAAAATCGATCAAGATAGGGCAGTGGTCCGAGCGAGAAGAGACAAGGTGCTCAACTGTAGCCCGAGGGAATAACCTGGACCAAGCTGGGCAGGCAACCCCTCTATCCAACGTGACACGGACGTTCTTGCGTCCAACTTGATTATTATTGTAAGTCCACGGCAGCCCCTTGAAACCCAAGTCGTAGAGGTTGCAATCAGCCATGGTTTCTCTGAATCTTGCCATCTGCTGTTCGTTTCTTTTGGTTGCCGAGAAGTGCTCGTATTGAAACATAGCCTCATTGAAATCCCCCAACATTAGCCAAGGATCATTAGAATTAGGAATAATTCTCCTCAACAGCTTCCAGAATTCTTTTCTATCCTGAACACGAGGCTCTCCATAAACAAAAGTAGTGCGCCATTTTATTCCAAACTCATCAGTAACAGAGATATCGATGTGGTGAATACCGAAGTTGATCAGATCAACCTTGACAGTATCCTTCCAGTAGAGAGCCAGCCCACCCCCTTTCCGGCTAGTGCAGACCGGGAAGCAGTTAGAGTAGCCCAGCCGACGCCTAATACTTTCCACTACGCTCTTATTCTGTCTAGTTTGGGACAGGAAGATCATGTCGGGGCTCTGGTCTCGCACGATGCGCGAGAGCTCTTGAACTGTCCGAAGCTGCCCCAAGCTTCGGTAGTTCCATCCTGCAGTCCTCATTGGCCCTGCCGGGTGCGCTCTTTCGCACCCGACAGTGTGCCGGCAGCCCCAGGGCCGGTCGCTTCCAGACCACCATCTTCTTCCTGTCCTTGCACCTCTTCATCTCTTTCCTCTTCATCAGCTTCCTTCAGGGCACTCTGGCTATTTTGCTTCTTCTCCTCTGGTGTGGCTCTGCCATCTGGTCCAGTACCAACAGCCATAACATGGTGGCTGTCCCCGTTCCCTAATACTATAGCCAGCGACTCGCTGCTTTCATCATGATCACACTCACCCCTAGGAACAGGCAGGCTATCACCCAGAATGCCATTTACATTGTTATCTAGTTCCCTAAGCTTGCGCAGCACATCAGCCCCCAGACAAAGTTCGAGCGACGGGACAACGAAGGTGCCTTTCTTCGCTCGAGGAGCCAGCTCTGTCAGGTCGGCTTCTGATTCTGGCCTCCCACGCGTAGCCCCCAGCACACTGGCATGGGTTGTACACATGTGCGACTGCTTGCTTTGCACCTCTTCTTCCTCCCTCGGCATCCGCTTCCAGTTCACATTTTTCTTAGTATACACCTTGATGTGATTGGTGTCTGTTGGCCTGGTGGGAGAAGCTTTACCAGTCGATTGCTTGGAAGCAATAGAAGGTGAAGGCGACGTGGCGTGGACAGGGGATATGCCCACGCCTCCCCCCACCACTGGCTCCTTCTCCTGGACGGTAAGGCGCTCCACCTCCTTCGCCACCGATGCCACGATTGCTTGCTGGCTTGGCTCTTGGTTCTTGCTTATCGTTGCCTCCACCGCAGGATTTTGCCATGGCAGGGCCGCCGCGACAGGGCGTTGAGCTTTCCCAGTGGTTTCTGGAAGAAACCAGCACCTTGGGTCATCGTAGTTTGTTGCCGGGACGCCCAGGTCAAGGTTGTACCTTGGCACCTGCTGCGCCTCCGGAAGGTTGCACACCCCTCCTTGGTGTCCGATGATGCCGCAGAAGATGCAGAAGTTGGGTAGGCGCTCGTAGAAGACGGAGACGACCACCTCCTCATCAGCGATTTCGTCCTCAAGGACGATCCACCTCCGCAACGCCCGGTAAACCGGGATCTTGACTTTGGCCCTGAGGAACTTATTGCAGATATCACCTCTAGAGTTGTTATCAATGGATAGGAGAGGAGGTAGAAGGGAATGTCTCTGAATTGTGCCCATATGGTCACCTGGTCGAGGCACACCTTCTCTGGATCATCTCCATCCTTCAGCTTCTCAATAAGCACCGCATCATTGCGGTACCGCCAGGCCCCCCCGAGTGACGTGGAGGAAGTCCCCCTCCTCAGCAAACTCCACGATGAAACGCTTGCCAGGGAGGGGACTGCTATCGATGTTGCCCCGGGCGCGCCACACTTTCTTCAGGGAGTCCACGACTTGCTTGGACGTGATAGTGAGCACCGATAAGAAGATGCCCACTGCCAAGAACCGCCCGCGGACATCACGCCTCGCCTTGGCCATGTTGATCACGATGGCCTTCTTCTCTTCTTCAGTGCCCAGCTCCGCCATGAGTTCCTTGCCAGGGCGGCGCTGCCCAAGGCGCGGAAGCTGCCGATCATCAGGGAGGGGAGTGGAGCTCCCTTTGGCTTCCTTCTGCTTCAGCTTGTAGTGCTTCATGGTGTTGGTTGCTGCGGGGAGCTCGGTGCTACTCTCCACCAGGAGTTTGGTGTTGCTCGTCGCCATCAGGTAAAAACTCGAGCAG
The DNA here is from genome assembly GCA_028641055.1 of Alopecurus myosuroides. Classification (NCBI taxonomy): domain Eukaryota; kingdom Viridiplantae; phylum Streptophyta; class Magnoliopsida; order Poales; family Poaceae; genus Alopecurus; species Alopecurus myosuroides. Next base: position 47,272,730 of record CM054060.1, read on the forward strand.
GTGGTGTAGGGATGGCAACGGGTCTGCTCCCCACCGGGGAGTGCCTTCTCATCCCCATCCCCATTTAGCAATCGGGGAGACTTTTTTCCCATCCCCATCCCCATCGGGGTCGGGGTCGGGGTGGGGATCGGGTTCCCCACTAAGAAGCTAAATTCAAATAATTTTGTCACATTTTCGTGGACTTACACTTTTGACACACATAAATATACAACTTGTGCAACACAGTGTGGTTAAAAGTACGAAAGATTAGATAATATGTTACATATTATTAAAACACACTATGCTAGACATAATATTACTACTTTTTTCATATAAAATTGTATCGATTTATATACAATAAGAATAGATAACGGGTATAGCGGGGAACTGGGATGGGGAGACCTTTGAATCCTCATCCCCATTTTAGATGGCGGGGATCAATTTTTCCCACACCCGTCCCCTAATTGGTGAATTCCCCACGGGTTTGCGGGGAACGGGTCCCCATTGACATTCCTAAGGTGGTGTGCGTGTCTGTGGGGTGGTTTGGAACTTGCTTGTGAGAACTGACACAAATTTCCCCTGATTTTATAGTCATTTTGATCGCCATCTGCGTACCTCCAGGGTCTTGAATCATGCGTTTAATCCCCCTAATTTCGCCCGCAATAGAATCGGCAGTCAAGCTGCAATGAACACTCACCACGAAATCCGCCCTCCCTTGAAGGATCTTGATGATGCCGACGCTCTTCACGGGCATAGCCGTTGGGGCGATGTAGTAGGGATGGGTTGCGAGCCTGGTATCCACGACACCAGCCTCCGTTTCTTTGATCTTCTTCTCTGACTCTTCGACCATCTTCTCTGTAACAGAGCCACAGTTGGGGGGGACGTCGTGACCATCCTCATATGAGAGAAGATGGGGCACCAAGGTAGACTGTAGCGGGGCGACGCTGACCTGCAGGGTGTGGTCGCCCGTCTCTTCACTGGGGCGCCGCACAGCTGCGGCGGCGAACCGGCAACGGACGGGCGCGCTGGCACCGCCCTGGGCTTGCTCTGGCTCCAAAAAGGACCTCCGATCGAACAGAGATGAGCATTTCGACCGGAGATAATCCATGCTCCTGCGAGGATTTGATGAATTTCGGATGATTTCTCTCAATCTCTCCTTCGTGGATCGGGGGACAAAATCAGGGGCTGGGGAGAGGCGGTTCTGGGAGGGAATGGGGGGAATCGTGGTTTGGGGGATGGGGGAAGGAACAACCTCTCCAAGAAGCTCACTCTCGATCACTCTCTTCTCTCCTTCCTTTCCTGTCTCTCTCTCACCGGAGTCCCCACGGATTTGGTCACCGTGGTTGTCGTGGTGGTGTCACGGCAGATGCCATAGGATGGCTAAAGATGTGGGGACGAAGGACGCTGGAGGCGCTCGGGGAGGGATCACGCGACGAGTAGACGCATGAAGGATGAAACAGGCACTGCAAACAACACGATCTACCCAGGTTCAGGGCCCTCGTGAGGAGGTAAAACCCCTACTCCTACCTTTCTCTCTGTATTTTGATGTCTCACCGAGTAGCCACAGTACAATGGTTCTTGCTACCGAGTAGCCACTCTTCTCTCTACTAGATGAACTAGGTCAAGAAATGTGAATCGGTCTCCGGATCTAGGTCAGCATCCCTCGCGCAGGAAGGGGCAGGGCACCTTATATACTCGGTGCCCTGCCGGATACAGCCAAATACAAACAGATGTCGATATTGTGTGCACACCGTCCTTCTTCCGAGTTCCCGCTGACAGCTTTGGCTTCTAGATTTGTCCCGGTGCGGAAAGTCGTTGGGCAAAACCAAGTGTCCAGTCTGTTATCACTGTGGCGAACACAGAGTAGGTCCCCCTATCTTGCGACGCCCCGCTGACACACTGTCGCTGTCAGGCACGCTGTCCTCAGATGAACAGTGCTGTGAACAACGCCAAGTACGGACCCGGGATACGCGGGATTCGGTGTCAGAACGGCTCCTTTGACTTCTGGCCCGAGTAGGTTCCCGCCATTTCTACTCGGACCAGCTCTTCTATTCGGAGGAACATAACTCTCTTGATTCATCCTTCTGGCCGTCTAGGTGTAAGACCGGGTAGCAGTCGACCGGGTAGCGAGTACCGGGTAGTCGGTTACTCGGCCAAACATCCCTTCTGATCTTGCCTTTAGCATTTGCCTTTACCCTACTCGGGGATAACCCCCCGACAGCAGTCCCCGAAGCTGGTAGAGTCCTGCGAATTTGTTTCACTGGGCCCTGCCAGCTTAAAAACCAACCTTGACAGTCTTGCCCTTGAACCTTGGGATACCGAGTGAAACCTCCGAGTAGCCCTTGATCTTGTTTCTTCTCTTCCGAATAGGGCCACTTTTCTTCTCTGTAGCCGAGTAAAATGACTTGGTGAAATCTTGAAACGGAATCTCTGCGTGGCAGAGCACAATCCGGCTTTCCGTGCTGCAACTGGGCACGTGTCAGGCATCCACGACCCCGACGCCTCGGTACCCTGGACCTGACAGGCCACGCGCCCAGTTTTCACGGCCTGGTCCCACTAGCCCGTTACGTCCCATCACGCGCAGTAATTGCCCACGATCTCATCGTGGGATCTAATGCGGCCGTTACGCGCGCGTTCCGCGCTGTGTGCGTTTCTAACCGGCCTACAGATCCCACGTCGCACGATTACTGCCACGATCGATCCCACTACCTCAAATCGTAACGGTAGTCCGAGGAGCGGTATAAATACCCCCTCGGTGACTCCTTCTTCTCCTTTCGCTCGCACTTTCCCCTTTGCCTTCTCGTTTCTCCGCCGCCGCAGAGCTCCTCGCCGCCGCGCAACTTACTGCGCCGCCGCGAGTTCTTCCACAACACCAAATCCTTCAACCTTTTCCCCAATTTCCTCCTCACCGCCATGGCTCGCGACGACAACGCTCGCGCCGGCTGGGCCGGATCCGAGGTCACCGCCGAGGATTGCCAATGGCTTGTGAACACCCGGAGGGTTCCTCCCGGCGTTTGCTGCCGGCCACCTGGCGACGAGCTCGTTCCGGCTCCGCAGGAGGGCGAGCATGTCGTCTTCCTCGCACATTTCGCGCGAGGATTCGGCCTTCCAGCCTCGAACTTTTTCCGGTCGTTTCTCGACCATTACGGCCTCCAGCCACATCATCTTCCTCCAAACGCCGTCGTCTTCCTCTCATACCACGCCGTGGTATGCGAGGCCTTCTTGGGCGTCCGCCCTACTACTTCAACCTGGAGCAGATAGTTCTTCTTTCGACAGCAGAGTAAGGGCAAGAAAGATGGCGCGGACACCAGCCGCGGGATGACGGAGACAGGCAGCGCCATGATGGTGCAGCATGGTGGAACCAATCACCCACGCATCAAGGGGTTGGATTCTGTCCGCAAGTGGCAGAAGACCTTCTTGTACGTGCAGAATGTCCCCGCCAAGAAGGGAGCCAAGGTGGAGGACCGCAACAATCTGCCCCGCTGGACCAACCGAGCTCCCACTAGGCAGAACTGGCGGAGCAAGCCGTCCCTCGACAGCAATCTGAAGCAGATGGACGAGCGCCTCGCTCATCTGCTCGGAGAGGGGCTCAAGAGCGATGATCCGATCGCCTGCTGGATCTCCAGGCGAGTGCTGCTGCTCCAGCACCGCGTCCATCTCATGTGCTACATGGGCGGCCCCCGCGACTGCACTCGGACAACCACGTTCGAGCTCAGCAACGCTGATGTCGCCACTTGGGCGCGGTCCATCATGACCACTGGCCTCAGGGACCACTGGCAATATGGTTTCATCCCGTACAGCCGTACGAAGCCAATTGAAAGGGTTAGTACTTCTCATTTTGTTTCTTGTTTACATGCTCCAAGTAGATAGCCTTCTCATCTTGCTGTAATTAGTATCCGCACTCTGCGCCGAGTAGGACACTTAGTAGAATTGCTTAGGCTTGCTGTGCTTTATGTTTGCACACCCTGCCGAGTAGTATACTTAGCAGAATTGCTTAGGCTTACTATGCTTTATGTTTGCACGCCTTGCCGAGTGGCATACTTAGCAGAATTGCTTAGGCTTACTGTGCTTTATGTTTGCACGCCCTGCCGAGTAGCATACTTAGCAGAATTGCTTAGGCTCACTGTGCTTTGTGTTTGCACGCCCTGCCGAGTAGCATACTTAGCAGAATTGCTTAGGCTCACTGTGCTTTGTGTTTGCACGCCTTGCCGAATAGGATGCCTTTATGCTACTCGACTAACTTGTGATGCTTCTCTGTTCTCCAGGTCCTTGCTCGTCAGCTTGCCGAGAGCGCGGAGCGCTTCGAGGCTAACTGGGAAGATGACCGAGAAGAGGATGATGAGGTCTCCTTCGAAAGCGCGGACAAACTCAACATCCCCCATGCCGCTCAGACAGAAAAACATCACGTTGACGCGTCTGTCCGTGATTGGTCCGAGGATGATGACGAAGGTAATTGAGCTCATCTTGTCTGGCCGCTAGTAGCGCAATCCCACTTCCTCCCGCTTCTGAACTGTTTCCTTCTTCCCAATGGTACAGACGATGCCAACACTGAGGAGGAGGGCGAGGATGAGGAGGAGGACGCCCTGGCCGTTGATCCGCTTTCAGTCGCCGCTCCTGTGACTCGCAAGAGGACGGGTAGCGGTGCTCAGGAGCCCCCCTCGAAGAAGACGAAGACGGCCGGGAAGAAGACCAAGAAGGCCGTGGCAAAAGGGCGACGGCTACCCCCTTCCCGCAAAGGGTAAGCTACTTTCTCCTAAGCTATACACAACTGTCGCCGCAATTTCCCAATCCTTTTACTCCGCTATTTCTTCTCGATTTCTTCTGTCCTTTTTCCTTTTCTAAACTTCTTTCTTCTCTTCAGCGCCCCCTTGGACGCTAGTGCTGCCGTCGCATCCACCAAACCCAAGAAGAAGTCCACCATCGATGTTGACAACCTCATCGAGCTCTCTGAGGAGGACGAGGACACCGCACAAGATGGGGCGCGTGCATCCTCTCCCGTGAAAGGAGACGACTCCGACGACGCTCGGTACATGGACACCGACGCCCACGACACCGAGCAGGAGCAGCAGGCCCGCGCAGAACAAGAAGCGCGGGATGCTGATCGCGACGAGAGGCCACCTTCTCCTTCGGCCATCACGGTCGAGGAGAACTTAGAACAAAACCCCGAGCAGCACAACGACACCGCCCTTGAGCGGCAGGAAGAAGACCAAGAGCAGCCGGCAACAAAGGCTGCCGAACAAGACGACCTCGCGGCCCGGCCGCGGGTAGAGAAACCAGACGAGACACATCAAGATCCCGCTGCCGAGCAGCGGGTTGAGACAGTTGATGAGATGGAGCAGGACCCTCCGAGCGGCGCGCAGCCAGACGCTGCGCAGGGTAGCGCTCAGCCAGATGCTACGCCGAGTAGCACGCCCTTGGTGCCGCCTACCCAGCAGGGCACTTCCTCCACCGCGCCAAACTCCCCGCCGGTGAAGAAGACCAAAACTGCTGCCAGTCCTCCGGCCAAGCCGGTTGTGAAGATCAAGCAGGAAGCAGTCGAGAAGAAGACCGCTGATCAGAAGGCCGCCGAAAAGATAACTGCTGAGAAGAAGGCCGCCGAGAAGCGAGTCGCCGAGAAGCAAGTCAGCCAGTCAGATGCCCCCGTCCGTAGGAATCCCTCGCGTAGCGGTGCGCGGGATGCTGCCACGATGCCGCCCCCAAGACCAACTGCCAAGCCCGGCCAACTCACCATCCGTGAACCTGACGCGGCTGCTGACACCGCCGCCGTATCCAGCTTCCCAGATCCACCTAGCTTCCCACCTTACATGGTGAAGATGAGCCAGCAGCACAGCATCCCAATGACCCCAGCCGAGAAGAAACTTGCTATCAGGAGGGGCAAACAGGCCACGGCGGTGGACTCCAATCCTCCAGCCAGGAATAAGGACCGGTCCGTCTCAATCTACTCGCGCGAGGTTCAGGAAGCCGAGGTAACGTCCACGGGCCTTGAGCAGATGATCGACCGGGTTGGATTTATTGACGCTGAGTGGGACAGCGAAGTCCTCGGCAATAAGAACTGGCACGGCACGTCTTTGGGCGATTTGGATCACATGCGCATCGACTGGAACAAGGCGGACATGGGTTATAAACCCATGACTATCTCGTCCAATACCAGCATGCTCGCCGCCAAGCTGTTCGTCCATCGCAAGGCCGCAGAGGATCTTGAACAGACTTACGCGGTAAGCTTTGCTCATTCGTCCCGAGTTGCATTTTCCTTCTCTTCTATTCTTCTCCTTCTTCTTATCCATCACCCAGTCCCCGAGATTCTGGCCGAGTAGGCGGGTACTCAACCGAGTTGCCGCCTTCTCGGGTTGAATCTTCACGACTTTGTCTGATTGTTTTTCTTTCTTCCTCTCAGAATAGCCTTCTGAAAAGAACCAACCTGTACCGGCGGCTGCTATGGAACCACAACATCGCTAGGAGGCGTCTCGAGGCCCTGGAATTGGAGCGCAAGTCCGATGAGGCGGCGGAGAAGGAGGTCATGGATAGCGCCCTCAAGATCTCCGAAGTCGAAAGTAAGCTTTTAGCTACGCGGTTCCTGCGTTTGGTGCTTACGCCCGCTTTTGCTTTCTGCTCTAATCGGCCGTTCTCTGCAGGCAAATTCAAGGCCCTGGCCGAGGAGCACGAGAACTGCCGCGTCTTTGTTGAGAGCGGCCAAGCCACGATCAAGAAGCTGGAAGGTGAGTTGATGTCTTCTCGGCTTGATTTCTTGCTTTCATCTTTGCTACTCTGCTGACCGTGCTTTGATTTTCACAGAAGATCATAAGAAGTTTGTCGAGGAGCATCTCGACTGTCTCAAGCCTGCTAAGGTGCAGCAGCAGCTTGCAAGCCTTGAGGTGGAATTCAAGAAAAGGCACCTCTCCGAGATGGAACCATTGCAGGTCCAGCTGCGAACTGCTCTCCAAAAAGCCATTGATCTAGCTGCCGAGAGAGATAACGCAGTGGCCGAGAAGAAGAAGACCGAAGCAGCAGCTGCGGCCAAGCAAAGGGCTCTCGAGTTGGAATGCAAGACGCTGAAGGAGAGCAACTCGGATCTCATGCTCCAGCTGGCGCAGTTCCGGAAGGTAGAAGAAAAGCATGTTGCTGACGAAGAGTCATGGAAGAACAAGCTGCAGACGCTACTCTACGACCTGAATAGTAAGTGCCCACTTCTTTGCACTTCACTCTTCCCTTCTGCTTCTCTTCTACTCGACTCATTTCTCTATTCTGCCCCTATCCCAAATCTTTTTGATAGCTCTTTCAGAAATCTTCCCCGACCTCGACTCGTCTTGCAAGCCTGCTCTGGCAAAGGCCCAAGCTGTTCGTACCGAGAAGGGAGAGCCTATGGATGCCAAGGCTTCAATTGAAGACAGCATCACCACCATGCAGGTCCAGCTCCAGCGCCTAAGGGGCGTGGGCACCGATTTGGTGCGCACTGCCTTCCAACTTCATGACCTATTCTGGCCGCGGGAGACTGCGCCACCAACCATCCGCGGGCTTGCCGAAAAGCTGACTGGCGTGAAGGCCGAGCTGAAGAAATGGCGGGCATCTGGAGCTCGGGCCGGTGCTGACATGCTGCTGCTGTTCATCTGCAGCTGGTACGAAAACCTTGATCTTAACGTCATTCTCGAGATGAGGAAGAAATCGAAGTGGGAGACGGATCCCGACTCCGTGGCTCGCCGCCAGTCGGTTGCGCACGATATCGCCCAGTACGCGGACACCGCGCGCTTCATCGATGGCGTCACCGAGCCCGACACGGAGGTGGAGGGCGATGATGACGACGATGATGAAGACGAGGACGCCACCGAGTCTGAAGGCCTGAGCAGCTTCGAAAGTGAGCGCTACAAGACCGGGAAGGAGAAGGCCGCGGTCGTTGCTGACAGCGAAGAGGAGGCCGAGAGCGTGGAGATGACCATCGACACCGCGGCCCTCGAGTTCGGCACCTCATCAGGTGCGGCTCTCGACGACACGGCGCGATTCCGCGCTCAGACTGCGGCCTCCACCTCGGTGGCCACGGCCACCTCTGAACAGGCTGCCACCGATCCAGAAGCTGAAACTGCTACGACTGATGCCGCCAACTCGGAGATTGACGCTGCTAAGGCCAGCGCTGAGGCTGAAGCTGCCAAGGCCAACGCTGATGCTGAAGCCACCAAGGCCAACGCCGAGAACAATGCTGCCTCTACTTGATTTCTTCCTGCAACTTTATCCTCGAAACTTTTATCAGATCCCCGGGATGCCGGGTGCAGATGTATCGAAACAATTATGCTTGTCGTTTGCTACTCAGTTTTATTCACGTTTGATATTTAACTTAGTCAATTTGAGCAACTTTGGCTCGATGCCGGGTTGCGTTATCATGCAAGTCCCCGAGCTGCATTTCTTATTCGCTCTTTCTTTTTATCTCAGCTCTTACCCGCAACTTTTTGCTTTTTTGGTATTCGAGTCACAAGAGTTCAAAGTTGGAGTTGCAAAAACTGAGCCACTTAGAAACATTCATAGTAACGTAGCCCGCCACTTAGCCGAAAAGAAGTTAACAAACAATAGTAGTAAAGGCACCCTACTCGGTTCCTACACTTCTTCTTTCCTTGGTAATTTTTCTTGTGCTCATTGACCTTTTTGCTTGTTCTCTTGCTTGCCATGAAGCCGGGTTTCGGACAGCAGCAGAGTCGAAGAGTTGGCATGTAGGTTTAAACACAATACTCAACGTACTTATGAAATTTGAAGCAGAGCAACCGAATAGACAAAGAGTGAAGCCGAGTAAGAACACACAGAGCAATTTTAGGCAAGGGTAGTCCCCGAGTTCAATTTTAGATTGTAGAGTAGAGATCCAACTCGGATAGAAGAGTGCATACACATGTTTACTCACGAATGAAAGCGCCGTAGTAGAGCTACATTCCAGGGGCGCTTAGTTTCCTCGCCAGCTTTATCTGCCCTGTTCGCCTGTGATGGACGCACATACACGAGATAATAGGCGTCATTGTGCAGCGCCTTGCTCACAATGAAAGACCCTTCCCATGGAGGAGACAACTTGTGCATCCCGGCTGTGCGTTGCACAAGCCTGAGGACCAAGTCTCCTTCTCGGAAAACCCTTGGGTTTACCTTTCGGCTATGATAACGCCGCAGGTCTTGCTGGTAGATAGCTGAACGTGACAGAGTAAGCTCTCTTGCTTCTTCGAGCAGGTCAACGTCATCTTCTCGATCTTCTCTCGCCTCTACCTCAGTGTAGAGGGTTACTCGGGGGGAGTCATGCTCTAAGTCTATTGGCAACACGGCCTCAGCCCCGTATACCAAGAAGAATGGCGTGTAGCCGGTTGACCGGTTAGGGGTAGTCCTTAGACTCCACAACACCGCTGGCAACTCGTCTAGCCAACACCCAGGTGTTTTCAGCAGCGGCTCAATCAGCCTTGGCTTTATGCCTGCTAGCACCATGCCGTTTGCTCTTTCCACTTGCCCATTGGAGGCGGGATGCGCAACAGATGCAACATCTAGTCGGATGTGCTTATCTCTGCAGAACCGCACCATTGCCCCCTCTGCAAAATTCGTGCCATTGTCGGTGATGATGCTGTGCGGGTAGCCGTACCTCAGGATCACATCCTTTAAGAATTTCACGGCTGTGACTCCATCGCACTTCCGAATAGGCTTCACTTCAATCCACTTGGTGAACTTGTCCACCATGACTAAGATGTGTGTCATGTTGCCTTTAGCCGGCTTGAAGGGGCCAACCATATCCAGGCACCATACAGCAAACGGCCATGTGATAGGAATTGTTTTCAACTCGGAGGCAGGCATGTGAATCTTACTCGCGAACATCTGGCAGCCATTGCACTTCCTCACAATGTCTTCAGCTTGCTGCAGAGCTGTGAGCCAGTAGAAGCCATGCCGAAAAGCTTTCTTGACCAATGCCCGAGAAGAGGCGTGGTGCCCGCATTCTCCTTGGTGTATTTCCAACAGAATTTCTCCTCCTTCTTCTGGGTCCACATAATGTTGCAGCACGACGGTGGCACTTCTTTTGTGCAGCACATCTCTGAATATAGTATAGCCCTTGGATCTTCTCTGAATCTGCCTTGCGACCACCTCATCTTCTGGCAGAGTACCGTCCTTTAGGAAGGATAATATGGGCATGGCCCAACTCGGTGTCTCCCGTGCGGGAAACACTGGTTCGTCCACTTCCATTGGGACAGGCACCTCTCGCTGCTCTTTAGGGTTGGGAGCACTTCTCTGGAGCCCTGAACGATTGGCGAGGACCTCCTCAATGAATGCGACAGTCCCCGCGTTAAGGACAGCAATCCCCGAGTATGGAGTGGCAGTCCCCGAGTAGGGAACGACAGTCCCCGAGTAGGGAGCGGCAGTCCCCGGGTTTTCTGTTGCATTCTCCCAGTCAATCTCCATTGGAACGGATTCTTCACTTGGCAGAGAAGGAACAAATATGGATTCCGACTTGGGAGATGGCTTGATGGATGGCTTCCTCAAGTGCTCTAAGGCAACCCCCGCCGGGATGGATTGCCGAGAAGATCCCAACTTGGACAGCTCGTCTGCTGCTTCGTTCTCTGCTCGGTGAATATGCTGGAACTCGCAGCCTTCGAAAAACCCAGTCATAGACTGTACCAGGAAGCGGTACGATGCCATGTTGGCATCCAGAGCATCCCAAGTGCCAGAGACTTGCTGCACCACCAGATCTGAATCGCCATAGCATATGATGCGTTGCACGCCAACTTCCTTGGCTACTCGCAAGCCGTGCACCACAGCCTCGTATTCTGCAACATTGTTGGACGCCTTGAAATGAATCTGCAGCACGTACTTGAGCTGATCTCGTTTGGGTGATGTAAGCACTACGCCAGCACCAAGGCCTTCCTTCACCTTCGAGCCATCAAAGTGCATCTTCCAGTAATTGGAAATTGGAGCGGGAGGTTCGTACCGCACCTCAGCCCAATCCACCAGAAACTCCGCCAGAATCTGAGACTTGATGGCTTCTCTTCTCGCATACGCGGGAGCGTATGCGGCCAGCTCAATTGCCCACTTGGCTACTCTGCCACTCGCCTCCTTGTTGCCCATGATATCCGAGATGGGAGCAGAACTCACAACAGTGATAGGATGCTCTTGGAAGTAATGCTTCAGCTTCTTGGCGCCCAGGTACACGCCGTAGGTCATCTTCTGATAATGCGGGTAGTTTTGCTTGGAGCTGGACAGCACTTCGCTGAGGTAGTATACTGGGCGCTGCACACTTTTGCCTTCCTCTTCTCGTTCCACCACAATCACCACACTGACTACTAGGTTGGTGGCAGCAATGTACAACAACATTGGCTCCTTGGGTAGCGGACTAGCCAAGATAGGAGCGCTAGCCAGCATTGCCTTCAGCTCGTTGAATGCCACATCCGCTTGCGGAGTCTAGACAAACTTGTCACTTTTCTTCATTAGCTGGTACAGAGGCAGGGCCTTCTCGCCCATTCGGCCCAGGAAACGGCTCAGAGATGCCAAGCAACCAGTGAATTTTTGCACATCCTTCAGGGATCTCGGCAAAGACATGCTCTCAATAGCTTTTATCTTTGAAGGATTGGCTTCAATGCCCCGACTAGACACCAGGAAGCCGAGTAGCTTGCCAGCCGGGACGCCAAAGGTGCATTTACTCGGGTTCAGCTTCATTTTATACTTGCGCAGGTTAGCGAAGGTCTCCACAAGATCGGCAAGCAGAGTTTGTGTTTTATTCGTTTTGATGACAATGTCATCTACGTACACCTGCACATTCTTGCCGAGCTGGTCGTGCAAGCATTTCTGCATGCACCGCTGATAAGTAGCACCCGCATTCCGCAACCCGAAACACATGACACGATAGCAATAAGCCCCGTACGGGGTAATGAAAGCAGTCTTTATTTGATCAGCAGGATTGAGAGCTATCTGGTGGAAACCAGAGTAGGCATCTATGAAAGACAGCAGTTCACAACCAGCAGTGGAGTCGATCACCTGATCGATGCGAGGTAGTGGAAAAGGATCCTTGGGGAAAGCTTTGTTCAAGTCGGTGTAGTCGACACACATGCGCCATGCAGTAGCAGCCTTGGGATCCTCCTTCTTCTTCTCGACCATGACCGGGTTGGCTAGCCAATCCGGATGCAGCACCTCCATGATGAAATTGCTTATCAGCAACTTGGTGATCTGGTCACCAATGGCCTTCCTTCTCTCATCTCCGAAGCGGCGCATAGCCTGCTTCACTGGTTTGGCGTCAGGACGCACATGTAAAGAGTGCTCAACCAACTCCCTCGGGACTCCTGGTAAATCTTCATTGGACCAGGCGAACACGTCCCGATTCTCACGGAGGAAGTGGATGAGCTCGCTTTCCTATTTCTCCGCCAACCCGGAGCAAATGATGGCTACGCGGTCGGGGAACTCAGGGTCGACCTGGACCTTCTTTGTCTCTTGAGATGCCTGGAACGCGGTCCCGTGCAGTGTACCCGGCACGCCCTGCGCACCAGCTTGCGCGGATTGCGCCATAGCCACCACCTCGTACATCTTCTTCTTCTCGGCAGCAATCACCATGGACTCCGCCAACTGAGAACCAGCAGAGGCACACTTCATGTACTTCTTGTAATCACCAGAGATGGTAATCACGCCATTGGGACCAGGGATCTCCATCTTCAGATATGCCGTGTGGGTAGAGGCCATGAACTTGCTCAAAGCAGGTCTGCCGAGTAGAGCGTGATAAGGGCTCTGATGATCAACCACCTCGAACTGCAGGCTCTCTGTGCGGCAGTTCTCCCTGGTGCCGAATAGCACATCTATCCACACTCGGCCAATCGGATTGCACGAGACTCCCGGCACAATGCCATGGAAAGTGGTCTTGCTGGGTAGCAGCATGTTCTCGGCCAGCCCAAGCTTCTCGAGTGTGTCTCTGTACGCAATGTTGATTTTGCTGCCGTTGTCGATTAGCACCTTGCTGAACCTCACATTCTTCTCGGGAAACAAGAAGGTAGGATCTACCACCAAAGTGTAACTACCCGGGTTGGGCATCACCTTGGGATGATCTACTCGGGACCACTTGATCTCTTGGTTGCACCAATGCATATAGTGAGGAACAGCAGGGATCACGGCATTGACCTCCATGGCACGTCTGTGCTGTGACTGCTTGTCTACGGGCTCAGAAGTGAAGATCATGTAGCTCTCATGGTGTTCTTGGTACTGGTTGCGGCCTCCGCCCTCATTGTTGCCGTTGTTGTTGTTGCCCTGGTAGTTGTTGTTGCCTCTGTTGTTGTTGCGGTTGTAGTTGTTGTTGTTGTTGCGGTAGCCCTCATTATTGAAGTGACGGTTGGCTCCTAAAGCCACTTGGTTCACGTTTTCTCTTCTCGGAAATACTGGAGGCCGAGCTGCGGGTGCGCGAGCAGGCTGCACATTGGCATTTGCAGCTGGCAGAGGAGGAGGAGGCAAGCCTTCATTCCTGATCAGATCCCACCACTCGCACTGTCGGGTAGTGTGGTTAGCAGGCCTCGAGGGGTGCTGAGTGTGGAAACTTCATGGGCCATCCCTCATATCGTCGAAGACAAACTTCCTTGTCTGCTCCGAGTTGCCGCTACCCGACTGAGGAGCGCGGAATGGTTTCTTGTTGCCTTGGCCCTGGTTCTGGTTCTGCCCGTAGGCTCCAGCAGGTTTTTGCCTTTGGCTGCCCCCAGTTCCAACAGCCACTGCATTCACCTCCTCAGGGTCGTACCGAACATCTATTCGCTCACCCCTGCGCTTGTTGCGGAACTCGTTGCGCTTGTTGCTGTTGAAGTTTCTTCTCGGCTCGGAGGAATCCATCAGGGGCTGGGTAGGATCACCGAGTGCGTACTGATCTGCGATCTTGATGGTCTCCGCCAGAGTGTTTGGCATCTCCCTCTGCAATCTTTGCCATAGCATACTGCCGTGTCTGCAACCCTGCGCAAACCAAGTGATGGCCTGGGCTTCATTCACACCTTCACAGGTGTTCCGCTGTGTGCTCCACCGAGTAAGATACTCGCGGTCCGTCTCGTCTTCCCGCTGCCTGCAATCGGACAGCTGCTGTGGCCTGTTCGGCCTCTTGTAAGTGCTGGTGAAGTTGCTGATGAAGGCTTCCGAGAAGTCCAGCCAGCAATTGATGCTGTTCTTGGGCAGGTTGTTGAGCCAAGTGCGAGCTGGACCCTCTAGCATCTGCGGAACGTACTGCACCGCCCATCTCCGGTTGCCGTTTGCGATATGAACCGCGATGACATAGTCATTGAGCCAATCCTCCGGCTTGGTGCTACCATTGTAGCTCTTGGTGCCCCTTTCCAGCAGGAAGTTCTTCACGGACGACTCGTGATGCGCGGGCCAAAGCACTCGGGGCCAGGAGGACCCGTGTTCTCCAGCCGCGCCGACAAGCTGATCCGGTCCAGCTGGTGCCTTGCATCTCCAGGCGCCAACACGCGCTCGCCCACACGATCCAGAATGTCATAGCCAGCCATCCCCATGGCCGAGTAGCTATCATCATATCTGTCCACCTGCACAGCTGCAGGCTGCTCCACCGGGTTGGCGACTGGCGCCACTGCACGCGGCTGCTGCCTCTGCCGAGTAGGCTGAGCGACGGGATGCTGAGAAGGACCTGGGCGCTCTCCATCTTGGGCCTGGCTTTGAGCTTTATGGGCTTGAAAGGCTGCTCCTGCAGCGTTGTGTTTCTGACCGGACTGTCGCGGCACAGCGAGCTGTTTCGCGGTGACAGCCGGGTCGTACACCTGCATCTGCCTACCCTTGCCAGAATGCCCACTCCGGCTTCTCTCACGGCTAGGATGCGGAGACGAAGCCTGATCGTTAGATCTGGCCACGTGCGAGTGCACCACCTGAGAAGCTCCAGCACCCGGGTTGGCTTTTCGGAACTCCTCGTTCTGCCTAGCAGCCTCTAGCACCAACTCGTTCAGCCTCTCCTGCTGCCTAACGCGCGCGTCGCCAGCTAGGTGCGGCAACTCGGCAGCTACAGCCTCAGCAGCTCTAAGTGTTTTGGCGGGTGTGCTGTATCTGGGTCGGGTGGAGGTGTTTGCGGTGGCGGACTGACTGGGAGCCTCTACAACCGTCGCCATCTCGGCACCTAGGTTGCGGCGCGTAGCACCTACTTTGCTAGCTCTCCTAACAACTGGTGTGAAACCGTGAGCCTTGTTGTACTCAAGCTGATCTAAGCTAAGCTCTAGCCTAATCTTCTCCAACTCCGCCTGCTCGGCGAGCAGCTCCTGGCGCTGCCGGTCGAGCTGCGCCTTCATGGTCAGGAGCTCGAGGTCAGTGGGAGGCGGCATACCCGTCCGCGCGACAGACGCAGGGATCGTCGGAGTAGTGGAGAGCGGAAGGTTGCACTCCTTCTCGTAAGGCTTGTGCGTCTTCCCGCCAGCACTTGAGCCAGCGAGATCCTCGACGACGGCCGCAGCGGTAGCAGCCGCGCCCTTCCCGGCGTCAGCAGCAGGGCCGGTCATCATCACCTCCGCGACGCTCGTAGAGCGGCTCGACGGCCTCCCGCGTGCGGCGATAACGACGGGTGGATCCTCCGCGTCATGCACCAGCTCGGGGTACTCGCGGTCGATGACGGTGGCGACGTAGACGAGGTGCGCGCCGAAAGAAAGCACCGTGCCGCCCTCCGGCATGGCCCTGCCGCCGAAATCGCCGGCGTTGTCGGTTACGAAGTCGAAGGAGCCGAATCTGTGGACAAGGCCACAGACCACGCGCTCTCCGGTAGCAGAAATCGATCCCGTCCGAACGGAAACTCCAGCCAGCGCCGCTGGTTTCCCCACGGTGGGCGCCAACTGTCGTGGTGGTGTCACGGCAGATGCCATAGGATGGCTAAAGATGTGGGGACGAAGGACACTGGAGGCGCTCGGGGAGGGATCACGCGACGATTAGACGCGTGAAGGATGAAACAGGCACTGCAAACAACACGATCTACCCAGCTTCAGTGCCCTCGTGAGGAGGTAAAACCCCTAGTCCTGCCTTTCTCTCTGTATTTTGATGTCTCACCGAGTAGCCACAGTACAATGGTTCTTACTACCGAGTAGCCACTCTTCTCTCTACTAGATGAACTAGGTCAAGAAATGTGAATCGGTCTCCGGATCTAGGTCAGCATCCCTCGCGCAGGAGGGGGCAGGGCACCTTATATACTCGGTGCCCTGCCGGATACAGCCAAATACAAACAGATGTCGACATTGTGTGCACACCGTCCTTCTTCCGAGTTCCCGCTGACAGCTTTGGTTTCTAGATTTGTCCCGGTGCGGAAAGTCGTTGGGCAAAACCAAGTGTCCAGTCTGTTATCAGTGTGGCGAACACAGAGTAGGCCCCCCTATCCTGCGACGCCCCGCTGACACACTGTCGCTGTCAGGCACGCTGTCCTCAGATGAACAGTGCTGTGAACAGTGCCAAGTACGGACCCGGGATACGCGGGATTCGGTGTCAGAACGGCTCCTTTGACTTCTGGCCCGAGTAGGTTCCCGCCATTTCTACTCGGACCAGCCCTTCTATTCGGAGGAACATAACTCTCTTGATTCATCCTTCTGGCCGTCTAGGTGTAAGACCGGGTAGCAGTCGACCGGGTAGCGAGTACCGGGTAGTCGGCTACTCGGCCAAACATCCCTTCTGATCTTGCCTTTAGCATTTGCCTTTACCCTACTCGGGGGTAACCCCCCGACAGTGGTCGCCCACGGCGTCGCCAGAGAGGCGAAGCGACATATCCGTGGTCGCGTGGGTCAATTTAAACTCTTTTGATGAATAGTCATGGTGGCCATTTTGACAGTTTCTGTCGATTCAGCTGGAAACAGGTCAAATGACGGGTGTAATGGCCAAATCCATGGCATAGTTTGTTTAAATATGCCCATATTACATAAAAACATGCATATTGGAAGCACGGACAATGTTCCAGAAGAAAGTTTTCATTTTCATTGAATAAAAAAACCATTTTCCATTTTCCGAGTGTGGAAAATGGCTTTTTTTGTGAAGCATCAACCACAAATATGTTGCAAAACCTTGGAGCTGAATTTTTTGAAGATACTAGACTATGTTATATGCACAAATAACAAATTATTTTCCTCTAAAACGGTTTTCATCCACCTCTTTTGAAAAACACAAGTTTCTGCCGATTCAGTTGGAAACGGGTCAAATTTGAACTACACGTGTCTCGTAGTTTGCTCATGATTTTTGGAAAAAATCATTTTTAGGTACACAACTACCTATTTCATCAGAGATACACCAAGAGTTTCTCAATATTCAAGCCCTAGCTACGAACGGTCATGCCCGCCGTCTTGACTTTTTCATGAAACTGACTTAGAAAATTCCAGAAAATTTAAAAAACCCCAAAATGATGCAAGACCTTCGCGTGGTGTCATTATATATGTCCTAGTATCCACAAAAAATAATAAACTTGGAATACGACAGTTGTGTTGAAAATATGTTCACATAAATGAGCTATCTTCTACGAATATTCGAGGGTTTCGGGCCAAATGACGGGTGTAATGGCCAAATCCATGGCATAGTTTGTTTAAATATGCCCATATTCCACACAAACATGCATATTGGAAGCACGAACAATGTTCTCGAAGAAAGTTTTCCTTTTCATTGAATAAAAAAACCATTTTCCATTTTCCGAGTGTGAAAAATGGCTTTTTTGTGAAGCATCAACCACAAATATGTTGCAAAACCTTGGAGCTGCATTTTTTGAAAATACTAGACCATGTTATATGCACAAATAACCAATTATTTTCCTCTAAAAAGGTTTTCATCCACCTCTTTTGAAAAACACAAGTTTCTGCCGATTCAGTTGGAAACGGGTCAAATTTGAACTACAGGTGCCTCGTAGTTTGCTCATGATTTCTGGAAAAAATCATTTTTAGGTACACAACTACCTATTTCATCAGAGGTACACCAAGAGTTTCTCAATATTCAAGTCCTAGCTACGAACGATCATGCGCGCCCACCCTCTCAGACGAAACTGTTAACCCATTATTGTTAGTTGCGTTATTTCTCATGATTTTTTTCTAAGAATTTAGCTTTAACAATATGCATGATAATTTAGATATGTTTCTCCTTTTCGAAACGAGCTAAATAACGTCAAAATCCGAGTTGAAAAGCAAAAGTTATGATCAAAACAGTGATCAAGTCAAAAAAAATTGAGGTTGGCTATGCCGACGGCTTTTTTTTCGCAATTCGGAATTCCCTCTTAGGGTCGATGCCGACGGCAGCCGTCGGAGTAGCTCCAAAAAAAAAAAGGTCCGACGGCATTGCCGTCGGCGTAGCTAATTTTTTTTTTCGCAATTTAAGATTTCCTCACTGGGTCTATGCCGACGGCCCCGACAAATTGCCGTCGGCATAGAATTTGGCCGGCGGCACCTAGCGCCATTCCTGTAGTGGCAGCGGCGCGTGCGTGCGTGCGTGCATCGTTGGGTGAGGTGATTCTTCATCAAGCCGGCAGCAAGGTGCGCTTTAGGATCCATGATTCAGGTGGAAATTTTCAGCGTTCTGTTTCACCAAAATTTCAGTCAACCGAGCTGAGCATTACTGTAGACAGACGTAGTATTCCAAACTTCTGAAAGTTTCTACGAAGCTGGAGCTGTCCCAGGTGGAAACCGGTCGGAGAGCTAGCTCGAGAAGGTTGGAACGGAAGAAAGATCCTGGACACCGAGATGAACAACTTCTTCCACTCTATCGGCAACTAGCTAGAGATGGTTCACACGAATCTTCCACGCACAAAACTGATCCATCCATACGGTCAAACAAAAGGTGGCCAAGGCAACAAGGACAGGACATACACTAGCGCCACACTCTATCTTGGATGATCCTGGAGTTGTTCCAGATTCTCCGGGTTTCTTTCATCGGCAGCAGTGAAACGTACTACGTCGTCGACCGGTCGGAAGAGTTTGGAGACGTCTCTCCATCGGTGGCCAGCAACTCCCGAGAGAGAAAGATTGGGATGGGGTAGTGTAGGGCTGCCTGCTTTGATTCGACCGCATTAGTCTAGCTTAGCGTGCACGCACGAACACTCGTATCGCATTTTGGCTGTGCCTCTGGTTACATGTTAGTTTTTGTATATACGTAAGTCTATGTTCAAACCGTACCCTCATATTGTGGTGCTCTTTTTCGCATGCCTGCTTGCAAGTTACAATCAGATCGATCAGTACAGTTGTATTTTTCAGGCAGTCTGCTCCCTCTCTCTCTCTCTCTCTCTCCCTCCCTCCCTCCCTCCCTCCCTCCCTCCCTCTCTCTCTCTCTCTCTCCCTCCGTGCACTTAAAAACCGTATGTGCCCGTAATTTTTTTGCCACGTAGCTGTCCTCACCAAAAGTCCTTTTTTCTCGTCGAAAGGAAAGTGATTTCTACTCCATGCATGTGAGAATTTTCAATGTGTCCTTTTGGTTTGCTTGCATCATCCATGATCCATATGCATGCATGACATCATTATACCTTTTTTTTTCTCATCGGGACTTCAAGGACACGGATGCACGATAACGTGAGCTAGTTGAACGACTTATCCGTCTTATTGATATCATCCAGATTTTAACTTCTCCACTCTTGGTTTGGTGGTACGTAAGCTAAGACAAGAATAAAGTCATGACAAATTGACAAGTTAGGCATCCATTTTTACCAACTATAGTTAGATAACTATCTTGTTTCTTCGCAAACACCAACACGTTTTTTTTTAGAGGAAGAAATGCCAACACACAGGGATATAGTTATATATAGTTGTGCCGCCGCCTGGTTCTGCCACACTAGCTAATTAACTAGGCCAGGTAGATGTTTGGATATGACAACTTGGCCATCTATTTGACACAACTGTTCATCCACAAGATCCAAGCTAACCGTGCCGCCTCTCATGACAAATTATTCAATGCAAAAAAAAAACTCCACTCGCTACTCACAAACTTGTTTTGTGCGAATAATTGGCCAACCAGGAAAGTGGATATCCTCTCGGACGTTGCATGCATGCATGCATTTCCACCCGTTACGATCCGGACATCAGATGCGCCAAATTTAGAAATTAACGGATAGTAGGTCAAGGCTAGCTAGGAGCTCTTATTTAACATGATACCATGCAAGAAGGAAAACACGACAAGCCCAAAGAGGAGAGATGCTTCCGGCATATTCACAATGCAATCTTCTTTATAGTACTACAAGTAGTTGTGTGTATAACTAATCGATCAGTCATCGGCCAGCAGCAGTAGTGTCCAGAACAAAGATATCTAAGCACGCATGTGTGTTGTGAGCTACTCCCTCCGTTCCATATTAGATGACTCTTAAATAGATGTATCTAGTACTAAAATATGTCTAGATACATCTATATGGGAGTCATCTAATTTGAAACGGAGGGAGTATGTGACAGAGTTGGTATGTGCTAAAGCATGTCTTGTATCGCTTCGTGGCCGGCGTCTCTTGTGTCCACTCACGTACCAAGGGGAGATGCATGGCATATGCTCCACGCAAATATGAACATTTTCTCATTTGAACATTTTTTATCCGATTTTTTTGAATTTGAACAATTTTGATCCGAACAGTTTTCGAATTTGAACAATTTATAAATTTGAACATTTTTATCCGAACAATTTTCGAATTTGAACATTTTTTAGTTTAAATAGAAAAATGAAACAAAAAAGAAAACGTAAAAGAAAAAAGAAAATAAAAAAACGAAAATAGAAAAAAGGAGACGATAAAAAGCGTTAAAAAATACATTTGACACGAACATGGTTGTAGCCCACTGGTCTGGACCTGCGACCACGAAGCGAAAAATAGGTATCGCTAGTGGATGCGTATATAATCATGGGCAACTTCTATGGTACCTTTTACTAGTCCTAAACATGACTAGTATGATTTCATATCCATGGGCCGAGACAAAATTGGTCCAACGGGCCCAAGGCTTGGTAAAAAAATACCTCACACAAACTCGTCGTTGAGGAACAAGACCCGACGCGCCGCCGCCTCCACACGGTCCACCTCGCACTCGCGCCGCCGCCACCCGCCGCGCTCGCACCGAGCCGCCACCCCAAGCCCGCTCTTGTAGTGAGCGTGTCGTCACCGCCTCCACAAGGGAGGTCCCGCTGCCACAACCCACTATACGGCCAGACTCAGGTCCACTCCCGTCGCACTGCGACGCGCCGTCGACGCCCCTCACACCGCGCCACTCCTTAGACAGCTCAGATGATCGCCGCATACGCTCTGCTTCTTGAAGTCAGCGGCAATTGACGAACCTGCCGCTTCTGCAGTTTGCCGTTTCCATCAATCTAGGTAATGTGACAGGGACGTGCAATTCCTTGGTCTAGATAGGCATTATGTTTGTTCATTTGTGATCGCTCGTTGAACTAAAACTATTGATCTGTAAGAATGTTAGATCCACATGTACCCGCATTGTCTAGTGTTGATTTCCGGTCTGTACTTTCACAGCTTGTGTCTGTAGGTAAGAATGCATGTTGTTCATCTGTTGTTGGACTAAAAAAATGTTTGTAGTCCTGAACAGCTGGAATGTTCCATGCTTATGTGTGCTTCTATGGAGTTACTAATGTATTACCCAGATTCTATCTCCAATTATCCAGTATTCAGATTCAGACTTGCTGCACCACTTCTTAGATGAAGAACTTCTCCGTTTTCAGAGTTCAACAATTATGTTCAGCGGAATTATTTTTGGGGGTTCGACATAGATGGCAATTTAAACTGATCAAGAACATATTCAGAGTTTAGCATAAATGGCACTGTAAACTGAATCAAGAACATATTCAGAGTTCAACATACGTTGCATTCGAAACTGATTCAAGAACTTCTTTTTTAATTTTCTTTTAGAAGCCGCAACTTGATATTGCTCATCATGGTTCAAAAGAGAACAGTAAACAAGTACATTTGGGAAGTGTTTATAGACGAATCCAACCCCCAGGTTATATTCAACAAATTGTCATAACCAAGCCACACCATGAGTGACAATATTTCGCTTGACAGTACTATCTCTTTATTTCTCAGACTTCCGATATCTGCAATCCACATTCAGTTATTCAGAAAACATGAAATGTTCATCTACTAAGATTATTAGCTTGAGAAATTTTGTTGTGATTCTCTAGTGTAATTGTGTTCAGTGCAAGAGTAGCATTTGCATATGTGCAGTTAATTTTATAATGTGTTGCAGTTTGACAGTATAATTTTTTCATATGAAACTGAAAATTCGAAACTTTCTCCTGATGCGTAGGAGCAGAAGAACTTGCTGCTGGTGGTGATCACAGGAGACTGTCGGAAGGCGATGGCAGGGAGATATTGTTTTCAAGTAGAAAAAATTGAACAATGTAAATTATCCTATCAATGTGAGCATGGGCAGTGTTATGAACTTGTGACGAGCATGGTTCATTACCAGATTGCCGGTAGTGTACTTTCATTTTAATTGTACTCATAATATCACTGTTCAAGATTATAGTGCAAGTTTGTTAGCTCTCAGTCCGCCAAGCTAGTTGTGTTGACCTAGCTAACCATTTGGTGCCAGTTAGCTTGTCAAATAGCAAACTTCAGTTTGCATATGTTCGAGTGTTGGAGACTGAAATTTCCATGTTAGCTCTATAAGTTTCACCTCAAATGCCTCATTTTATCACTTTAATCAAGTATATATTTGACTATCTGGGTATGCTGCATATATATAATTAGTTCTGTTTGACTACAGCGAGCTAGCTAGTTTTCCTTCTCTCGTTAGCCCCTGTAAGATTGTGCTTTATGTTTCTTTCTTTTTTAGACTGAAAGGGACCTCGTCCCCGGTTTTACCATTGCAAGCAAGGGAAAACCCCGAGAGTACATCAGTTTGAGGAGATTATTACAACTAGAAGGGAAAGCCACCTCTTCGCAGAGAGGGGAGAACAAAGGAACTAAAAGAGAAAAACAACTAAAAAACTCTTGACATCTGGAACAGAGAAGAGCTCTCAGGTTCAGCGGAGCTAGGCGATGATGTGCTGGAGCCAGAGGGCCCAGGCTGGAGCAAGCTTGGTCTTCTTCATGGGAGTGTCACCATGTTGCGGAGACCAGCAGGTGGCTTCTAGCGGAGAGGCTGGGCTGAGCATGGGCTGCTTCTTGATGCCAGTCCCTCCTGGACTAGCCGGGGACCAAGGTAAGAGCATGTTGTTCAGAGGAGCGCCATGTTTTGCTAGCCATTCTCTAGGGGTAGTGGTTTGAGCAGCAGGGAGGCCAGCTCCTGGCAGAAGGAATCCACCTGTGCGAGCGCATGGGGTTTGAGGAGAAGTCTCCAACTTTGAATCGAGACCAGGATTCTCCGGAGTATCTGTTTGATGTTTAGCCAAGAAACATTATTAAAGACCATGTCATTCCTAAATTTCCATATGTTCCACATTACTGCAGCGCAGACGGAGTTAATTGCAGAGTTTTTGTCATTAGAGACCCAGAATCTAGCTACCGACTCAAAGGTACTACCAATGTTAACTGCAAACCAATTAGAAATAACGGTCCAAATGTTTCTAGCGACAATACAATCAAATAGGAGGTGATTAACTGTCTCTTTGTCAGAACAGAACATACATTCCTCAGGTTTAAGAATCTGCCTCTTCCTAAGATTATCTTTCGTCATGATCTTATTGTGTGAGGCAAGCCACAGGAACACATGAACTCTAGGCGGAATTTTTAGTTCCCACAGGGAGGGGATAAAGACAGGGAGAACTCCACGAAAGTTGATAATGTGGTATAACGAGCTAGAAGAATAGATTCCTTTGTTTTCTAGTTGCCAAACCAACTAATCTCCTTCATCTGTGAACCGGGTCCCTTTAACTACTTCTAGGAGCTCATACCAATGCTCCATGAGGCGATCACTAAAATTCCTCCTGAAGGTGAGCTTCAGATGGGTGCCATCCCAGGCATCTGCTAGAGTGATACCTTGCTCATTGCAGATGGTGTAAACATCCCAAAAGAGGACAGCCAGAGGGGAACTACCAAACCAGTTGTCCTCCCACAGTCTAATTTTCCTGATGCGCCATCTAAGATGTAAGCAAAATCATCTACTATTGGAATTTAGGGATTTTGTTCACGTGACAACTACTAACTGAACATATCTGTTCCTGTCTATTCTCTTGGGCTCAGGTCCGAATTTTGTCTCGGGCTGGCACCCATCTAACATCTTGGGCCAGGGCCCATCTACGGGAGGAGCAGATTTTTGGACTAGCATGACTTGTAGTATGAAATCTTGTGAGCCATTTGATGGACTAAAATAAAGGGTTAGTGTTCATTCGAGGGTACCATAGAACACCTCTATTCCGGGCATTGTAGGGACCGATTCTGTTCTCCGGGAGTTTCATGGCAAAACCATGTAGGCAGCTTTTTCGATTTTAGAGCAAAACGGTGTGTGTGCATGAATGGGCAAATGATTTCACATTCCGGCAGATGGGAACGGGGCCGACGGACCAAAATGGGCAAAGTGTCACCACAAATAGGCAGGTTGGGCTCTATCCTATCCACTGGTCTAGCCTAGCACGGTAGTACCGTGGGACCCTTCATAGAAGGAGGAGAAGAACAAAGATGGGAGTAGGATGGGGGCGCCCCCACGTTATCCACCATTGATGGGCCCATGTTCCGTTCCTTGTTTTTTTTTTGAAATTCATGTTCCGTTCCTTGTAATCCTACTGGGCCTGACGGTGCCATCGCCACATGGCTACGTGGCTAAAGCTAATTTTAGTACCGACCATTCCTTGACTCATGTGGCCGCATGTACAGATCGCCTCCTCCCACATGCACAAACCGAAGAAAATTGATGGGGAGATGCACCAAACGGTACGGGGACGAATGTACTTGCTTTAAATAGCTAGCCATGCCTTTAACTTCAAATTCTGCACCTCCCAAGAAAATTCCGTGCATACAGTTGAGAATAGAGAGAATTCCTTATTTGGCCCTTTCTTAAAATCATGTTCCTTATTTGGCCCTAAAAAAAATTTCTTACCTATTTGACACTTTAACTTTATTTTCTTCCTAACATGGCCCTATAGTGCATTCTAAACACAAATGGGGATGTAAAAAGACTCTTTTGCCCATGATGAATAGATTCTATGCCATGTTGGTCCTATACAATACAATATCTATTATATATATACTAAAAGCAATATACATGTGTCTAATAGAGATACCACCTTAAGCCACATCATCTAAATTAATTTTAATAGTTAGATCTAAAATCTATGGCTGAGATTTTATGAAAAATATTAGTCACGTAGCCTTTTTTAGACGACTTATGTTGAGAAGATTTCACGTGTCAAACATGGTACTGTGTCCCTTTAGAAAACCTTGGCTGGAACGTAAGCTTTAATAAAATTACCGGTTCAGCTTATGTCTAGAGAAAATAGAAAGGAAAAATTATGATCCCTCCGCAGGGCGGCGGCAGACCCCGTCGAATTCCGATCTTCTAGGATGCCTTCGCTTGCACTGCCGCCGTCTCCGTGCGGCCGTGCCTTCTGCTGGTCCGTCATGCATTTATAACAGCGTAGCAGGTTTCAGTCTTGCCTCACGCATGAGCCATTTAATTAGCTGTGCAAAAATAGGATGGAATCGGACCTCCTAGCTTTGTATTTGCCCCACCGCGTATTTGCATTTACCAGTGCAGCTTCCTCCGCGTGCAGACACCCATGGACAACAAAATTTCGTGTTACAAGGCGGTGACTTGACTCATGGACAAAACCGACAGCTTAGAACAGGTAATGCCACGTGAAAATATTTCTTTACAACTCTCTCTATTTCTTTACTTTACGACATGCTATGTTTAAAACTTTGTCTGCTGAACAATGTAGAACAAGAGGTCCACTTCTATAAACACGTGTGAGAAAAAATAATGGTGCAAACTGCTCTGTTCTAAATTTTTAACTTTGCATATAAATATGAACTTTCTTTTGCAGGTAATTTCTGTTACAGAAAAACTGCTGAGCCATAATTTCTCACAATAGTAGCGGGAAGGCAGAAGCAACTAAGTCAAGATTCAAAAGAGCCACATGGTATATACAAAAGACAAAATTACCTGATTTCTATCCATGGCTTAGGTATCTAGCTAATTGTTCGGCATACATTAATCTTGACGTGTGAAACCTAACCGACACTATGTATAATAGTTTTGATTAGGTATATACTCCCTCCGTCCTGGTTTATAGCGCCCGCTACCCCCGTAGGTATTTCTCCCGAAGACATTACAGAGTAATTTTTTATCACATAGTTCATCAGGGGTAAAATAGTCTTTTTACATCCCCATTTGTGTTGAGAATGCACTATAGGGCCATATTAGGAAGAAAATGAAGTTAAGGTGTCAAATAGGGAAGAATTTTTTCTTTAGGACCAAATAGTGAACAAAATTTTAAGTAAGGGCCAAATAAGGAATTCTCTGTTGAGAATATACACCGAGTTCCGTGAGGCCACATAGAGCAAGTATAATAAGTCCATGTAAGCGGGCTATAAGGAATTAAATAATATATCTGTGCTTAGTTGGATGAGAGAGAAGAGGAGCCGGCTGCAAGATAGTAGCCAACTCTTGCATGTGCTCATAGGCACTTTGTGAGAGTGTAAGGTGGGTCATATGTTGACAAAATAGTACATGCATATAGTATACTATTGTACATGTTGGCTATAAGCTGACTATATTATGACATGTCAATGCCTTATAGCCAACAGCCGGCTCTATTATTAACCATTCTCTAACGCGTAACGGAAACAACTTGCAATGCGCATCTGCGAGGTGAGAACAGAACGGCAAGACTTCCAGACTCGATGTTTACCGGAAAGTAAAGCGCGATATCTGCAAAGCCCAAATCCTAACTAACGCCGGATAACATAATCAAATCGAGCTAGCATGCATGCACAGTAGTGACTTTGGACAGATTAGCATCCCACCGGCCGGTCCTACTTTAGTGTGTTCTTTCAGCTAGGGACCGTGCTTTTAGTTTAGTTTACTCTCTTGCTTAGGGATCGAATTAGGTAACGGGAGCAAGGAAGGAAACTTAATGAATACCGTGGCTCAACAGCTGATAATATATATCGCGGTGTAGGCTGGGCTTGCCCAGAACGTGAAGGCAGAGTTTTTGGTGTATTTAAAACGAGCAGAGATGTTTTTTTTAACGATACGTCATGGATAGACGTATCGGTTTCATAGAAGAAAATGCCAAGAGGCCCGGATTACAACGCGGTCGACACAGACGTTGAGAACGCACTCCACCCCCCAAATTTTACGAAGCTGACTACTCGTCCCACCTCCACCGATCTACCTGTGCTAACTCCTTCCTCAGAAGCTTGGCAGCACGCCACCGTTCAGCCTCCTCGGCAATGGTGCGACAAACGGTGGCCTTGTCAGGCTGTCTACCCTCAAAAACTATGTCGTTGCGGTGTCTCCAAATGCACCACATGATGAGCGCCAACGCCGTCCACACCTCCCGCGAGGCACCACCCCCCAACGATTTGCCAGGGAGCCAACCCACCAGAGTGTCATTGGGATCCGGAATCCAGTCCTGTCGGCCCCAGGGTCCCAAGAAAGCAGCCCACACTTCTCTCGCTAGCACGCATCCTAAGAGAAGATGGTCGATGCCCTCGTCATGCTGGTCGCAAAAAGGGCAGGATGAGGGACCTGGAAGACCTCGCCTCCCGAGCCGGTCAGCCGTCCAGCATCTGTTTCGCAGTGCCAGCCAAAGAAAGAACTTGCACTTGGCGGGCGCCCGGGACCTCCAGATTTGGTCGGCGCCAGCAAAGGAGGTGGCCCCTGCAAATAGCGCGAGGTACGCGGAGCGTGCGGAGTAAGTGTAGGTCAGTCTCCCAATTCCAATTTAGGGAGTCCACGCTCCCTTCCACGAGCTGAAAAGCGGCAACGCTGTGAGCGAGCCTCAGGAGCTCTGCAATCGCTGCTGCTCCCAGGTCCGGGGAAAGACCCCCTAACCATCCACCGGTGATACCTACTCTGACTGTGAGGGTCCTCTTCGCGCGCTTCGACACTTTTGCAAACAGGTTGGGGGCGAGATCCTTAATTCTCCCTTCAGGCAGCCACCTGTCTGTCCAAAAGAAAGTGTCTTGCCCGTTTCCGACCGTAGATGTGGTGGCGGCTTCAAACAGCTGTCTCGCCTC
This sequence comes from Alopecurus myosuroides, assembly GCA_028641055.1. Taxonomy (NCBI): domain Eukaryota; kingdom Viridiplantae; phylum Streptophyta; class Magnoliopsida; order Poales; family Poaceae; genus Alopecurus; species Alopecurus myosuroides. The sequence continues at coordinate 47,300,763 of CM054060.1, forward strand.
CTGGGGGAGCTGGATGTTAAACTCCCTCCAAGGCTTGGAGGAGTCTACTCGCGCCAGCCACAACCACCGGGTCCTCAATGCCAAGTTCATCTTGGATAGGTTTGGGATGCCGAGACCTCCTAGAGCCTTGGGCATGCAGACCCTATCCCAAGCCACGAGGCAGTGCCCCCCATGCGCCTCTTCCCTTCCTTTCCACAAAAACCCTCTCAGGATCTTTTCCAATGCTTTGACAGTCTTCACGGGAACGTCCAGCGACATCATGGCGAAGACCGGGATCGAAGCGAGCGTGGTTTTGACTAGCTCCAGTCGACCACCCCTGTTCATCAAACGTGCACTCCACCCCGGAAGCCGCCCTCCTACCGTGTCCACCAAGTAATGTAGCTGGGCTGCAGTCGGCCTTCTCAGGGACATGGGCAGCCCCAGGTAGCGGAAAGGGAAAGGCTTCACCGGGCACCCCAACTCCCGTGCAACTAGTCCTTCCACAGCGTCGTCGCACCTGATCAGGTGCGCCGAGCATTTCTGGAAGTTTGTGCGGAGGCCCGAAGCCTCCCCAAAATCCATCAACAGCGAGGCAAAAGTTTGGAGGTCCCGCTTTGTGGGCCGCAGAAAAATGACCACGTCATCAGCGTAGATAGAGGTCCTGCTCCGCAACCCATTCCGAACTAGGGGGGCAAGATGCCCCAGCCTGCCCGCCAATTCCACCAGATGATGGAAGGTCTCCATGACAAGGATAAAGAGCTGCGGCGAGAGCGGATCTCCTTGCCGAAGTCCACGCCTGTGGGAAATGCGACATCCCGGGGAACCATTCAGCAGAATGCGTGTCGAAGCGGTGGACAGCAAAGCACAAATCCACGCGATCATCCGCTCGCCAAACCCGAACTTTTTTAACACCTCAAGAAGGAAAGCCCAATCCACCGTGTCGAAAGCCTTGCTGATGTCAAGCTTAAGTAGAATGGCCGGCGTCAGCGAGCTGTGGAGCTTTCGGGCCGTGCCCTGGACCACCATGAAATTATCGTGAATACATCTCCTGCGCACAAACGCGCTTTGGTGACCTCCTACCAGATTTGGGAGGGATGGGGCCAACCGCCTTGCCAGGACCTTTGCCACAATTTTGGCAAAGCTGTGGATGAGACTGATTGGGCGAAAGTCTTTGATTTCTTCCGCACCGAGTTTCTTCGGCAGCAGAGAGACTAGGGCTTGGTTTACCGAGCTAAATCCACGCACGTCTAGCCGTGCCAGCGAGTCAAAAGCAGCCATGACGTCCTCCTTAACCACCTCCCAACAAGATAAAAAGAACCTGTTGGTGAAACCATCCGGACCCGGGCATTTGTCTTTAGGCATCTCCTTGACTGCCGCCCAAACCTCCTCCACTGAAAAAGCGGCCTCAAGATGACTCAGATCCACAGACGGGAGGCCGATGACATCGAGATCTAGGGAGAAAGGCCGATCTACGTCCCTCCCCAGCAAGTCCATGAAGAAGTCGTCCACAGCCTCGGCTTTGTCCACGTGGTCGGTCATTCGCGAGCCGTCCACTAACAAGTGATCCACGAAGTTTTGCCGACGGCGATGGCTCGCGTGTGCGTGGAAGAAGCGGGTGCAAGCGTCTCCCTCTTGCAGCCAAAGCTGCCACAATCTCTGACGTGCAATCGATCTCTCGAGAGAAGACAGCCCTAAAAGCTTCTTGAGATCACGAGTTCAGATGGCGGATAATAATAAAACTGTTAGCGACTGACTCGTAAACGTTAGCTATTAATTTAGCTGTAAGAAGAACAAGTAGGAGCACAGTCATCCATTAGGATAACCCTAAAAAAAAAAAATCATCCATTAGGATAAGCTACCGCTGCCCACGTAGTGTGCACTATCCTCTCGAGAATGGTAGATTGATCTTGTCGACAGTGTTAGGCTATTCTACACGGTTACTGAAACGTTCGAGAGAGAAATATGGTAAACGGTTGCCATGGTCTTCGGGGCTCTCCCTAGCACGTTGTGAGGCCGCCGATGGAGAGTACCGTCGTCCAGCTAGCACGTCGAGCTCAGCTCGTCCGTCCGTCTTTGCCGGACACGACGACGACGACCGTACGTCCCCGTCACCAGCGCTACCAGCTTATCAACGTCTATATACCTTACGCCTTTCGGTGGTTCCTGCTCCTTAGCTACCACCTCTCTACTCCCAACTTATCAACAACGCACTCACCAACTGCCAGACGTTTTTCCGTCTAGCTAGCGCTCGTTTTGACTGTTCCAACGTTTCTGACGTTTGTGCTCACGCCGGGAAACATCCCACCGGGTGGCCGTGCCGCTGGGATCGAGAACCAGAAACAAAAAGTCAACACGGCCGGAGCTTTGCGGCCAAATTCAGGCGGGTTTGGTCGCATCGATTTTGGTCACACGAGCTAGGGAGACACAGACACGATCCTCGCGAGGAACAAGTAAACTCACGCATTATGGAGACTGTCGCGGTGTCCGGATAGGATTGGGGCAGAAACGGCTCTGCTACGGAACCGACGTGAACCGCAGCTCGCTCAGCTGTTCCCGTCCGTATGCACATACAGACGTCCGACCAGACGCAACGTCTTCCGCTGTCCGCGCACGAAAAGAACATGATCCGGCCGGGCGGCAAGCAAACGCATAGCATCGGTGTGGTGAAATGATTCATTATGATTGGTCGAATCCTATATGATAAGCGGTGGAGATAAAATGTAACGAGTACTTGAGTTGGCTGTGCCACCAAGACACTAGCTAACTTGAGCAGCTGCCCGTACCCGTATGTCCGGGGTTAATGATTCTGTCAGCTCCCCATTAATCGTATTGGTGTACTAGCTCTAGCTAGCTAGCGGGCCGGAAGGACGGAAGGAGGGATGATGAACTAGCTCTAGCTATGCTGTTCGGCGGTATTGGTTACCGGATAATGGATTGCGTGTTGGCTGATGCTTTTGCTTTCGCGCGGATCTGCGATTAATTTCATGGCGATCGATCGATCGAGATCTATGCCGTGATTCTGTGGGTTTTCACTCGTGTCTCACTGATTTCGGTTGGCATGCAGCTAGCTACTCTATGCATAGTGCACCTAGCTAGCTAGCTCCTCGATCGCGATCAAACGGAGTCAATCTGGATCTTATCCACAGATCGCGGCCTTTACATTCCTGTCCTGGAAAATATGTCAATGCTAATTCAGAGAACGTACTCTCGGAAGTTTGGCACCATTTATGCTTTGGCACGGTTTACGCTTGATGCAAAGTAGGCTTGTGCACCAAACACGCCTTGTAGTACGGGCCGGTTTGTTTGCTTTAAATTTCTTATCCGCTAGATATCAAGTTGGGATTATTTTTTTTCGAAAGCTATATATCAAGTTGGGAAGATCTTATCTCCGAAATCTGGTTTCATTTTCTATAATGCATCATGCGGGAGGACGCACGACGATCGAGAGTTGTTTAATGGGAGAAGATGGAGGCAGGCAGCAGTTGCGACGTACTCCTACTTGCGTATCTAATGACTTGGCATATCTTGCACAGAAAAGCAACTACCGTACCGGCATTGAGTATATATCTGCTTCCTGATTCCTATCCCTAAATTAAATTTCAGCATACTTCGCAGGAGCAGTGGAGCTGGAATGGCACGGAGCAAATCTGGCGCTCCCGCGCCCCGAACAAGTGCAAGTTCTTCATGTGGCTGGTCCTGAGAAATAGGTGTTGGACAGCTGACAGACTCAGCCGTAGAGCGCTCCCGCACCCCGCTTCTTGCCCCCTGTGTAACCAGCAGGGTGAGGATATCAACCATTTGCTGCTAGGATGTGTGGTGGCCAGGCAGGTGTGGACTACGTTGCTGCACACGTGGGGCCTCGATGACTGGATCCCGGAGCAATATGATACAGTCAGCTGGTGGTTGCCAGCGCGGAGGAGGAGAGGAGCAGACCAAAAGGACTTGTGGACGGCTATCACCCTAACTTGTTGGTGTCTTTGGAGGCACCGTAACAACGTGCTTTTCGAGGGACATCAACCGTTAGTGCGTACAATTCTCAAGATGATTGAGGAAGAAGCCACCTTGTGGTGCGCTGCGGGTTTGTTCAGGGGTAGCCTCAGTGGAGTAGAACAGTGGAGGTGTCGCGAGTAGTCCATTTTGTAACAGTGGGTGGGTAGCGTTCTGTGCGTCTGTGCCAAACGCGTTATAACCGGCCTCTTGGCCTCTTCTTCTATGAAACCGATGCGTCCCTTCTAGGACGTATCCTTAAATTTCAGCATACACAATAAGCACTTTTCGTGCATGGAGGCGTGCTGAATCAATGACCATTCTGCGACCACAACAGTCGGCTCGTCTGATCCCCGTCGGTCGATAATGCATGGCCACCAAGTCTTCACATCAACTATTCAAAAACAAGTCTGGTCGGACTTGGACTGTAAACCTTCAACCATTCTGCGCGCACGATGGGAGACGAGGGCTGGATCGATCCCTAGCTCTCCAAACATGTTCCCGGCACACGTCAGTTCCACTGCAACCAGTACGAGTACGTGTTTTCTGTCGCCGGATGGGTACGTGTCGTACGTACGGCTTGCAGAATTGATGATGAGACATCGCACCGCAAGTTTTTTTTGTCGTGCATAATCCATACAGTATATGGCACTCAGAATTCCCTACATATATACTCACTTCGTTCCAAAATAAATGACTTCCATTTATCCAAACACGCATGTATGTAGATCGTACTGTGGACAAAATGGAAGTCATCTATTTTGAAACGGAGGGAGTATTCATCTAGTGGCTAGCTATGGTTTATTGAAGAGGAGGTTACACGCAAACAACTCGTACTGTGGTTCCTGGTATATGTATGGCCACGTACGCACACACTCGTCTTGCTAGCTAGAGCTAATTAAATAGCACACGAAGACTGGAGACAAAATGGTACTCCATTAACAGATCAGAACTCCGGAGAGGACACTGCGATCGAACCGTAAAACAATATTTAATATTGCCACGCGGTAATTCAGCTTAACATTTGTCTTTTGCGTTGGCTTTCCTGAAATGAAATCCTAGCTAATCGCTACGACATTGCCGAGCTTATGTGTACGTGGGCGATGGCGATCAAAACCACGGAAATTTGTCCGGCCAGGGCGTTCGTGAAAGCTTCGAGGCGTGATTGGATCAGGCCGGGAGGACGACATTGCGGACAGGATTGACGAGGCTCGAGGAATTGAAAAACGGAGCACGATCGACCTTGCACTGCGAGCTTGGCTGGCGACGATGTCGCGGAAGATCATTGTCACGACCGTACCTGTACACATCCTCGATCGGCTCCTGCTGCCCTGGGCGATCGATGCACATGCACACATCAGGCACTTGATTTCGCCCGTACGAAGGTGGATGTTGGGTGCTGCGATGGCATAGGTCAACACCAGCACCGGTGAGATATCTTTGCCTTATCCAGCTTATCATGCATGCACGGGCCTTGGGTTCGTTAATTCTTATCCATCGTATCATGGACATCCATCGTGATCAAGAGAAGGACCGTTGTACTGTTGTATTAAAATTGGTGGCGATCGGAATCGACTGCGACAGGACAGCAAAGTGTGTGACGATATATGTGAGGGCCACTACAACACAGCTGATTTTTTAAGCCACAATAAAATGCCCTAAATAATAGATAAACTGCCTTAAAAAAAATCATCTAAGGAAATTTAAAAACTGCTATATCAAATAGGGTAGAGAAAGGTGAGTTAACGTACTTCGAAAAGTGCCTAAAAAAATTTGATCTCTTTAGTCACTCTCGATTGTGCCTTTGAAAATACCTTTTTAAAGCACTTTTAAAATACCTTACATTATAATTGGAGACACTATTGAATGATGTCTACAACGGTCTTTTGAGACATTTTCAAAAGATGCCTATGATGGGATCTTTTGAGGCAGTGCTTCAAAAGATCGTCCTAGGCAATTTTTAAAGTGCCTTAAAAGGTTTTTTCAGGCACTCTTAAACATAAATTAAAGCTCACATTACAAGCACCGTACAATTCATATATTTACAAACACTAAGAAGAACAATGCCAGCTTGGTCGATTCTATATATACTCGCCAATAATGATAAATCACTATCTTTTTCTCTTCAATATATACAACAAATTACAACTTGTAATTCTGAATTAGCAAACTTTAAGTTACTGCTGAAGAACAACATATATGTTCACCTTATTCAGTGCAATGTATTTACATTTCTAACCTAAACATGGTATCAGATTCATAGTTAGTCGTATGAAAGTTCTCATTATGCAAAGTGATGTGCTCAAATGGAACGGTCCCAACTCTGTTCTTGTTGAGTTCGGAGGTGGTTGGACTCATTGCGGGAAAGGACAACCAACCGAGACCGTCGACGCTTCTCAATTACCCATCCTGAGTTTGCGGCACGATACTCCATAAAATTTTCCAATGCAATGCATTGATTGTTGATAGCTCGAAAATAGAAGTGACATATGTTAGGAATAAAGGAATATGCAACTTGTATTCCACGGGGCCAAAGGCCACAATATATAGTACATGTACAGGTGGTAATATGCAGGGGGCCCCTTTATGCAATAGGGAAACTACTAATATACACATATGTCTCTAACACCCCCCCTCAAACTCATGGTGGATAAACAACTGTAACTCTGAAGGCACATACTGGAGCGAAATAAACTATGTTGTGCTCTAGTTTGGAGAGAAAGAAACTATGCTGTGCTCCAGTTTGGGCCTTCGTAAAGAAGTCCGCCAACTGTAACTCTGAAGGCACATACTGGAGCGAAATAATCTGATCCTGCACACTAGCACGCACAAAAGAAGCATCAACACCAATATGCTTGGTAAGCTCATGCTTCATTGGGTCACGTGCAATACTGATAGCACCTGTACTGTCAGACAATAGATCAGTGGGTGTCGTAACGGAGACACCAAAATCTGCAAGTAACCACCGTAACCAAGTCACCTCAGCAGTCAAAAGAGCCATCGCTCGTAACTCAGCCTCTGCACTCGAACGGGAAACCGCGGTTTGCTTCTTCGTCTTCCAGGCAATGAGAGAACCACCAAGAAAAACACAGTAAGCAGACAGTGACCGGCGATCCATAGGATCACTAGCCCACGTAGCATCAGAGTAGGACTGGAGCTGTAACGAGCTAGAACGAGGAAAGAAGAGACAAAGTGAGATCGTTCCACGAAGATAGCGCAGAACACGAAGAAGGTGACTATAGTGAACCGAGGTAGGAGTAGAAACAAACTGACTCAAGATATGAACAGGATAAGAAATATCTGGACGAGTAACAGCTAGATAGATGAGACTCCCGACAAGATGTCGATAACGAGACGGATCAGAGAGGGGATCACCATCGGAAGCACGAAGAGAGAGATGGAGGTCCATAGGAGTCTCAGCAGTACGCTCATCAGTAAGAGCGGCACGAGTAAGGAGATCATGAATATACCGTTCTTGGGATATATAGAAACCATCAGAGGTAGATGAAACCTCAATCCCAAGAAAGTAACGAAGCGGACCAAGATCCGACATAAGAAACTGCTCACTCAGACGGGCCTTAACAAAGGCAATATACTCAGGGTCGTCACCGGTGATGATCATGTCATCGACATATAGAAGAAGGAGAGTGCGACCACGAGGAGAGCAGTGAACAAACAGTGCGGGATCATGAGTACTCGGAGAAAAATCAGCAGCCATGACCACAGAAGCAAAGCGCTCAAACCATGCACGAGGGGCTTGCTTAAGGCCATAGAGAGAGCGACGAAGACGGCAGACCATGCCCTCATCAACAGAATACCCAGGTGGTGGGCGCATATAGACCTCCTCACGCAACTCACCATTAAGAAAGGCATTCTTAACATCAAGCTGAGACACAGACCAACGGCGAACAGATGCAACGGCAAGAAGAGTACGAACAGTGGTCATGTGAGCGACAGGAGCGAAAGTCTCATCATAATCGCGGCCATGCTCCTGCTGAAAGCCACGAGCGACTAGACGAGCTTTATACGCTCAAGGGACCCATCAGAGCGAGTCTTCACCTTATAGACCCACTTACAAGTGATAGGGCGAATAGAAGGAGGGAGAGAAACAATCTCCCATGTACCGGTGCGCTCGAGTGCAGCGATCTCCTTGGCCATCGCAAGCTGCCATTCAGGATGAACAACAGCCTCACGGTACGTACTCGGCTCTGGAATAGCAGTAACACTGTAACTGGCGGGATTATAGAAATCAGGTGTATTACAAGGCCGACTGCGAAGAGAATAAGTCGGCTGAGACGGTGCGCCAGAAGTAGATGGTGCATCGGAGGACTCTCTCACAACATGTGGACGACGAGTATAGTAAAAGGGAAAAGTAGGATGGGAGGGAATGGTAGGAGGAGATGGAGAGGGAGAAGACACCGATGAAGAGGGTGAAGAACGTGGCGATGAAGGAGAAGAGGATGGTGTCGGTGTAGCTGGCTCCGGGGTAACAGGATGAGAAAGAGGATAAGAAATAGGAGGGGGAGGAGAATCAGGAAGAGTAAGAAAAGAGAGATCCTCCATAGTGGAGGTCGAGGAGGTCGATCGCGGATAGAAAGGTCGAGACTCGTCAAAAGTCACATCCCGAGAAATACGCATCCGACGAGCCACGGGATCCCAACAACGATAGCCCTTATGCTCATCACTATATCCGAGAAAAACACACTCAACAGACTGAGCGGTTAGTTTGGTGCCTTCACGAGGAGCGAGGAGAACATAGCAAACACAACCAAACAGACGCAACACAGAATAGTCAGGAGAGCGATCACAAAGTCGCTGAAGAGGAATGCCACCCTGAAGGGAGGCAGAAGGCTGAATGTTAATGAGATAGGCCGAGGTAGAGACAGCCTCGGCCCAAAAATGAGGCGGGAGAGAAGAAGAGATCATCATCGCACGAGCGGTCTCAAGAAGATGACGATGCTTACGCTCAGCAACGCCATTCTGAGCATGTGCACCGGGACAAGAGAACTGAGCGAGAGTGCCCTGCTCAGCAAGAAATCCACGTATATGCTTGGAGATATACTCACCAGCAGAATCAGCACGAAACACACGAATAGGTGTAGAGAACTGAGTGTGAACCATGGCAGCAAAGCGCTTATAAATAGAGAGAATCTCGCTACGGGAGGACATAAAGTAAATCCAAGTGTAACGAGAGTAATAACCTATGAAAATGATATAGTACCGATGACCCCCTTTCGAAGTGAAGGGAGCCGGACCCCAAACATCTGAATGAATGAGATCAAAAGGACGCTCAGACACAAAATCACTATGAGGATATGGTAGCTGAATCTTCTTACCAAGCCTACAACCCATACAATCCAGAGAAGTATTTCCGGAGACAGACCCCAGAACACCACTATGAACAAGATACGAGAGACGAGAACCACATAAGTGGCCTAGACGGTGATGCCACTGCTGAAAAGAGCTGGTGGCCGCGACAACAGGGGACGAGAGACTGGTGGCGGTGGCAGCGGAAGGAAGACGAAGCCAGTCAAGCTCCCACAGCCCATCATGGCGTCGGGGGCCAGCACCAAGCAAAGCGCCAGTGCAACGATCCTGAACAGAACAGGAATCAAAATCTAGAGTGACCCTACAACGAGAATCAACAATCTGACTACCAGAGAAGAGCTGCATGGTGAGTCGAGGAATATGCAATTTGTATTCCACGGGTAGAAACCGCGAGTAGAAACCGCGAGAGTCGGCGTAGAGCGGCATACGGACATCGTCCGGGGAGGCGACGAAACAGGCACCAAATGCCGCGGAGGAGCACCAAGCAAAGACGAGCTCTCAGGACAACCAAGAATAGAACTAGCGGTCGGGGCTGGAGGCGGCAGACGGTGGCGGCCGGAAGACTGGAGACGGCCGGGAACGGGCTGGTGAAGACGGAGACGGCCGGGAACTAGTCTGAATCTCGCGTGAAGACGGACGAGGAAGGTCCTACTCGACCTGTACGTAGAGAAAAGATCGATCTGCCTTGTACATGGATCTGTACGTGGAAAGGGATCGCACGAGTTGCGGCGTGCCTGAGAATCGGAAAACCTAGTCTGATACCATGTTAGGAATAGAGGAATATGCAACTTGTATTCCACGGGGCCAAAGGCCACAATATATAGTACATGTACAGGTGGCAATATGCAGGGGGGCCCCTATGCAATAGGGAAACTACTAATATACACATATGTCTCTAACAACATACAAGTGGCTATTAGAAAAAAAAACTAATACTACGAGAACATCGGTAGGACTTGTACATTTTCCATCCTTAATATTGCATACACATTAGTGGAGAAAAGGGCAGCAACCTCTAGCTACTTCAGTATATTGGACCTGATTCTATTTGTATGACGATCAGAGGAAACATTAGCTAATGGCCTCTTTTTCTCATTTTATTCTATCTTTGGCCCCTCCAAATCCTAGTGCAGACTCAGCTCATTAGCAGGTTTGCAAAGTTCTAGGGGCACAATTTGGGGTGACGTGGATCAACCTGGTGCCTCAAAAAAAAAATCCTTATATAGCTTTTAGTATATAACAGATTGTAGAATTCGCTATGAAGAGCGATAGCGGAATTGTGTCTCTTTCTAGAAGCATGAAGCGCTATGAAGAGTGATAGCGGAACTGCATCTCTTTCTGGAAGCATGAAGCGAAAAAGATTGTATTTTCTTCGCCACCATTGGTGTAGATGATGAAAGAACTGAAGATGGTGGTCTTTTATTGATGGTTGTTGATTCCACCCCTCACGATTTAATCGTGATACCTTTATTGATGATATGAGAAAAGATGATAGGTTCAGATGTGTAAATCATCTCGATGAGCTCTCTACTATGCTTGTTGAAACAAAAAAAACAATTGTTTACGATTTTGTCTTTACTTACTTCTCAAATTGATATTGTTCTTACCGGTGACAATGATGAATATTGAAAGAGTATTTTTATTAATGAGTCTATAGTGAAAAATAAATTGAGAAATAGTATGGGTTATAATCTCTTAAACTATTGCTTAGTGACCTTTATTAGAAAATTAAGATAGCATAGCTCAAAATTTCATGACAGTGAGTGGTAGTGTTATGATTTTCTATTATGCTATATTTGACTTTGCTTATGTGTTTGAACTATTTTGTATTGACACGCACATTTGAAACATATGTATTGATCTACAATGTTATATATCGATTTGCTATCTATATTGCTTATTTGGAAACTTTTAATCGATATGCGAATTTTTTTGGAGTGTGCATTTTTCCTCGATCGGCCACTGCATACAATACGATTGAACAACAACGATGACAAAAATACACATCAAAGTACAAAATTTACAAAGCCGTGAAGTCCTAACAAGTAATAAGAGTAACACACGGAGGACTTGAACCCGGATACATCCACCTCAAGCAACCAAGTAAGCTAAGCTCGCATATTATGGTGGAGATTTTATTCTGTTCTTTTACCATAGTATTGCAAAGGTGGCACCTCAACCTTCACAAGTATCAGAGTCCACGGGGCTAGCTCAGTGCTGGCCAGGTAGCTTCTCCTTGATCTTGTCCATGATGCCCTTCTTCTCGCCCGTAGCCGTGGTGCCATGCGCGCCGGTGCCGGTCACCCCGGTGTGTCCCTGCTGCCCGTAGGTGCCAGCGGTGCCGGTCATCCCAGTGTGACCCTGCTGCCCGTAGGCGCCATCGGCTGCCATGGTTTGCTGCTGGTTACCGTGGCCGCCGGGGAGCTTATCCTTGATCTTCTCCTTCATGCCCTTCTTCCTCCTTCCTCCCATACCATCATCCTCATCAGACTGTAAAAGTAATCATTTGATGTTATTTGACACTGAAAAAATACCGATACACACGTATACAACTAATTAATAAGAGCAAGAAGTTTATACGCGTACGTACCGAGCTGGAGCTGGAGCTGCCGGAGCGGTGCAGGATCCCGCCGGCCTTGTGCTCATCCCTCATGGGCTGGAACTGCCCACCGGCGGCCGGTCCCTGTCCAGTGCCGACACCGCTGGTCAAGCCACCATGTCCGGCGACCGGGTTGCCGTACTCGTCGACGCGATTGGTCGCCTGGCCGTGCTGCCCCTGGTACTCCATCTTGCACAAGCGACGCACTGATCGTATCTCAGAAAATCTGGTGTTTTTTGCTCGTCTTTGTTGGTACACTGATCAAACTCGTGGTTGTTGTGTAAGCAGGTGCAGCGCGAGGGTCGATTTATATGGGCTTCGAGGGGAATAGGAATTGAAATCGAGCGCCACGGTAGGGCGCTACGTGTGCCTGGCAGGAGTGGTGGGTCGGCAAGCTGGAGCCGGTGACTAGCCCGTAGCCGGACGTGTCTAGGCACGGCACGCGTTCCATTGGCCACGTCTCATTCTTTCTCGAAACCATGGTGATGGCACACGCAGCACATGGGCAGATGATTCTTTCTGTTGGGAAAACGACGACCCAAAGATCATCCAAGACTTCTTTTTATCCGCAAACATATATATAGGTCGATAAGTTTAGCAGATGACAGCTGGAAAACGTCGGCATGATAGAAACGGAATTACGGAAGCAACTAGACTAAAGCATACACGAAGTTTTTGTTTTTTGTTTTTATGACAGCTGGTTCTCCAGCTATTTCATAGCGATAGACGGAAGTTTATGGCACCTCTAACCCACCACACGTAATTTGGAAGAGCATATGATTTAAATTCTCAAATTTTCTACTCCAAAAAATTAGTGGTTTCCAAATGATCTCTTAAACTTAACTTAAAAAAATTGAACATAAATTCTTGTAAAATTTGATTCAAACTAATTCATCAAACTCGATTCAAACTAAACATAAACTACATTTTCATCACTTTAAACGAAATGTAAACTAAAATTGCATAAGAACTAAATAAACTAGTTGATGTCGCCGATCTCCGCCATGATCCTCTCTTATTCCTTGCCGTTGTTGGAGCAAAGGTCGACAACCGATGCACTGGATGACCCGGCTTTGTGGGGTTTTCCTAACTTGTAGAGATTGTACTGCCGGCGCTCCTCCTCGAAGCATTCCGGATATCGGCAAGAGGGCTCCACCATGTACTCCTCATCAATGTGCTCCACCTCGAGGATGCCAACACCTGTCAGACCCCGGACCCAAAGGTATATATAAGTGCTATGCGCTATTAGCCATGAAACCACGAGGGCTTCCGGGTAACCTGCCCGAGCCGTAACACACAGCCGCAGATAGACCGGAGTCATCAGCACGCAGGCCGGAAAACATCGATACTACTGCTCCTCTTGTCCATTCTAGTAATAACAAAATATGCATATCAAAGAGTACATGAATCTTATGACGGAACGAGACCAAAACTGTACTGAGATGTTATATGTCGTGCTGCACATGTCGAGAGTTACTAGGGTTACCAATCTTAGACCAAGAAAACATTGACAAGCATGCTCGGAATATATCACCCCTTTGATTGCGACAATCGACACAGGCTTAGGCAACACTTTATAACGATGAGCTCGAAACAAAAAAAAAAGTAACTCTAGACATGAAGTTGTACTAAACATATGTCACTAGAATATAGCTTACATCCAGAGGTCACATGGCCCAACATTACATCAGACAGCGGAAGGAAAATTATGTTGTTCTAAAAAACAAGATACCAGAAAAGGCCTAAGAGGACACACCATAAGGCAACGTATCAGCCGATAGATTTCAGGTTGCTACCTGGTGGTTGTCTACGCTGTAGAATTTAAAAACTTTGCCCTACGTAGTCCGCCAAGATCACTATGCAGATAACGAGATATGACCATACCTGTGAGGATGTGAAAAACGAGTCACCGGGCAGTGGAATTGATGTAGTCGTAGAAGAGTTCTGAACAATCATAGATCCTCACAACTAGGCCTAGTTCTAAGGATATCGCTAAGTCTTTCCTCCTTAGGATCACACGTGCAATCCCTCTGATGGTGTGCATGCGTACGCTTGTGTCAACCCGTTAGTGCTCCACCGTCTAGGACTCGGCACCGACGAAGAGAGACAACCTTCTGGCGATGCTAGTTGATAGCTCTAATCAACTATGACTAGAGCTATTATGAAACTAAAAGTTCTCAACACATGAGGGAGAAAACAATTAGGGCTAGGTCTAATCGGGAGAGTGTAACTCCAAAACCCGATTAGAAGAGCCTCTAATCCAATTAGAGATGTTTCTACATAGAGTCTCCAATTCAATTAGAGATTCTCTACTTTGACCTCTGATTAGAGGCTATAATTCTAGATGCTCTCTAATTAGATCTCTAATTCTAGAGAGAGAGAAGGCCAAAAGGCTCAATTGATATGTTCTCCAAAGAGGAGGGTGTGAGGATTATATAGGTGGAGCTAGGAGCACGCTTGCCAAAGGAGGTGGGTCGGTTTCCCCCCTCCTTGTGCTTATCTGCACCAACCTCCTAGGAGGAATCGGATGGAGTCCAATCCCTCCACCCCCTTTTCTATTTTTGTTTTCTTTTTTACTTTTCCATCTCATCTATTTATCCAATAAATTCAGGAAAAGTACTTATGAAATGTTGTGCACTTTGTGAGACCATTGGCCCCACCTGGCAATCCCTAAAATTAGGTTTTGCCCATAGGGGAAAATCTGCCCCCCTCCGGCACTGCTTCCATGTGACGTAAGTCCCCCGGAACTCTTTCGGAACCCTGTTACCCCTGTAGACAAAGTTATTGATATTATATAACGGTGTTAGAAACCCATTTCTAACACCCCGGGACATCACATGTCCCCTGTAGGTTCTCATATAAATTATACCAAACACCGGCATAATTTCTCTCTTATAATAACTTCCCCGGAACCACTCCGATTGACATGGGACTTGTTTGTATGATAACGTAATGACATCAAACATTCATAAAAAAATAACAACAGCTTATTTCTCTCAATCAAATGTTGGCACGGCTTAAGGTTGTGACCCGTAAAGGCTCGATAACACACATATCTGTTCGAGCACTTACCGAACAATAACCAACAGAGGGACCGTGGGTGTCCATGATGGCTCATATGTGTTCCCGATGTATGAGGGAACCTTATAAATTACTAATTTCACTTATTCCCTTAACTTCATGATACCAACGATATCACGAGGTGAGACTATGTGATCTAGTCTGATCAAACTCTTTGATCATAACACATATAACTCATTTATCGATATCGTTCTTTTTTATCATTCATATCCCGATGACCATGTGATTAGATCACACCATATCTGGCCAGACGATATTCATCGGTGATACTGAGAGGGCACAGAGAATGTATCTCCCTATCGTTTAGAGGAGTTAAGTACTAGTCTTGAACGATCTCATGTCCTTACACTTTCTAGGCCATACCCAGATATAACCGTTATAGTCCTCACTTACGGCAAGACAGTTGATGATATTCAAAGTATAATTTTCGATCATGCAGTCATTAGATATTCTCATAGCATAGGAATTATAGCCAATGTTAACTTCATATGCATTTTCTAAAATACATGATTATTGTTTAGTCTCTTTTAGCAACAACATACACTTGGATCGGTTCAGTATAATTGTTACCCTAACAATAAACTCTTATATTTTGCTAAAGTTTCTTTCGAGTCCATGATCAGAAAAATATGATCATCTCACAAAACACAAGCTAATCTTAGACACAAGATCATGAACTCTTGTTTGTTTATGTCTTCACACCCGCACAAAGATTTTTCTTTGAAAACTCAGTTTTCAAGTGCTATACATGTTTTAGCATGATGACATAAATTTAATTATGAACTTGGAGATAAAATAATAACGGAATATTATTGGCTCTAGGGCATACCTCCAACAGTCTTCCACTTGCACTAGAGTCAATTAATACTCCGCTTACTATGATGATATAACACCTATGGAATTCTAGTGTTACTCACACTATGCATGTGGTACCTTAGGCTTCTGTCTTTCACCTTTTGATCTAATCAACTTGTGATAAACTTGCGTTTGGATTTATTAGGAATTGTATTTGTATGAACCTGGTTTTGTGACAATATTAATAATTCAAGCGTCTAATAACTTGCAACCAACAATGTCTAACATTGTGTTGCAACTATCCACGAAAATATTGTAGAGTTCGCTCATCAAACTCTAATGTTGATAACTATACAACATACGGTATTATCAATTGAAGAATCATGATCTGAGTAAAATTTAATACAGATTTTATTATGTAATTCCACCACAAATACATATGTGAATACTCACAATATTATTTGTAGCTATACAAAATTCTGTTGAGTTGTTTTTCACTTTGTAATATTACCGCTGAATATTTCTGTGAGTAACTTCTCACCATAATATTTCTCTGTTTTATTACAAAAAATTAACTTCATAAGGAAAAAAAACTTTTCTTTATACCGGATTTACTAAAACAATTTTAGTCAACAGAAATCCACCAGTTCTTGTGTGCTAATCCTTTTAATGACTATGAGATTGGTCAAATCATAATATTTTGTGATTTGACCCCAACCATTTATATTTTGCTCACCATTGACTAGGAATGTCATGTCCATTGCAAAATATCATGTCATCTTTCTTTTGAGAAAAAAAAAACTTTATCTCAAGTAAATTCTAAAATCCTTTCAAAATTACACCTAGCACATCCATCATATTCATGTTTATTAAATTCCTCAATCTATCTCACTGAGCCTGAATTTAATAAGACACTTTCTGGTATTGCATTTAAAACTCTTTAAAATATTTTCTATGAGATATTTTTCTTTTATTTGGGCCTAGCGATTATAAAATCACTCCAACTTACTCTAAAGATAAAATCTTGGAGTAAAATAAATATTTTCTTCTAACATGGATCTACATGATAATCCAATATCATATATTTATAAGTATTATTATCTTGTTTCTTTTGTTTTTCACATTATGGTCATTTCTTGAAACATTGATAAATATTTCACAAAGTGAATATTACATCAAATTTTTCATACGACCTTGTATTAAGTTTGACCTTTATGTATTTCATACATAAATTCACGGACAAGGTGATGAGTTGGAAACATCTGCATGTTGACCTTTCATTCAATCCTTCTCCAAATATTCACAATGTCAACTTAATATAATTCCCACATCTGTTTTATGAGAAGCCGATTTTCTCCTTAATCCTATGTGCTTAAAACACATGGAGTAAAATATGGAAATTTACTATCAATAAACTTATTGGATTTATGCAAAACGTTTTAATCAATTATGCTTCACGCTTGAGCAATATTGATTACTAGAAAATTACCATTAAAATAACTATAAGTAAATTAATGACATAATTCCAACTTAAACATACAAACAAAATAATTTTCTTTAGTGGATCTAACAATTATTTTCGTTTCACGCTACCACTTTACCACACAAAGATATTTGACAATTATAACTTCGCTAAAATCCTTGTCTCACAAAGATTTTATTATCACCCTAATTTTCAATATCTCCAAATTCATCATGAGTAATTATTGAGGAAGAAAACATTCTTTGTCAATCCATGTGATAATTTGTTTTAAGTCCTTCTTTGCACTTCAATCAAATTTCTTTGATATTAGTTTTTTATTCAAAACTTTCCTCCTAGTTACTTTTATAAAATATTGAAAGTTCAATTATTTCATCTATTTCACTTCATTAATATGATTAACTTATCATATTGAATATTTAATGTAACTAAGTCAATTTTGAAAACATCCAAAACATATGTGAATTTTGAAATTCACAAGTGCCTAACACTTAATGGATTTTGGCCATATTAAATATTTTGGAGGCAGTCTTTCAACCTTGATAAATCAAATAAAAGAATTATCTCCAATTTATTTAACAAGCCATAAGACTATTGATCAAACTTGAGAGATAATTTGAATCAAAATATTGAATACTTAATAATAAAACTAATTGACCTAACACAATGAACAAGATCATAAACTTTGAATTCCCAAGCTTGGAATTCTCACACATATTTTATAATTCAAACTCGACATGGTTTACGAACATAAAATATTCATTACATAATGATCAAACTCAAAATAACGATTATTTTGAAGTCCTAGTGTTGATCCTCTTTATTGATTAGGGCTCCGCAGACGTTGCAGTTGGTGTGGCGGCATTAATGTGTCTTCCACTGTGCCCTCCACGCTTCCCACCTCTCTTGCCTCTTTTCATTCTCACTCTGCAATAAATTACAAATTGAGAAATTTCAGTACCCAATACCAAAATATCTTTGAGACAAGAAAAATATCAATAACTGGTATAACTCTTATACCCTGTATGGACTAGCCACTTGTCTTTGCTTTCTAGTGCAGTCATTACGGCGTGACTGAAAACATCAATCTCACCTGAAATGAGCATCTAGAAGACTTATTCAACTGTCTTCTCCACTTCCATCAGATTGTAGCAAGCCACAAATCCGAAGTAATGTGATGGAAGCGACATGAGGAGTGTATCAACTGCTAGACTTTTTGGAATTGGGTAACAAATGTCCTTAAGCTTCTATAGTATCTCTCGGAACTCTTTCGTGTGCTTCCTCAAAGACCCAAGGCATTTGGGTTTGCACCTTAACAGTTCAGCATAAAGTTTTAGATGACCATGATAGAGCTCCATAGAGATCCGAGCCTTCAAAGCTTCCATGAGACGGATGGGACGATAGTGTGGATAAATATCACTCAACTCAGAACTCAGCCTTTCTATCATGATCATATAAACTTGATACTTCTCATCTCCTATTAGAGAATACTCTCCATCAGGTGACGGAACTTTAGTGTCCAGCACATGCTCAACCCCAAGACCTCTGAGAGTAGATCTCCGATCGTGAACCCAAGCACAAAAGTTAATGCTTTCCTTAGTTAATTTGTGTAATCCCAACAACTCACTCAGACTTATGTTATCAACGGGGTCCATCTCTACAATAAAACAATTTTATTTAGACACTATAGTTCATAATTAATATGCACTACTTAATTCAATCAAAATTGATATTAAGGTATGCTCCCACTAAAACTGATATTCCTCAAGATCAACTTTAGTGAAATGAGATCCCAATAGATTATGATTATAAGGATGTATCCACCTCAACCAACCGTAACCTAGAGAGTAGGCCACCATGCCAATCACACATGTGATTCTTGATCATCTTACGATGTGTGTGATTCGAGCTCATGACTTTCATTCCTTAAAGACAAGACAACCAACTAACTCCGTCATATAGAATGCACCTTGTAACCAAGTGAGAAAACTATACGCCTCTCGGCAAGAAGAGGCACGTTGACCCTCGTATCCAAGTGATGAACGCATACCCATACCGGTTTTAAGGTGCTACAATTAGGAGAACACAAACTACCTTGATATTTTAAGAGAGGAATCACTCTAATAAACAACTACTGTGCAATCTAGGTGCAATCAACAAAGGATAAACATCACATGAAATTTATAAATTCGTGTGATTTGGCATAGCCTTTGTTCTTCGGGGATTTATTGACGCATCTCCAACGAGGATCCTCCATCTCCGTTATTTTCACCATAATGAATAATCCGAGGAAATTCTGCTACGGTGAAAATTGCTTCAACTTTTTCCATGATGGCGAAACGACCACTTTCTCCAATAATGTACTTCCTCCGAGCTCCGCGATGAACGCCCGATTTTCGATGTCGAACAATTGAAAATCATTTGTCATTGGCCATCATGTGAAAACACGGTTACATAATAGCTATACCAAACCACACGCACACTCTGCAAAAACGAGTTAGACTCATCTAACGATTTGTCTGCAAGTTTTAGCGTGGATGTAGGTTCTAGGATCACTATCATAATTACCTACACAATTCGATGTATGTTAATTCTTATTTATAGATTAACTTTGCGGGGTGATTGAAACACAGACATTAAAAAAATGTCTAGAGCCTCAATCTAAACTTATTCATACCCATGACCCCCTTGTGGATCCAATCCATATGCCCCTTCCACCATGCCGTTATATGAGACCAAGTATGGTTTGACCCAAATCTACTGAAGCACTTCTTAGAATCAACCAAGATATCCCAGGGGCAACTCGAGCGTCCTAGGATTGCCAAAAGTTTGTAAAAACTTATACCATGCCACCGGAAACAAAAGAAACATGGCTTACCAGGAAGCAACAAAAAGAAACTAAATATTAGAGAGCTTTCTAATATACTTGCACCAGCTTATGCAATACCCGCACAAAATTGTGGTCTAGATCCAATCGTATCTATGCATAGTACACGCTGATACCACTACTGATCTACGCTGCAGAATTTAATTTTTTTTTTCATACGTAGTCCGCCAAGATCACTATGCAGATAACGAGGCAAGCTCATTCATGCGAGGATCTAGAAAACGACTCACCAGGCAGCAGAATCGATGTAGTCGTAGAAGAGTTTTGAACAATCGTAGATCCTCAAAACTAGGGCTAGTTGTAAGGATGTCGCTAAGTTTTTCCTCCTTAGGATCACACGTGTAATCCCTCTTATTGTGTGCACACATACGTTCGTGTCAACCCGCCAGCGCTTCGCCGTCCACAACTCCGCATCGAGGAAGAAAAACAGCCTCCTAGCGTTGCTAGTTGGTAGCTTTAATCAACTGAGATTAGATATATTATGAAACTGAAAGTTCTCAATACATGAGAGAGAAAACAATTAGAGCTATGTCTAATCGGGAGAGTATAACTCAAAAACCCGATTAGAAGAGGCTCTAATCCAATTAGAGACGTTTCTAATTTGAGGCTCCAGTTCAATTAGAGGTTTTCTAATTAGACAACTTATTAGAGGCTCTAATTATAGATGTCTTCTAAGTAGATTTTAATTCTATGAGAGAGAAGGCCACAAGCCTCGATTGATATGTGATCCAAAGACGAAGGGGTCGGGATTATATAGGTGGAGCTAGGAGGGAACCTGCCAAAGGAGGGGGTCTGTTTCCCCCTCCTTGTGCTTAGCCGCACCACCCTCCTAGGAGGAATCAGATTGGACTCCTTCTGGAGTCCAATCTTTCCACCTCCTTTTTTTGTTTTTCTTTTCTTTTTCTTTTTCCCTCTCATTTATTTATCCAATAAATTCAGGAAAAATACTTATGGAAACCTTGTGCACTTTGTGAGACCATGGGCCCCACTGGCAATCCCAAAATTGGAATTTCCCATAGGAGGAAATCGGCACCCTCTGACACTACTTTCATATAAGGAAAGTCCCCCAGAACTCTTCCGGAACCCCGTTACCCCTATAGGTAAAATCATCGATATTATCTAACAATGTTAGAAAATAATTTCTAACACTCCGGGACATCTCATGTCCTCCGTATTAAAACCCTAAACATGAATAATAGGTTTCTAGGGTATGTATGGCAATTAGGCAATTTTGTTGAATTTAGCCCGAATTGACATGAAGGGCATTTTGGGTATTTAAAATTGTTCCAAATTGAAATGGTTCGAACAATTATTATAGCATTTTTAGTTGATAGCTCTTGCTCTTCTGAGCAATTTGACATATTATTTTTATTTTTCTGAAATTATTTGAATTACTTATGAATTTCTCAATTGTCAATGATTCTAAATTTAATTGAAATAATTCCCAGTCTTGAAATTATTAAAAAAATATTTGGAAATTTCATAATAATCTAGAATTTTTTCTAAACATTTTCATATATTATTTATAATTTTCTAGTAAACAAAATTAAAAAGTTATTGATTTATAATTTTTTGTAATTAATTTGTAAATATTAAAATTCTAACAAGTGGGTCCCATTTTTAATTATCGGAAAGTCGGGGTGGCTGCACTGTTCTGGTCCCTGACGGATCACACCAAAAAATTCACGCGTCGAGGTATAGTTCTGTTGAATTCGGTGACGAGGCGGCATCCGTTGGATCGTTGATTTATCCATTTATAGGAGAAGTCGACGGAATCGAAATGGGGAGGAGCACGGCGGGTGCTTCACCGTGTCGGCGGTGGCGTGTGGTGACCGGCGGAGAGAAAGAGGAAGGCTCCGGAGTGGATACGACTCTGCGGGGCAGAGTAGGGGTAGAAGGGTTGAGAAAAATTTATACTTATCAAGTGGGCGGCCGATTAAAGAAGCGCCAAGCGCCGAGGACTAAAATTTATACCCCTCTTAGAGCATCCATAGTGGGGCGCTTATTCACAGGCGCTAGGGATTAAATCCCGGTCATTTTGCCTAAATCCCGGTGATAAATAAGAGTCTGGCGCATAAATAAGAGTCCGACGCTTAAAAATGTAGTGCAAAATAGTGCTACTAAGCGGCGGACGCTTATTGCATGGAGTAACCAACTAAATAACCGTCAGTTTTAGCGTCACCGCATTATGGATGCTCTTAAGCTGATAAGGGATCAATTATGTGTGGTTTAGCACTTTAAAATCAAATTTTGACTACTTTTACTTTAGAAATCGGCTAGAGATGCCCTTACATATTTTTGGAATGCAAAAGCTTTCCTAAAGAAAAACAAAACCAAAGCTAACTCAACCTATATTAAAGGGTGTCCCACCGCGTACTTCTCGTTTGAGCCAGCATTGGCTTTTGTTTCACAACCTTTGTCAGGCAAGCCTGGTCCAAAGAGTGTGGAGCGAGAAGATATTTTAAAATAGCTGTACCCTCCTCGCGGATACAATAGTAAAAGTAAAAAAGACAAAGTAACAGGTGGAACAAACTCAGAATTTAGTTAGTGAAGCTGGGAGGCCCATTTGATAAAAGAAAATGCAATGAACAAACGGAGACAAGTCACATGCGTGGCAATATAAATTGAAGTCACAATAGAGCTATTTAAACTAGTAATATATTTAGGAACATATGAATATACTATGACATTCACATTACATGTGAATACATTTTGGATACGATTCAACCACAAACACAAAAATACGCATCAAAGTATAAAATTTACAAAGCCGTGCAAAAGTCCCGACAAATAAAACCCACTGAGGACTTCAACACGGACACATCCACTTCAGATAACCAAGTAAGCTAAGCTCACTTATTAGTTATTACGGTGGAGATTTTATTCTCTCGTTTATCACAGTACTCTGCAAAGGTGGCACCTCGGTCTTCACAGGTAGTAGAAGCCACGGGGCTAGCTCAGTGCTGTCCAGGCAGCTTCTCCTTGATCTTGTCCATGATGCCCTTCTTCTCGCCGGTGGCCGTGGTGCCATGCGCATCGGTGCCGGTCACCCCGGTGTGTCCCTGCTGCCCATAGGTGCCACCGGTGGCCCCAGTGCCGGTCATCCCGTGGCCCTGCTGCCCGTAGGCGCCGGTCGTCGTGGTGTGCTGCTGGTCACCGTGGCCGCCAGGGAGCTTCTCCTTGATCTTCTCCTTCATGCCCTTCTTCCTCCTTCCTCCCATACCATCATCCTCATCAGACTATAGAAATAATCAGTTGAGGTTATTTTGTACTGAAAAAAATACCGATGCATACTTGTACAACTAATTAATGACAGCCAGAAGTTTATAAGCGTACGTACCGAGCTGGAGCTGGAGCTGCCGGAGCGGTGCAGGATCCCGCCGGCCTTGTCCTCGTCCCTCATGGGCTGGAACTGCCCACCGGCGGCCGGACCCTGTCCAGTGACGACACCGCCGGTCAAGCCGCCGTGTCCGGCGACCGGGTTGCCGTACTCGTCGGCGCGGTTGGTCGCCTGGCCGTGCTGTTGCTGCCCCTGGTACTCCATCTTGCAGAAGCGGTGCACTGATCTTATCTCAGGAAATCTGGTGTTTTTTGCTTGTCTTCGTACATCAAACCCGTGGTTGTGTAAGGGCATATCCAGCCGTCCCCCCAGAGCCCCCCAGGGGTTTTTTTCGCGGCGGAAGCGGCGAATAGCGCCGCTTCTTCACCACTCGGCCCCCCAGAGGCCCAAATAGCGCCGTTTCGGCGCTAAATAGCGCCGCGGCACCCAGGCCAAACCCAGCCCGCTGGGTTCGGCCTGGGGGGCGAAACTGCGCGGCCGCGCGCGTGGGCCAGCTCGGTCAGCGACGCGACGGGAAAACGCGGGAACAGAAGCCACCGCCTGTGACCTCCTTCTCGGCGTCCGCGCCGTCAAAGGCTGCCGGAGTTATGGCGTGGCGGCCGGCCAGTGCATGCACCCCGGTCAAAGGCTGCCGGATTAATGGCGGGGCGGCAGCGGTGACACGCGCGGCGCGGCGACTGGCCCGCCAAGCTATAAAAATGGTGCCCGCCCCCTCCCCGTACGCACATTCTCGTCTCCTCCCTCGCCGTTCTTTCTCCACCTTCTCCGTCCTCACCCTCGCCGCAATGGATCGTCTCTGGGACGCGTGGCCCGACAGCGACTACGACGACGAGCTGCAGCCAGCGGCGCCGGAGCAACTTCAGCCGCAGCAGGTGGCGCCGGAGCCGCTTCAGCCGCAGCAGGTGGCGCCGGAGCCGCAGCAGGTGGCGCCGGAGCCGCAGAAGGACGAGGCACGAGAAGCACGGCGGGCTGCCCGTCAGTGGAGGCGGGAGGTGAGGCGGCAGCCGATATGGCCCGAGCAGCACGCCGGGCTGCACTCGTTCGAGACGGCGCAGAACGAGGGCGCGTACCGCGAGGTTCGCGGCGTCCTCGAGCAGGCGGCGGAGGCGGCGGAGGCGGCCGCCATCCAGGCCTCTCTGGAGTCACACCAGAGGGAGGAGGCGGCGCGAGAGGTGCGCCGGCAGATGGCCGCGCGCGCTGCCTCGGCCGAGCAGGCGGGCATTATCGCCCTCTACGAGGCCGACCGGCGGCAGGTGGCGCTGCAGGGCGAGCGCCGCAGCCGCCCGCCCTCCGAGCAGGCGCAGCTGCACCGGCTGCGTCTGCAAGCCCGAGCGGAGCGGGCGGAGCAACGCCGTCAGAGCGAAGCTGGCCCCTCCAACCAGCGCCGCCACGGCGACGCCGCTGATGAAGACGACGATGCGTAGGCGTAGGGGTAGTTGTCGCGTAGTTTATATTTCCGCTGTTTTAGTTTGAATTTCGCTCGAAAATGTACGCAATTCGCTTTGATCAATAAAATTTCGCCTCTTTTAAATTTGCGTTTGTTTGGGCCGATTCTTGGGCTCAGTACGCGACTGGGAAACGCGTCCCCCCAGGTTCCAGAATAGCGCCGTTTAGCGCCGCGGCGGCACCAAAACGGCGGCGTTTTGGGCCCTGGGGGGGGCGCAACGGCTGGAGATGCCCTAAGCAGGGGCCGCGCGAGGCCCGATTTATATGGGCTTCGAGGGGAATATTGATTGAATTCGAGCGCCACGGTAGGGCGCTACGTGTGCCTGCAGGAGCGGGTGACTAGCCTGTAGCAGGACGTGTCCGTTCACTGGTCGCCATGTCTTCACTCTTTCTGGAAACCCATGGTGATGGCACACGCAGCACATGGGCGGATGATCTTTCTGTTGGGAAAACGACGACCCCAAAGATCATCCGAGACTTCTTTGTATCTGCAAGCATATGTCTTATCTGCTAGATAAGTTTAGCAGATGACAGCATGAAAATGTCGGCATGATGAAACGGAACTACGGAAGCAGCTAGACTAAAGCATACAAGAAGTTAGGTCATCTCCAGCCGTCCCCCAGAGCCCCCAAAAGGCGTTTTTCGCGCCTTTTCGCGCCGTTTCGCACCAGTCGCCCCCCAGGAACCGATTTAGCGCCGCTTTCCGTCGTTTTTCGCGCCGTTTGGCGCCGCCGAACCCAGGCCGAACCCAGCGCGCTGGGTTCGGCTTGGGGGGGCGAAATGCGCGCGTGGGCCACGCCTGTCGGCGACGGAAGACGATTTCCCTCCCTTTTTCGACGCTTCCCTCCACTTTTCCCCCACATGTACCTCTCCCCCCGGTCCACTCCCTCCATTTCCCCCCGCCCCCGAGATCTAGACGCCATGGCTCCCGCCCGATTTACAGGTCCCCGCGCCGCCGCCACCGCCGTATCCATTCCCGCGGCCTCCGAACCGGCCAAGAAACCGCGAAAGCCGAGGGCGCCGAAGGAGCGGCCGCCCGGCATGTCGAACAAGGAGTGGATCGCCGAGAGGTTGCGCCTGGAAACGGCCAACATCAAGCGCCGGGGGAGGGAGGCAGCGCAGCGGCAGAGGCAGCTGATGGCGCAGCTGCAGGCGGAGGAGCAGGCCGCCGCCGAGGAAGACGAGCTGGAGGACGAGGAGGAGGAGACCGCGCCGGACGAGCCACCTACGCCGGTCGCCTCCGCGGCGTCGCTCGCCAAGAAGAAGAGCCCTCTCGGCCCCGGGTTCGCCGGCTGGAAGCAGTCGCCGTCGCCGTCACCACGCATGTCACCGCATCCGCCGCCTGCCTGGTTCGTCGAAGGCGACTCCCTGGGAGATTTCAACCCCAACCTCACCTTCTCCTACCACCCGCCGATGATGTATGGTGCCGCGCCGGGCTACGCAGCTTCCCCGTCCCACCGTCGTGCGATTCTCGCCGGGCTCGATGGCGGCGGCTACATGGAGGAGATCATCGCGTCCGGCTCGATGGCGGCGGCGGCGAGCCCGGGCTTCCTCGAGCACAGCGGGGAGTTCTTCGCGCAGGGCGGTGGCGACTACGGTGAAGGCTCCGGCACGCAGGCGACGGAGGAGAAGGGCGAAGACGACGAGGTGGACGAGATGCCGGTGGTGCCAGAGGGGACAGATCAGACCGGCGATGGCCGAAAGCGCCGGGGTCCTGGCCGTCCCCGCAAGGAACCCAAGGTGCCCCTGCCCCCCCCCCCGCCGAGCCTCGCATCAAGTGGCTGAACAGGGAGGACGCACTCCTCGCGGAGGCGTGGAAGACGATCAGCTTGGACCCGATCGTCGGCGCGAACCAGCACGTCGACAACTACTGGAAGCGGGTGAAAACGGCGTACGACGAGCGCCGCATGATCGACCCCTACTATGCCTGCTGCATCACCGACCGCGGCCAGAAGGCCATGGCGAACCACTGGGCGAACATCCAGGCGTCCTGCAACAAATGGCACGGCATCCATGAGGAGATCTCGATGAGGCCGCAGAGCGGCGCCAACCGCGAGATGGAGATCGTCCGGATGCTGGAGGCGTACAAGAACGACGAGGGCTCCGACTTCAAGTTCCTCCACGTCTTCGTCCTCATCGAGAAGTGCGAGAAGTGGGCGGAGGTGCGGCGGTCGATCGGCAAGGGCAAGGAGTACGTTCCCGACGCTGTGGTTGCAGGTGCGTCCGAAGGGCGTCCGCCGATGGGCCACAAGAAAGCCTAGTTGGCGAGGGACGGCGCGCCGGCAGCGGCAAAGCTCCAGGCGTCGATCGAGACATGCATCGCCGACGCCCAGGCCCAGGCCGTCAAGAGGGACGAGGTCTCCAAATAGCGGTGGGCGGCGCTCATGGCCAACTCGCAGGTCAAGATCGACCTCCTCAGGACTGGCACCGCGGCGAAGAAGAGGAACAATGACCTCGCCTTCCTCACGGGCGGCGACCCGGCCGCGATGACCCCCGAGGTGAGAGCTTGGTTCCTGGCGCAGTGCAACCTCATCCTGACCGACATCAGCACGCCCCCGGCCCCGACTACGTCGTCTGGTGGCACCAGCTACACCACCGCGCCGACAAGCCCGCACGCCGACCTGCAGGATGCCGCGACCGTCGTCGACAAGGATGCCGAGCCCGTCGTCGACCTGGAGAATGACGCGTCCGTCGTCGACAAGGATGCCGCGCCCGCCGTCCACTCCGACGCCGTCATCGACCTGGAGGATGCTGGGCCGAGCTCGCCGCCTGCTCCGACGCCGGCCGACGCTTCTGCCTGATCGCCTACGTTTGCCCACGCCGCGCGCGCCCGTCTGTGTGATTCGATCTGGACTATATTTGATCGCCCACCTGTGGCGTTTTTTGTAATATGATCGCCCGAAACTATGGCTGCTGATCGCCGAACTAGGGCTCTATTTTTTGGGGCGGGAAGATGAACTTTCAAATGATATCGCCGGTTTCTTTTCTGGGCGGCCGAACGGCTGGTGAAATCGCCCCCCCGGGTTTTGGTGCGGCCCGGCGCTATCGCTAAAAAGCGCCGATCTGAAACCTGGGGGGGGGGGGGCCGAACGACTGGAGATGCCCTTAGGTTCTTCGTCCAGCTATTTCATTGCGATAGACGGAAGTTTATGGCACCTCTAACCGACCCCACATAATTTACAAGAGTATATATGGTTTAATTTCTAAAATTTGTACTCTAAAAATTAGTGGTTTCCGAACGATCTCTTTTTTTTTGATAAAGGGCTTTATTACTCAAAAAGTTCAAGCATTACACCCGGCCTCTGCATCGTAAGATGCACACAGCCGA
This sequence comes from Alopecurus myosuroides, assembly GCA_028641055.1. Classification (NCBI taxonomy): domain Eukaryota; kingdom Viridiplantae; phylum Streptophyta; class Magnoliopsida; order Poales; family Poaceae; genus Alopecurus; species Alopecurus myosuroides. The sequence continues at coordinate 47,329,013 of CM054060.1, forward strand.
AATCCGAAACTGAAAATAAACAGAGCGACAATGCTATAAAACATCCGCTGTAGACTGTCGATGCTATGGAGCCTCTATCCGTAGATCAAGCGGCCATCCATGTGGGATAAAAATATCCCTCGCCACCTGCTCCAGTCGTGCACATGCCTCCGTAAAAAGGCCTCGTAACTCCCCTCGTTGTAATGTGGACCACGAACGGAGAATACCTGTGCTCCTGAATAGAACTTGTATACGAGAAAAAAAAATTATCATTGAAAATCTTGTCATTTATACATAGCCAGAGCGAGTAAATAACGGCAAGCGCTCCTACCCTAATAATAGTCTTAAATCGTTTATCAACCCCATTTAACCAATTGCCGAATATATTCGCAACGGAAGTAGGCGGATATAGATTTGAAGCCATTTGGATAGCGGACCATATAGAACGCGCAAATGTGCAATCAAAGAATAAGTGTTTAATTGTCTCATCATGAGAACAAGAAACACACTTAGATCTCCCATGCCAATTACGTTTAACAAGATTATCCTTTGTGAGTATGACCCACTTACGAAGATACCACGCGAAGATCTTAATCTTTAGCGGAACTTTCATACGCCATACATTTTTGAAGATATCGACTGGCATATCCGATTGGATCAGAGCCCTGTACATGGAATCCACCGAGAACATACTATTCTTAGTGATCTTCCAACGAAATTCATCAGCGCCTGGTGTAAGAGTAACACTCGTTAATCTATCAACCAGGTTTTGCCAAGACGCAAGTCGAGGCCCGAGTAAATCTCGTCTGAACGTAACATTAGGAGGTGATGTTTGCATGACCGTAGCCAGCGTATCATCCTTATGTCGCGCTATCGTGTACAAGGCTGGATACTGTTCTCTGAGTGTGGTATTACCTAACCACTTATCCTCCCAGAACCGTATCTGTGATCCATCCTTAATCTTAAATACCCCATAGCGAAAAAAACTTATTTTTATTCGCCATGAGTCCAGCCCAAAAGTGTGAATCACCTGGTTTCCATATAACCTGTGATATTGCTTTCGAAGCTATGTATTTACGTTTCAGGAGGGTCTGCCATACGCCATCTTCGGTAAGTAGTTTAAAAATCCATTTACCAAGTAGGGCTGAATTCTTGACTTGCAGGTCATGAATCCCAAGCCCTCCCTGATCTCGTGGACGACAAACTACATCCCATCTGGCCAATCGATATTTCTTTTTCTCATTGTCACCCTGCCAAAAGAATCTTGATCGGAAGTAATCAAATTTTTTAAGACTCCTTTAGGTAACTGGAAGAATGATATCATATACAATACCATATTAGTAAGGACTGAATTAATGAGTACCAGTCGTCCACCCAGTGACAACAATTTTCCTTTCCAACTAGCTAGCCATTTCTGCAAATGCTCTTCGACTTGAGCCCATTCTGCATTAGTCAATCTCCTGTAATGTATTGGTATTCCCAAATACTTAATAGGAAACTGACCTTGCTCGCAACCAAATAGCTCGGTATACTGTGCAACTGCATCTTGTGCCTCGCCAAAGCAGAACAATTCACTTTTATGAAAATTGATTTTTAATCCGGATAGTCGCTCGAACGCTGAAAGCATTAATTTCAGATTCGCCGCTTTCTCCAAATCGTGTTCCATAAAGAGAATTGTATCATCTGCATATTGAAGGATAGACAATCCCCCATCGACTAGATGTGGAATTACTCCCTCAATTAGGCCATTTTCCTTGGCTCGATCGATCATGATTGCTAACATATCTGCCACAATATTAAGCAATACGGGCGATAGCGGATCACCTTGTCTCAAGCCTTTCTTAGTTTGGAAGTATCGGCCAACATCATCATTGACTTTGATAGCCAGGCTACCTCCAACTACAAAGCTGCGAACTAGAGTACACCACTCCTCTGAAAATCCTTTTATTCTCAGAGTCTGTTGTAGAAACTCCCAATTCACTTTATCATAGGCCTTTTCAAAGTCTATTTTAAGAATTACCCCATTAAGCTTTTTCGTATGCAACTCATGTACGGTTTCGTGTAAAGTCACGACCCCATCTAGGATATTTCTACCCTGCATAATAGCAGTCTGTGTAGGTTTTACCACATGATCTGCCACTGAATTTAGCCTAATAGTTGCAACCTTTGTAAAGATTTTGAAACTAACGTTTAGAAGGCAGATTGGTCTGTACTGTTGTATCCTTTCTGCGTTCAAAACCTTAGGTAACAAAACGATTTCCCCAAAATTAAGGCGATACAACTCCAGATGTCCACTCTGTAAGCAATCAAACATCTCTATGAGATCATGTTTAATGATTTCCCAGAAATGCTGATAGAACTCCGCCGGACAACCATCTGGACCAGGTGCCTTATTATGTTCCATTTGGAATATAGCCTTGTTTATCTCCTCTTCAGAGAAGGGAGCATTAAGAAAAGCATTTTCTTCCATTGAAACTTGGGGAGTATCATCTGTGCGGCTTTCATCCATGGTAATACTACCAACTTCAGGAGCCCCAAACAGATCTTTATAGAACTTTGTGATATAGGCCTTGAGAAACTCTTGTCCCTCAATGAGACCTTCATCCTGATGGAGACATTGAATCCGTTTTTTCCTATGTCTGCCATTGGCAACATTATGGAAATACCGAGTATTCGATTCTCCTTCGAGAATGAATTGAGCTTTCGATCTCTGATACTATTTGAGTTCCTCTTCCTGCAACATATGTGCTACTTTTGCATTGGATTGACTTTTTAGTTAAATCTCTTGCGTAGATAGCAACCTAGTTTCAGCGAGTCGATCTAACTCATCGATAATGGAACAAAGACGTTGTTTCTCCTTCTTTAACATCCCGGTCGTATGTCTCGCCCAACCACGGAGATATTTACGCACATTGCGCATTTTATTATTCCATCTCTGTATCGGGTTATCACCTAAGACCGGTTTGCGCCCGACTTTCTTTACTAGTTCATCAAAACCGTCTCTCAAAAACCAACCTAGTTCAAACTTGAACTGTGTCTGGCCTTTTGGTTTCTATGTGCCAGTTGAAAGTAGAAGGGGAGCATGATCCGACAGAGCCTCAATGCGTTCCAGAGCGCGTACCGTAACCAAAGGGAAATTATCTTCCCAATCGGTACTCATTAATACGCGGTCTAGTTTCTCGTATGTCGGCTCCGGCAGACTATTTGCCCAGGTGAACTGTCGTCCGGTCATGTACACCTCTCTCAAATCCAAGCTATCAATGACAGCGTTAAATAAGAACGGCCAATGGCCGTCAAACCGTCCCCGACTTTTCTCGTGTGGGAACCTTAGCAAATTAAAATCTCCTCCAATTAAAATTGGATGTGGATTATTATTCGCCAAGTTAACCAGCTCACGTAGAAAAGCCTCCTTAAACTCCTCCTGGGCAGCATCATACACAGCGACTAAACTCCATATGAAGTTGTCGGCACGGTTACGGAGGTGTAATTTAATATGAAAATCACCATCCGACCTTGCTAACACATCAAATGAGTCAGTTTTAACGCCTAGTAGAATGCCACCCGATCTACCACGTGGAGGGATAGAGTGCCAAGTGAAGTCTAAACCCCCTGAGAGGCGGTTCAGAACACTCGCTTGGAAATCTCTCCTTCCGGATTTGGAGATCGCCACAAACTCCAAATTGTGATCCTTGACGTATTGTGCAATATTCAAATGTTTAGCCAAGTCACCAAGACCTCTGCTATTACTGAATAAGCCATTCATCGGGAAACAATTGGGTTTTTAGGCGGTGTCTCGGAATATCGCGGTGAGTGTTTCCGTTTTTGTTTGGCGGTTTTGGATTTCCGGCCAGAAGCATAGAGATCAAATAAAGATCCTAGTCCGTCCTCATCATCCATCCCCACCTCAGTCACTTCCCCCACAAGATGTGATAAAAGCTGTCCATCCGAAGAGGCATACGCTGAATCTTCATCCATATGAGGTATATCCATCCTAGCGGAAGAACTCGGTTTGACCGTTAAACGGTCAAATTCCATATGCATCAACGCATTAGTGGATATCGTGACTTCCGAATCATTCTTCCCTAATGAAACACCGATAGCACCTAAACTAGATGATATCTTTGCATTGGAAAAAGGAAGAAATGAAGTCTGAGCAGAAGACATACCCAAGGTCGAAGACGAAAACAATGCCGCTTTCAGCCACATGGCCTTCGACATAGCATCCTCATCAGTCGGTGTAGCCCCGTCCGCTGCAACGAAGTAGCGAGCACTACGTCTCAACCCCTTCGTTGGCTGCCCATGATCCACAGAGGGAGGCGCCACGGCGGAGGGGGGCAATGGCGAAGAAGATACCCCCCCGACCGCCATGCTCTCAGCCACCGTACCGCCACCTGCTCGTGGTGGCGTCGCCAACGGCGCTGACACGATCCCCTGCGCGGCGGCCGTCTGAGAGACGCACCGCACAGACGACTCCTGCGCTGCGCGAACAGCGAACGCCATCCGTGGCGGTGTGACTGCAGGCCCACCGTCGCTCCCGGGAACCTCAGGCCCACCGCCGCTGATGACTGCCGCCTGGGCGACGGGCAGCGGCGTCCCGCCCACCCCAGCCGTGGCCGGCCCAGCCAGCGGGCTGGCAGCCTCCAGCGGCCCAGTGGTAGCAGGCGCTCGCCCACAGCCCGCCGTCGCCTGAGCGGCTGCTAGCTGCTCGCCGCCAGCAGCAGCATCCACACGCCCTCCGGTCGCTGTCGCCTGTGCGGCTGGGAGCTGCTCGCTGCCACGCCCCGCAGCAACAGTCCTGGAAGGAGAGTGGGCCTCATCCAAACGCGCGTCGAAGTCGCTGTAGACAGCCGCCTGGGCGACAGCTAGTCGCTGCCCGTCACCCGTCGCCTGAGTAGCGGATAGCGGGGTGCCACCTGCACCCTGCAATCCACCAGAAGATGTCGCGCTCCTCCCTGCAATCCCGGCAATAAATCCAACCGAGGAGTGCATCAACCGCACAATTTCCTTGCCCCTAGGAGTAGTAGGAGACAAGTTAACCGGCGTTAATGCATAACTCTGCAATAGCTCCATCGCCTGAGAGCGAACATGATCACCGTCATCCGCAGTGGGTGCATCGATAGCCATACTCACCGCACCATCCGCGTCTCCGACAGGGACAGCAGCAGAGCCAAGCAAATCAGAATCCCGCACACCCCGAGAAGAGGACTCCGACGGCACTCTCAAGTCCCACACATAAGGCACAAAATCAGGCTCTAGCACATAATCCTCGGGCTCTAGGCGGAAAGTGAAACCATAGCCTTTCAGACGCAGCACACCATCTGTGTTAGTGTACGGACCTATCTCATCCACCTTATTGAACACCTCATCATCAGACAACGCCATCCTCAGACGAACGATACCTCTACGACGAAGAGCCAATAGGTCCACGTCCAAAGTAATGCCGATAAGAGATCCCACCGCCCACATGCCTAGGAAGTGCCGCAAAGGATTTGGAACCCCCTCCACATGAACCCAAGACTGCTCGAACTCAAACTTTGGCTCAACGTCCTCTGGCTCCCACTTGCTGAACAGTAGCCTAGTAGACTGTGATGGAACCCCGAAATCCATCCCATCGAACCTCTCCAACTCTGCCAGCAACGGGAACACCACCTTGTACCGGTTCTCACCAGCAGGCAGCGCCTCCCACTTCCACCTCGGAGTAGAACACATATGAGCCACCGTCACCTCAACCTGCTTCGCCGTAGCGGCGGTGCCCACCACCGTAACCAGCGCGACTGGTCCAGTGGAAGCATCCGACTCCTGGAAGAGATCATCAGGGAACTGAGAGAACATCGTATGCTTGCTCCCCACTCCCCCAATAAACACAGCCGGCTTCGGAAGTCTGAGGGTGGGACACTTCTTCATGGGATGCTTCTTGGAGTCACAAACATAGCAGTAATGATCCACGGGGCAATCTCTTGTGGCATGTGTATCAACCTCGCATTTCCAGCAGCGTGTCCTCCTCACCGGAGCAGCGGCAACGTCAACCTCCCCGGGTCCAGCGGCAACTAGCGCCAGCTGTTCAACCACGGAAGTTGGCGCTACAGCCACCCTCTGCGAAGTCCCAGAACCCACAGCTGCGGGAGTCACCTTCTTCTTCTTGTTCTTGCGCTTCCCCGCTCCCCCCGCCGCCACCGTCCCAACGACGAAACTCTGACCCGCAGGAACAGCCACCGCAGAGGGCATCACTGGCGCCGCGGCAACAGAAGCTGCACTCGTCACCATCACAGACTGGCCCGTGACCGCCGGCGCAGCGCCTTGCGCCGGAACAGCCCCCACCGGCTGCGGGATCACTGGCCGCAGGAAGGTGCCCACACCTGGCAGCACCGGTGCGAAGAAGGGCGGGCCCGCCGTCGGTCTGCCCACCCCTACCGGCGCACCACGGCCGGCGCCGTGTCCCCTACCACCAGGAGTCGGTCCCGGGGGGCGCTGCACCCCATGCCCTTTTCGCTGCGGCGCTGCCATGACGGGGGCGGGCGACAACACGGCCTGCAGGAAGGTCCTTCGACCAGGGGGATGTCGGGGTGTAGATGACGAAGGCGCAGGCGATGTCGAGGAAGCCGCGATCACAGGCGATGACGAGGGAGCGATCGTGGAAGCTGCAGCCGTAGTCGGTACCGAACGTGCCCTAGGTCGATCGCACCGTGCTCGCATGTAATCGAACGCATCCAGGAAATAAGCCCATGGACGTTCCTTGGGCTTTGCGCTGGCCCCACCCAACGGGCCAAGAGTTTGAACCGCACCTGGCGCGCTCTGATCCGCCGAAAGTGGATCGGACTCCGACCCCGCGCCGCCAGCTCTGGTCACTACACCCAGGCCGTCCGCCGCCGGTCCGGTCACCTCGTCATGGAAGCCAGCCGGGAAGAAGTCCCCGAGGCACGGCGCGGGGGTGATCCTTGGACGAGGAACCGGACCTCTCCACCCGACACGAACCGGCGGGGACCTCAACCGGTGACCAGCCTCCTTCTTCGACGGCGCCGGCTCAGAGCTAGAGGAGGACGCCCGAGTTTTCGCTTCACCGTACATGCCCTTGGACGAAGAAAGACCACCATCTGAACCAACCTCGCCGCTGCTCACCGGAGAAGACGAGGTTGATGGAGCGGACGAGCCCTCCGGATCTTGAACCTCGTTGCCTTTAGCCTCCCAGAATCGAGACTCCTTCGTCGGAAAACCTACGCGGGTCCAGAATTCCGACGCGATCAATCTTTCCCATACAATACATGGGTATATATATGAGGCAGCTGCAGATGACCAAATCTAGAGGAAAAAATCATACTCAAATAAAGGTGGACACAAGACATGGCCATACCGGCACATGTTATTTTCAGCAGTTTCCTTTAATTTCACGGGTCAACAATGTGTAACTTTGACTTCTTCTTATAATATTTCTATAAAATCTGTATAAAAAAATATAAGAAATGAAAGAATCTTACGAGACGAATTCAATGTACTATTTATATATTCTCAGTCCATACAATTTACGATATATTGGTGGTCAAAAGTTGAGCATCAAAGAATTGTAAGCATTAAAGAGCACCACAAAAACATTAAAGATCACCAAAAATAGCGTACTACATTGTATGTTACGATGGAGGGAGTAATATCTAAGTCCACCACAAAAACATCAAAGACCCCAAAAATTAACGCGTCTCTATTTTGAGATGGAGGGAGTAATATTTTAAGATGCAACTAGGTTTTTTTTTAGATGGAGGGAGTAATATTTTAAGATTCAACTGGGTTAATGGTATATGTGTTAACCACTCTCACTCACATCTTGAGTTTGGTTAACGAAGCTGGGTGGCCCATTTGATGAAAGAAATTGCAATGAACCAAGGGGAGTCAATTCAGATGCGTGGCCATATAAATTGAAATCACAATAGAGCTATTGAAACTACTCCAGTAATATAGTTGGGGAACATATGAATATACCATGACATGCACATTACATATATATGCATACATTTTGGAATACGATTCAACCACAAACACAAAAATATACATCAAAGTATAAAATTTACAAAGCCGTGCAAAAGTCCCGACAAGTAAAACCGACTAAGAACTTCAACCCGACACATCCACCTCAGCCAACCAAGTAAGCTAAGCTCACTTATTTATGGTGGAGATTTTATTCTCTCGCTTATCATATTTATTCTGCAAAGATGGCACCTCAACCTTCACAAGTAGTAGAGGCCACGGGGCTAGCTCAGTGCTGGCCAGGCAGCTTCTCCTTGATCTTGTCCATGATGCCCTTCTTCTCGCCGGTGGCCGTGGTGCCATGCGCATCGGCGCCGGTCATCCCGGTGTGTCCCTGCTGGCCATAGGTGCCACCGGTGGCCCCAGTGCCTGTCATTCCAGTGTGACCCGGCTGCCCGTAGGCGCCACCGGTCGACGTGGTGTGCTGCTGGTCACCGTGGCTGCCGGGGAGCTTCTCCTTGATCTTCTCCTTCATGCCTTTCTTCCTCCTTCCTCCCATACCATCATCCTCATCAGACTGTAAACAAAATCATGTGATGTTATTTCGTACAGAAAAATACCGATACATGCGTTTACACCTAATTAAGGAGAGCTAGAAGTTTATACGCGTACGTACCGAGCTGGAGCTGGAGCTGCCGGAGCGGTGCAGGATACCACCGGCCTTGTGCTCATCCCTCATGGGCTGGAACTGCCCTCCGGCGGCCGGTCCCTGTCCAGTGCCGACACCGCCGGTCAAGCCACCGTGTCCGGCGACCGGGTTGCCGTACTCGTCGACGCGGTTGGTCGCCTGGCCGTGCTGCCCCTGGTACTCCATCTTGGACAAATGATGCACTGAACTTATCTCAGGAAATCTCGTGTTTTTTGTTTGTCTTTCTTGGAACACTGATCAAACTTGTGGTTGTGTAAGCAGGTGCAGCGCGAGGCCTGATTTATACGGGGCTTCGAGGCGATTAGGCAACCAAGGATCGAATTCGAGCGCCACGGTAGGGCGCTACGTGTGCCTGCAGGAGTGGTGGGTCGGCTGGCTTGAGCCGGTGACTAGCCCAGGACTGCAGGACGTGTCTTGTCGCTGGGCGCGTCCGAGTCGCCACGTCTCACCTCTTTCTGGAAACCAAGATGATGACACGCGCGGCACCGTGTGGGGATGATTAAAACAACGAGCCCCAAAACTATCCGATACTTCTTTTTATTTGCAAAGCAACTCGAACGGGACGACCTAAACCTGATTTGTCGGATTTGTCCGTTTGGATCGTCATGTCATTGGCCCTATCCCGTGTTCTTTTTTTGAACGGGGTTAGGGCCTAGAAGGCCCGGAGATCTTCCATTAAAACTGCCGACAGAGTACACTTATAAAGAGGGCCTTGCCAAAAAAGAAAATAGCAAAAATGTCCTTAACTTTTATGGTAGGGACTCTGAGAACAAAGAGCAAAAAGCAATCCTGTCCTCGAGCTCCCCTCGCTCCTGCTCCGCTGGAAACGAACCACCGCCGACGACGACCAACCGGAGTGCAACCGAGGACTAAACCACTTGGCGCACCACGGCGGGAGCCAACCGCGTCGACGAGCGAAAGCCTCCAAACTTGGAGGTTGATGATGTCCTTGCGCATGCCATATCGCGGCGGCAACCAAGGCGGGAGCAGCCGCCCTACGGCCGAAGTGGTCGACGACGAACTCGTCACCGAGGAATCGCTCCCAAGAGTGGCACCTGCACAAATAAAGCAGCTAATCGCTGCGTTGAAGCTCGGTGAAGGCGCCACCAGCAGATCACCCCGCGTATCCTGCAGCCATGGCCGAGCTCGAGGCCTCTTCTCCATCTCCAGACTCCCCACCACCAAGGCAGAAAGACCAGAAGAGAAGCGTCGCCGAGCTCGCAGGCCTTCAGAATCGAACCCATCGAGCTTATTGAAACTACTCCCTCCTTCCTCAACTTGCAACTCCACCATCCCCCATGAATCGCAGAGAGCCAGCCGAGAAGAAGAGACTTCGTCGCCGCCCGGAGACGAACAGAGTACAGAGCAGAACGGCAAAAAGCCAAACGCCAAGAAGGACGAAAGCAAACCTACAAATCTACCTACTCTACTGCTATACAAACCGGGCCGGCACCCTAGTCCATCACTAGACCGACCAGCGAAGACGCCGGCGGCAAGCGAGACCAGAGACGACAAAGCAGCAGCGACTCTCAAGGGAGAGAAGAGAGGAGGGCCTTATCCTTTCGGGGGGAATGCTCTGGCTATCCCGTGTTCTTTGGCCAACGCATATCCAATGGGCGACCCATTTGGTCTAGCCTATATTTTTTTTAACCTTTTTTCGCACTTTCGCCTCGGTCGTTCATAGTTTAAACAACCGAATGAAACAAATATGATAAATATTATATTACTATCAAATAAATATATATCACAAAATTTACAACCGACTGAATTTAAAATGGTAGAAAAGAAAATGAAGGAGATTGTTGATCAATTCAACCCCTGTCAGAACGCAGCGAAAAAACGCCCGTACCTCCGCGTCGTCTCCCCACGCGGGACGACCGGGGCGGCCCCGTCCTCCCGCCCCACAGCAAGCTCCCCGGCCACCTCCCGTCTCGCCGCCGCCTCCGCCGGTGCGCGACGGGTCCTCTTTTCCCCCATCACATGCGCCGGCTCGAGGGGTAGGGATTCTGCTCTACGGTGGTTCCCTTTGGCCGGCGGCGCTCTGGCCTGTTCTGGATGGCGGCGGGGCGGTGGTTACACCAGTTGGTGGCGTAGGAGACCCCATGTGGGCCTCAGCCGGCGGCGGCGTCTGGCCCGGATCTGGGCCCTTGGGTCCGATCTGGGACAAAGCGGGCTAGTGTTGCTCTATTGGGTGGCCTCCAGTGGGACTGAGAAGGACCTCATGACGATGATGGCGGCCTCGGCGCTGGGTTTGCTGCAGCGTGGCGGTGGGAACTTTACGGGCCTAGATCAGGCCCGGACGGGCCTGGTGGTCTAGTGTGTTCCTGCTGCTGCGTCCGGTCTGCTACTGCCAATGGCGGTGGAGATTGTTCCCTCCCACATGGCTTCCGTACTCTCTCGGGCCAACCGGCCTTGCAACGCTTGCCATGGCGAGAAGATGTTGATGGACCCAAGTCTGTGGTGGCGCGTGTTGGTGGGCGGTGTGCTTGGTGCATGGTGCTGACGGTGTGTCTAGGGTTGTGGTTTCTTGGGGTCGGGAGAAATCTCTGTCGGCATTTGCCGGCGACGCCTACAGGCGTCGCCGTCCTTCCTGAAGGGCGTCGGGAGTACCCTTACCCCACCCCCCTCCGTGTACCGGGAGAAGTCCAAGGATTAGTCCGGCAGTAGCGGCGTCGCCGCCGGCTTCCTTCTTGAAGGTGTTGCTTGGTGGACGACATGTCGGAGGCAGAGGTGTGTATTGGGAAAACTCCGGTGGGTGCAGCGGCAGAGGGTCATCAGCGTTTTAGTCAATCTTACGTTGGTGTCATTATTTCTTCTTGTATTCTCTTGTTTTTCTTTTGGGCTTGATTGTGCTGCTTGCCCCAGCTTTGGTCTCACAGTTGTATGTTGTGGTTGCAATATTAATATAGCGGGGCACAAGCCTATTTCGAGAAACAAAACAAACATGGCTTACTGGGAAGCAACAAAAAAAAACTAAATATTAGAGAGCTTTCTAATATACTTGCACAAGCTTATGCAATGCCCGCACAAAATTGTGCTCTAGATCCAATCGTGTCTATGCATAGTTCGCGCTGATACCACTGCTAATCTACGGTGCATAATTTTTTTTCTCCATACGTAGTACGCCAAAATCACTATGCAGATAACGAGGCACGCCCATACATGCGAGGATCTAGAAAATGACTCACCGGGAAGCGGAATCGATGTAGTCGTAGAAGAGTTTCGAACAATCGTAGATCCTGACAACTAGGCCTAGCTGTAGGGATGTCGCTAAGTCTTCCCTCTTTAGGATGACACGTGTAATCCCTTTTATGGTGTGCACGCATACGCTCGTGTCAACCGGTCAGCGCTTCACGATGCACGACTCAGCACCGAGGAAGAGAAATAACCTCCTGGCATTGCTAGTTGGTAGCTCTAATCAACTGAGATTAGATCTATTATGAAACTAAAAGTTCTCAATACATGAGAGAGAAAACAATTATATCTAGGTCTAACCGGAAGAGTATAACATAAAAACTCGATTAGAAGAGGCTCTAATCAAATTAGAGACGTTTCTAATTAGAGGCTCCAATTCAGTTAGAGGTTTTCTAATTAGACCTCTTATTAGATGCTCTAATCATAGATGCCCTCTAAGTAGATCTTTAATTTCTATGAGAGATAGAAGGCCAAAATGCTCAATTGATATGTTATCCAAAGAGCAAGGGGTGAGGATTTTATTAGTGGAGCTAGGAGGGCACCTACCGAACGAGGGGGGGGGGGTCTGTTTCCCCCTCCTTGTGCTTAGACGCACCACTCTCCTAGGAGGAATCAGATTGGACTCCCTTTTGAAGTCCAATCCCTCTGCCTCCTTTTTCTTTTCTTTTCCTTCTCATTTATTTATCCAATAAATTTAGGAAAAATACTTATGGAAACCTTGTGCACTTTGTGAGACCATAGGCCCCACCTGGCAATCCCTAAAATTAGGTTTTTCCCATAGGGGGAAATCTGCCCCCCTTCGACACTGCTTCCTTATAAGGAAAGTCCCCAGAACTCTTTCGGAACCCCGTTACCCCTATAGATAAAATCATCGATAGTATCTAACGATGTTATAAAACCCTAACACCCCGAGACATATCATATCCTCCGAAGTAAAACCCTAAACATGATTAATAGGTTGCTAGGGTTTGTATGGCAATTAGGTAATTTTGTTGAAATTAGCCCCAATTGACATGAAGGGCATTTTGGGTATTTAAAAATGTTCCAAATTGAAATGGTTCAAACAAGAATTAAAGCATTTTTAGTTGATAGCTCTTGCTCTTCTAAGTAATTTTACATATTATTTGTATTTTTCTGAAATTATTTATTTATTTGATAGCTCTTGCTCTTCTAAGTAATTTGTATTTATTTGATAGCTCTTGCTCTTCTAAGTAAATTTCTGAAAGCATTTTTAGTTGATAGCTCTTGCTCTTCCATATAATTACTTATTTATTTCGCAATTTTTAGTGATTCTAAATTTGATTGAAATAATTCTTGAAATTATTCAAAAATATTTGGAAATTTCATAATAATTTAGGATTTATTTTTCTAAACATTTTCATATATTATTTATAATTTTCTGGTAAACAAAATTAAAAAGTTTAGGGTTCTTGTGGTGCACCAGATTACATGCGCCACAGAATATGCCAGGGAAATGATTGGGGGCGGGCCCCACCCAGTTTTTGTGGCGCACCCTTGTCTTGTGCGCCACATAATTTGTCTTTTCTATGGCGCATTTCTTGTCGTGCGCCACAAAATTTATTATCTATGGCGCATGGTTGTCTGGTGTGCCACAGAAAGGTTTTCATAGAAAGGCAGTTTCTGCTATAATTCATTTGTAAATATTAAAATTCTAACAAGTGGGTCCCATTTTTAAGTATCAGAAAGTCGGGTTGGCTGCAATGTCCTGGTCCCTGACGGATCACGCCAAAAAATTCACGGCGTCGAGGTATAGTTCTGTTGAATTCGATGACGAGGCGACATGTGTTGAATCGTTGATTTATCCATTTATAAGAGAAGTCGACCGAATCGAAATGGGGAGGAGCACGACGAGTGCTTCACCGTGTGGGCGGTGGCGTGTGGTGACCGACGGAGAGAAAGAGGATGGCTCCGGAGTGGATATGCGACTCAACGGGGGAGAGTAGTGGTAGAAGGGTTGAGAAAAATTTATACTTATCAAGTGGGCGGCCAATTAAAGAAGCGCCAAGAGCCGAGGAGTAAATGTTATACCCCTCTAAAGCCGATAAGGGATTCGTTATGTGTGGTTTAGCTCTTTAAAATCAAACTTTGACAACCTTTACTTTAGAAATCGGCTAGAGATGCTCATACATATTTTTGGGATGCAAAAGTTTTCGTAAAGAAAAAAAACCAAAGCCAACTCAACCTATATTATAGGGTGCCCACCGTACTTCTCGTTTGAGCCAGCATTGGTTTTTTTGTTTCACAACCTTTGCCAGACAAGCCTGGTCCAAAGAGCGTAGAGCGAGAATATATTTTGAAATAGTTGTACCCTCACTAGTGGAAACAACACGTTTCGTCCAGGGCTAGAAAAGGCATTAGTCCCGGTTGCATCAAAATTCGGGACAAATGCTATCCATTGGTCCCGGTTTGTACGCCGGAGGCAGCAGAAATCGCGTGAGGGCATTGGTCCCGGTTCGTTAGCAGGCATTTGTCCCGGTTTGTGGCATGAACCGGGACCAATGCCTCGCCACAGGCCACGTGGCACGCGCAAGGGCATTGGTCCCGGTTCATGCCACAAACCGGGACCAATGCCCCCTTCCCCTACATATACTGCCTCCTAGCCCCCCTTCCCTCTGTTTTTTTTTTGCTTGGAGTAGTGAGAGAGGTGGGTGATAGTGCGTGTTATTTTACTATGCACACGAGGTGTTCGATGAAATACCCGTGCCACACATTAGCTCACAGAAATGGAATCTTCGACCGAAGTTAGCAAACTTATCTTTTTCATCTGTAATTGATACATACAAAATTTATATTTGTCGATGTACTGTGGTCATTTCTCTATTGAAGATGTTATTGTAATGTTTTTTTTGATAAACTTAATTATACGATGCAGATGGATGCACGGCAGCGATGGATGTACGGTGATCGACGCACTTCCGAGTATATGGCAGGTCTGAATGCATTTCACGTTGTAGCTCAGGCGAACAAGCATAATGGCTTTATGTGTTTCCCATGTGTTGATTGTTGGAATGTCAGGGAGCACTCTTCCTCGAGAGTCCTTCACGGCCACATACTTCGGAGAGGTTTCATGCCCAGCTATAATTGCTAGACCAAGCATGGCGAAAGAGGGATTGTGATGGAAGACAATGAAGAAGAAGAAGACGATCCTTTGTTCCCTGAATACGGTGATATTGCAATGGAAGACAATGCAGAAGAAGGAGGTGATCAAGAACGGGCATCAGAAGAGCCCGATGATGATCTTGACCGAGTTATTGCTGATGGAAGGGAAGACTGTGAAAGTGAATTGGAGAGGTTGAAGCTGGACAACATGTTACAGGATCACAAAAAGTTGTTGTACCCAAATTGCGAAGATGGCAACACAAAGCTCGGTACCACACTGGAGTTGCTGAAATGGAAGGCACAGAACGGTGTAACTGACAAGGCATTTGAGAGTTTACTTCAACTAATGAAGCCGAAGCTTCCAAAGGATAATGAATTTCCTGAGAGTACGTACGAAGCAAATAAAGCTCTCTGCCCTCTAGGATTAGGTGTGCAGAAGGTACATTCATGCATTAATGACTGCATCCTCTACCGCGGTGAGAAGTACGAGAATTTGGATGAATATCTGGTATGCACTGCACTGCGGTATAAAATCAGAGCAGATGAGCCTAGTGATGTTGACAGCGAGCCCCCGCCGCCCCCCCCCCCCCCCGTAAGAGGGTTCCTGCAAATGTGATGTGGTATGCTCCTATAATACCACGGTTGAAACGTCTGTTTAGAAACAAAGAGCATGCTAGGTTGTTGCGATGGCACAAAGAAGACCGTAAGAAAGACGGAAAGTTGAGACACCCCGCCGATGGATCGCAGTGGAGAAAGATCGAGAGAGACTTCCCAGACTTTACAGGAGAGGCAAGAAACTTATGGTTTGGTCTAAGTAAAGATGGCTTTAATCCTTTTGGGGAGCAGAGCTCCAGTCATACCATCTGGCCCGTGACTCTATGTATGTACAACCTTCCTCCTTGGTTGTGAATGAAGGGCAAGTTAATTATGATGCCATTTCTCATCCAAGGCCCGATGCAACCTGGCAACGACATTGATGTGTATCTAAGGCCATTAGTGGAAGAACTCTTACAATTGTGGGGCAAACCAGGTGTACGTGTGTGGGATGAGAACGAACAAAAGCCATTTGACCTACGGGCGTTGCTTTTCGTAACCATCAATGATTGGCCTGCTCTTAGTAACATTTCCGGACATACAAATAAGGGATACAATGCATGCACACACTGTTTAGATAAGACTGACAGTGTTTATTTGGATAAATGTAAAAAAGGTTGTATACCTGGGGCATCGTAGATTTCTTCCGATCAAGCATCCCGTAAGAAAGAAAGGAGGGAAACATTTCAGAGGTGAGGTAGATACCCGGAACAAGCCTGACCTCCGTAGTGGTAATGATTTATTCGATATGGTCAAGGACCTAAAAGTAATCTTTGGGAAGGGTGATGGCAGCCAACCTGTTCCGAACGGCACTGATAAGCGCGCACCCATGTGGAAGAAGAAATCTATATTTTGGGAGCTACCCTATTGGAAAGTTCTAGAGGTCCGCTCTTCAATCGACGTGATGCACGTGACAAAGAATCTCTGCGTCAACCTGCTATGCTTCCTGGGCGTGTATGGGAAGTAAAAAGATACGCCAGAAGCACGGGAGGACCAACAACGTATGAAAGACCCAAGCAACAAGCACACGGATACAGGGCGCCATTACTTAAGCAGGTACACTCTTACTAAAGAAGAGAAGGAAATATTTTTTGAAATCCTTTACAGTATTAAGGTTCCGTCTGGCTTCTCGTCGAATATAAAGGGGGATAATAAACATGGCAGAGAAAAAATTCCAAAACCTGAAGTCTCATGACTGCCACGTGATTATGACGTAGTTGCTTCCGATTGCATTGAGGGGGCTTCTACCGGAAAATGTTCGAGTACCCATTGTGAAGCTATGTGCATTCCTCAATGCAAAATCTCAGAAGGTAATCGATCAAGAAATTCTGGCAAGATTACAGAGGGATGTGGTCCAGTGTCTTGTTAGTTTTGAGTTTGTGTTCCCACCATTCTTCTTCAACAATATGACTCATCTTCTGGTTCACCTATGTGAAGAGATTCATATTCTCGGTCCGGTATTTCTACACAATATGTTCCCCTTTGAGAGGTTCATGGGAGTCTTGAAAAAATATGTTCATAACCGTGCTAGGCCAGAAGGAAGCATATCGAAGGGCTATGAAACAGAGGAGGTCATTGGGTTCTATGTTGACTTTATTCCTGACCTTAAGACCATTGGTGTTCCTGAATCGTGGCATGAGGGGAGACTGAGGGAAAAGGAACGCTGGGAAAGAAAACAATCATACCCAGGGACGGGCATTCTTTCACTAAAGCACACTACACAGTTCTACAAAATTCTTCGTGGCTCCATATCTCGAGGAACACAAGAATATTGTACGCTCCACAAACCCGGGGAAGAATGACTCATGGATTAAACGCAAACACATGGAGACTTTCGGAAGTTGGTTGCAAACACATCTTATAAATGACACCACTGTTGAAGATCAGCTGTACTGGTTGGCCGGGTCACCATCTTCGACTATTGGGAGTTTTCAAGGGTACGAGATAAATGGGAATACATTTTAGACGATCGCCCAAGATAAGAAGAGCACCAACCAAAACAGTGCGTCACTGCCGCGCGTTTCAGGGCCTAGTCGATGCCAGGGATGAACGTATCGTCCGCGAGTATTACCGGAACAATCCGGGAGAGGAGAGCGCCGATGAGAAGCTCTGGCAGACCCGCGCGGCTGGCGGACGGAGCGCCACCTCGCGTTAGATGCCGCTCGGGAGGCGAGTACGAAGGCGCTGCAAGAGCTCCGTCGGGCCAACCACGCCGGCGAAGTCTGGGCCTTCGACGATCCGAGGTGGGGGCCTATCTCGGACATACCATCATGCACCTCCGACAACGACGAGGAGGTCACCGACGAGTTCGGCGACGATGATGACTCGGAGGAGGTCACCGACGAGTTCCCCGACGACGACGAGTAGTGTTCATCTATTTTCTGTTTTTAATAAAAGAATTTGTCGCACCGGCCCTCACGCCCATATTGCACACAAACATGCATCTTGGATAGATAAAAAAGGAAGTACATAATGGCAAGAGTGGATCTAAACCTAAACAGAGAGCATAGATCTACATAATGGCAAGACTGGATCTGATCTGCTAGTCATACTCCTGCCTAGATCTATAGTACTCCGACTCGTAGTCGTCGTAGTCGCCGCCGTCATCGTCACTATCGACGGACGGTGCTCTGGACTCACTCGGAGGATTACGACGCCAGAACTGGGCGTGAGGGTAGTGCAGGCGGGGGTTATCACCGGTCCTGATGTAGTTCATGACGCTCTAAAGAGTCTGTCCGCGGCCCCACCGCAGCTGACGACCGGCCTCTTTGAAGTTCGAAGGAGGCGGGCCGTTCTCCTCGTACCTGGCGAGCGCACTCTCACTCCGATTAATGAAGAAAGCGTCCCAAGTAGGGCGGTAGTCAGGATTCCAACTGGGATTTCTCCGCTGCTCCGGCGTGAGCTCGTGGTAGTAGTGGTTCGTGATGGCCGCCGGACGCGCCACACCTTGAGAAATAGGAGGGCCGGCACTCCTCCGGCGCTCAGGATCCAACTGGCGGGAACGCTGTAGCCGGGCGGGCAGGGGTAGTTCGAGGCGGAAAGTGCCTCCACCAGGAGGAAGGTTAGAGTGGGTACGGTAGAAGCCACGAGAGAGTGGTGAGTTTATATGTGTTTATGCCAATGGTGGCAATGCATACATATGTATAGTGATAAGAAACAGAGCCTTTAGTTCGTGACTGTTTTACGAACCGGGACAAAATGGTTCGGGTTTCGTTGGGAAATGGATCGCCCCTTTAGTCCCGGCCTGTTTTACCAACGGGAATAAATGGTTAGGGTTTCGTTGGGACCAATTAGAAAGAATCACACGGATCGTGTGTTTCTTTCAAGCGCTTGTGAGTTGTTGGATCAGGGGTGTGCTTCTTTCGAGCTGTTGGGAGCCGTTCGATCAGGGGTACGGTGTATTTCTTTCGAGCGGTTGTGAGCCGTTGGATCATGGGTGTTTCTTAACCGTTGGATCGAAACCCTAGCAGAACACTTTGTGAGCCAGAGGACCCTATATATAGGCCACCTTCATACATCAGTCAGTTCATCGAGCAAATACAAATCATCCGGATTCGCCAGCATACGTCCTACCGTGCATTTGGTATGCATATATGCACTCAATAGCCACGGTTGGTCTATTTGCTGTCGATACCGATTGTTTTGTTCTACATCCCCCCTTTAAGGTTTGACAAAAGGTTTGATACATCATTCAGTTCATCGACCGAATAAAAATCATCCGGATTTGCCATCATACGTCCGACCATTCTTTTGATATGCATATATGCACTCTAAAGCCACAGTTGGGTTGTATGATGGCGATGCCGATTGTTTTGTTCTACATCCCCCTTGAAGGTTTGATAAAAGGTTTGATACATCGTTCAGTTCATCGACCGAATAGAAACCGTCCGGTGTAGCATTCCAACTTTTAATAAAGCTGGATTACCTGTGTTATTGTGCTAGTCCCTGGATCAAATGCTAGCACCACAGTACAAAATGAAATATCATGCAAATGCATAAAATTCTATTATATCGCATGATCCAGTCTTTACAAAATAGTATTAAAACTTGCATAGTCTTAGAAGACTATCAGAAAACAAAACTACAGCGGAAAACATAGTAGAACATTGAGCCCATCTTCTTCATGGGCCACATGCAAAAACATGTTGGCGATAGACTCGAGATCCTGAACGAAACCTCACTCGTCTTCAGATTCATCTGCGATATGGAATATGCAGCCACAAGGGAGTCAATACAATTTAATGTATTGACAAGTAACACTATGGTGGATATAAAATGGCAAGTCTAAACTACATGCATATCTGGCTTGGTGGAGTTTAGGCTAATTTTGCATAAAGCCAGTTTTGTCCTATATTTAATAAACTTTGTAAAACTCTGAAAATCAACATGGGTAGACACACCATGTAGTTTAATAAAGGCATCATGGGTAGACACACCATGAAGTTTGATAAAGTTATCATGGGTAGACACACCATGAGTTTGAAAAGGTAGCACAGAGGGGTAGACACACCATGTGCTCTAGGAAAAGGTTTCTACCATGTTTTAATTCATTCAGAAAAGATGAGGAGATCCTTCTATCCATCCTTGTCCAGCTGCTCGAAGTCGTCCATTACCGGGGACATGGCTATGATCATAGTTTCTAACTCTGCAGAGGTTGTGCACTTTCACCCTTTGTCTTCAATTAGCCCAAACATCCTATACACACGGAGTGCATCATGGAAAGGAGAGAATTGAGACGAGATCTTTCAGAAGAAAGAATCCAGCCCAACCAGCAAGACCCGCTCCACCTATAATTATGCTACATCTTCATGTCAAGCATGGGTTGAATTCTCACAACTTAGTTGATCAAGACAGAGCCCATACGTCAAAAGGCTGCACGGGAAGCTACTAAACTTAGAGGGACTTAGGAATCTCTTTGTTCCTGGGTGGCAAACCACAAATGCACTCCTTAGGTGAAAAACACCATAGACATGGCCCCAAGGAGCCACTCAACATAAACCTTGCAATCACCAATTCCACCCAGGTGTTCCATTGAAGTTTATCCTTAGAATTTTTCACAACATTGAGTAAAACAAATTTGTAGCAAGGCTAAGCATCAAATAAGTTCTAAGTCTACAAAATAACAAGTCTAAAGGATGGCTACACACTACTTGGGATTTTGCATATCATAATAATAACTTAGTAAAAATTCCCTATCATGCATACTACTAAAAAAACACTAGTAATGCATAGTAAAAATATGGGGGATTTGACGGTGTGTTACTTGACGTTCAAGTTGGTGAAGACGTTAAACTCTCTCTTCACAAAATGGAACGTTGCTCTCCGTACAATCTATACACTGAAACACAATAACAAGTAAACAAGCATGCTAACAATCAAAAAGTAAGAACATATAAAACAACATTCACAACAAAAGGGTTTTAAATAAGTTAGTCACAAAGATTCAACTTGTGAAAATACTTAGTGAAAAAGGGCATAGGGTTAGTTACTAGGGCATGGGTTGGTTAAAGTTTAAGTTTGAAGAAAACAACCTATGATGGATTCCATACTTGTTAGGGGAATTTCCAAGAGTTCACTAGCTAGGGGTGATTACACCTCTTATTAAACCAAGTAAACATGACAATGTTTTTAAGACTTAGTTATTTCACCAAAAGAAAACAAGTGATTGGACTAAGTTAAAATATCTTGTTAAGATTGGTCTCTTATATCTTTGCCTTCCTTGTTTTCTTCAAGTCCTTCTTCCATCTTCTTGAGTGGCTTCTGATGTCTAAGTCTTTTGCATGTTTCTTCAATGGCCTTGCTTGTAGTACTCCTCATTGAGTTGAAGAAAAACATTTGAATTATCTATCTAGGATTCTAGGGACTTAGCCACATAGAGTAAGAGAGGTAGTAGATATTGTTAGAGTTTCCTAAAGAAAGAACTTGTAAAATCTTCCTCTTCTTCTTCATCTTCTGGGAGAGTATTCTTCTTGAGTTGAAGTTGGCTTGAAGTTGTTCTTCTTGATGAAAGTCTTCTTGTTGATGTCTTGGTCAAAAGCTCTCATCACACTTGGAAAAAAAATTCTAAGTCTTGGTAAAAACAAACTTGACACTAATCATCTTAAATTCTAAGTCTTGGAAAACAAACCCTAAGTCTTCACATGATTGGTCTTGAAAATTCTTCAGGCTCCTTTGTAGCTTCCTGCTTGGCGTGGGTACTTCATTGAAATTTCCAACACTTAATGGTTTTGGTACTGAATATGGCTGGTCTTTATCTAACTTAGCCATAGCATAAGTTCTAAGGGAACAGAAAGGAAAGGGGAGAAAAGACTTAGAGAAAAAGAGAGAGATGTGGTTGGTATTCTTGTCTTATTTTCTTCTAAGTGCATCTACTTCTTCGGAGAAGTCTGTTTTCTTGGCTAAGTCCTTCATTGGTCTTATTGCTTCATGTTGAAATTCTTCAAGTTAATTGTAGCATCCCCTCCATGGCTTTTCACTAATCCAGACTTAGTGGTTTTCAACTAGGAGGGCCAAATAGGAAAAATAACTTAGAAATATTCTAAGGGATTTGGATTTTGTCTCTCTGGTCTAAGGTTAGTCCTTAGCACAAATTGGCTAGAGAAAACATATTGAAAATAACTACAGAAAATAAACTAAGTCAGAAATAGTCAAATGAGCATATAACAATCAAAACCATTTTAGCTTAGCCAAAAATTATTTTGGGCACAAGGGACTCTTAGTACACATCCTAAGGTCTCCAAAAATATTTTATTTGCAAAAATTGGATTTACAAAATTTAAACTATGCCAAAAATCACCAAACAAGCATATTTGAATTTGAACAAATTTTAAATATTCAATTTTGATTTTGGACAGTACTAACGGAGTCTACATGTTCAGGGATTTTCAAAAAGTCCAAATTTGTCCAAATTGGATTTAGAAAACAAAAGTTATTAACATAGCATGCTTTACAAAGATATACAAATAACAAGTGTGTTCACGTATCAAAACTGCAATTTCTTGAGTCTAAAGTGTTCTACACATATTGCTGATTTCAAAAAGTACAAAATTATTCAATTTGGCTAAGGGGTTAAAAAGTTATTAAAGTTCTAAGCTGGGGGCTTTTCTGCAAAAATACAAGGGATGTTCTGTTTTAAAAGAAAAATAGGTGATCCGGGGGTCACGGATTGGAGGCCTCTGATTGGCTCATACCTCTTCGACTCGGATCAGGGCTAGCGGCCGTTGGATCTACTTAACAACGGACGCACGAGATTGATTTGCACTGGATCTAATCTAAGCCGTCTAGATAGATCCGATGGTGAGGGAGAGAGGCCTTACCAGCTGGCTCTGGTTGCCGGAGTATGGTGGCGCGGCGGCGCTCCGGTGCTCGGAAAACGGTGGGGCGGCGTTCTAGGGTTCCTCCTGCTCGACGGTGGTGATGAAGAGGTGCGCGGAGACAACGGTAACGCGGTGGTGGCGAAGGCGCCCTTGCGGAGCTCTCAGGCGACGGCGACGTGCAGTGGTTGCTCCTCTGCTCCGGTGATCCTCGGGCGTGGACGGCACCACCGTTTTGCTGCATAGAAAAAGGAGGAGATGGGTTAGGGAGATGCGCCACGATGTGGGGGAGTTGAAGGACAAGGAACGGGCGACAGAGGGGGTCTACGGTGGTCGGAATCAACCGAAGATGGCGGTTAGGGTTTGCAGCTCCGACGAGCAATGGCGGCAGCCTAGCAGCGCAATTCGAGCGGGAGAGAGAGGGGTTTTGCAGAGGGAATATGTGGCTATATAAGGGTGGTCTCGGGGTTACGGTTCGCGACTTGATTCGCACGAAAACGGCGAGGAAAAATCTCCCCAGACTCGGGAGTTCGTGGCGTGCACGAGAGGAAGAAGGAGGGTGACGTCAGCGGCTGCGTAATCGTGGGTCCAGGTCATCAGAGAGAGAATGGATGGGGCGTCCGGGCTGCATTGCCGGGCTTCTGTCCGCCGCATGCGCGGGGGTTAAGCTATGGGCTTTGGCCTAGTTGAGCTGGCTTCGGCCACATGCGCGAGAGATATAGGGAGAGGGAGTGGGCTAGGCCGGCCTTTTCTTCTCTCTTCCTCTTTTGTTTTTCCCTTTTTTTTCCAAAACTGTTTTCTATATTAAGCCATAACTTTCGTTTTAAAGATCCAAAATGCCTCAAACAAAACTCTATAATTTTGTAAAATCATTCTCTTTCAAATGAAAACATTTGTGTTGTTTCAAACACAAATAAAATTTTATATTTTTGAAATTATGAATAACTGACTAATAGTAACTTAATGTTATTTTAAAATAGAAAAATAGCTAAATAAAGTTTATAGCCAAATAAAATTCAGAGACAAACACTTTTGAAAATATTTTTTCACATAGTCATTTAACTTATTATTTTTTGTTTTAAGCAAAATACTTCATGATAATTTTATGGTTGGAACTTGTTATAGTAATTGAAAAATGATATAGCATATTTTGGCTTTGAAAATATTATATAAATCCAATAATTGAAATATGAATTATAACCAACTGATAGAACATGAAAAAAATATGGAAAACAATTTGTTTCTGGAAAACCATTTTGTATTCTTAAGGTTTGTAATTTGAGAAAATAGTTTCTTTGCATAATTATTTACTTTGAGGATTTAGGGTTTTAGAAAACAGAGGCATTTGGATTATCATTTCCAATAGCATAGGAAAAAAATATAACATTTCCTTCGTGTTGGATTTTTATTTGTTTTTGGTGGCTTGCTTTAATGGAAAACAAAAGTTTTTAATTTTTTGTGATTTTTGAATTCCTCCAAAAATCATGGATGTTACATCCGGATTCGCCATCATACGTCCGACCGTTCTTTTGATATGCATATATGCACTCAATAGCCAAGATCGGGCTGTATGATGGCGATACCGATTGTTTTGTTCTACATCCCCCCTTGAAGGTTTGACAAAAGGTTTGATACTACGTATATATCTGTCTGCATTTTATGCGACGAAACTATGTATATGCATGGATCAACTGGTCTGATGTGCACTTATTATAAGTTTAACGTACACTGTTTTGTATTTGAAACGTGTGGAGTTATTATTTGAAACATAAAGGATATAATGGAAAACAAAATAAAACAATAGGAAACAAAAATAGGTAACAACAGAAAACAAAATAAAACAATAGAAAACATAAAGGAAAACAATATAAAACATAAAGGAAACAATAGAAAACAAAATAAAACAAGAGAAAACAAAAAGGAAACAATAGAAAACAAAATAAAACAATAGAAAACATAAAGGAAAACAATAGAAAACAAAATAAAACAAGAGAAAATAAAAAGGAAACAAGACAAACCAAAATAAAACAATAGAAAACATAAAGGAAACAATAAAAAACAAAATAAAACAATAGAAAACAAAAAAGGTAACAACAGAAAACAAAATAAAACAATAGAAAACATAAAGGAAAACAATAGAAAACATAAAGGAAAACAATAAAAACATAGAGGAAACAAAATATGGAAACCACCTTATCAGTCACCCAGTTGAGTTTTAAAACATCAGAAGTGAGTTGAATTTATCTTTCTGTTAATTTTTATATAATTTGCAATTTTCAGAATTTATTAAATTATTTGATATTTTTTCCATTTCTTAAATTAATTAATTCAAAATGCAAATAATTCAAAATTTTAAACTTCACCAAATATGTTGGAAATGAATATATTCATTTACTTTATAATTATATGATTGTTATATAATGTTTTATAGGGGTTTTGGAAAAACAGAAAGAAACAAATTTCAAATATAAAAATAATTAAAAATAGGGCATTCGTCCCGGTTTTTGCAAACAACCGGGACGGATTCCCCCTTCCAACGCGCGCGTTACACGTGCCCCATCCGCCCGCTGCAAAAAAAAAAGTGTGAGGCATCCATCCCGGTTGGTAGCAACAACCGGGACGGAAGACCCTTTGATCCCGGTTGTTGCTACGAACCGGGACGGATGCCCCTCCCTATATATTTGTGTCGTCTCCCTCCCCCAAATCCCCATCTCGCGCGCAGGAAACGGAACCGCCGCCAGGCTGCGCAACAGAAGCGCCCTCGTCGATCGTTCTCGCGCTCGCTGCCGTCGTTCGCCGTCGTCTCCCGTCGCCTGCGCCCGCGCTAGCGCCCGTACGTGCACGTGGAGGAGCAAATCGCCCGCGCCGTCGCCCCGTGGAGGAGCTCGCCGCGCCGCCCGCGCCCGCGCTGTCGCCCCTCGCCGTCTCGTCTCCGATCTCTGTAGGTAAGAAAAACTGAGAAGATTTTATTTTTAGTGCTTTTGTTTTTACAATTTTGTTTAGCGTTAGAAATTTACTTAGAAATTTAGTGTTAGAATTTTAGTATTAGAAATTAGTGTTAGAATTTAGTGTTAGAAACTTTTTTTACTTAGAAATTTAGTGTTAGAAAATTTTACTTAGAAATTTAGTGTTAGAAATTGTTACTTAGAAATTTAGTGTTAGAATTTGTTTACTTAGAAATTTAGTCTTAGAAGTTAGTGCTAGGAATTTTTACTTCGGAATTTTTAGTGTTAGGAATTTCACTTAAGAATTTTTAGAAAATTTCATTAAGTTAGTGTTAGTAAATTTCACTAAGTTAGAAAAATTTCACTAAGTTAGAAAATTTCACTAAGTTAGAAAATTTTCACTAAGTTAGAAAATTTCCCTAAGTTAGTGTTAGAAAATTTCACTAAGTTAGAAATTTTCACTAAGTTATAATTATTTTACTAAGTCAGAAAATTTCATTAAGTTAGAAAATTTCACTAAGTTATAATTTTTTTACTTAGTGTTCGAAGTTTGGAACTGTTATGAGGCACACAGACCAATAATCATCTTGTTCCTGTTAAGAGGTACTACATGCGGTGGTGATCCGGGGAAAGGAACGAATGCGAGGGTTTCTGATTTTTTTCGAACTAAATAATGTCACATATGTAATATGGTTCGTGAGATCCGAATGAAGTTGAACCCTTTAGTGCACATTCGTAATGGTGACATTCCTCATAAATCTCTTCCGGTGTTATGAAGAATGTACCCATTATGTATGTGTATAAAAGTGTCTAGTTTTTTCCGGATTTCACTATTACATATATGATTTTATTTAGTTTCAGAGAAATCCAGAAACCCTTCCTTCCTTCGGATCACCATCACGTGTACTACCTCGTAGCAAGCACAAAATGTGAAGGTCCAACTTCACATCAAGGCCTAGGCAGGAGTATGACTAGCAGATCAGATCCACTCTTTCCTAGTAAACTTGTGACTCGAACGGGGCATAACAGCATTCCAGATTATCTAGTCATGTGTGAAAGTGATCTGCAATGTTTTCACACATGATATGGATAATCTGGGATATTACAACTATTATGTCTCGTTCGAGTCGCAACTTTACTCGGCAAGACTCGATCTGATCTGCTAGTCATACTCCTTACTAAAGTTCAGAAACCCTTGTTCCTGTTAAGAGGTACTACAGGCGGTGGTGATCCGGGGAAAGGATGAAGATGAGGGTTTCGGTTGGAACTAAGGAACGTCGCATATGTAATATTACGTATGTGATTTTTTTTAGTTTCAACGAAGTTCTGAAACCCTTGTCTTCATCCTTCTCCGGATCGCCATCACGTATACTACCTCGTAACAAGCACAAGATATGAGAAGGGCCAATTTGATCCTTTGTGTTTAACTTTCATCTTATTTATGTCATATTTCTCCATTTACTATTTTTTACTAAGTTAGGAACACTAAGGTATTTTACTTAATTAGGAATATTTACTTATTCCGGGTCTGTTTTTAGTTTATGTCTCTGTTGGACCCGACGGGCGATGTCCGGGACTGGGCCCCGCCGGGCTGGCACTGGGAGGTCCTTACTACCGGGAGACGCGGCTTGGTGAGAAATCCGGGTGGCGTGGTCGACCCAGATATTCTTTGGTGGCCATCGCATGGGCCACGGTCGGTGCGGAGAGAGCCGACCCCTGAGGAGGTGGTACATCAGCGTATCAGGGAGGAGGACGAGCACGTCCGTCGCTACATGTACTTGCTCGATATGGAGTATAGCAGCGGTTGGTCGATTATTCGGAGGGTTCCTTACCACGTGAGCTATGACCCTGTGAGGGTTTCTTACCTATGGATGCGTAGCACCCGCAACTCAGCACCCCGCGGCCTAGGACCCGGTCGGAGTTAATTAGTTTGAGAGATGTCATGAATATGTACAAGTGATATTATTCGATCGTGATGTATTAGGGTTAAATAAAATGAACCCGAGCTATGTAACTCTTGGTGTGTATTGATACGTTTAAATATTTCATCAATGTTACTTTTATAATTGAAATGAGGATCTGGAACATATTGATACTCTTTTTTCTAACTTGTTTAGGTATAAGTACCATTAGCTATTATCTATAAGCAATTTTGATGAAATGGATCTGGAACATATAATTACTCTTTTTTCTAACTTAGGGAATTTGACTTAGGGAATTTTGTGTATTTTCAGAAAAGTATGGAGCCAAGAGACAAAGATGCGAAAAACTTGCTCGCGGGTTTAATCCGCGGGCCCGAGGGAGAGACCGATATGAGCCAGTGGATGAACGACTCCGGTGAGGGAGATCCGGAGCTCACCCGAGGAGACGTCTCTCCTGAGGGAGAACCGACGGCTCCGGTGAGGGAGAAGCCGATGACTCCGATGAGGGAGAAGCC
Organism: Alopecurus myosuroides; assembly: GCA_028641055.1. Taxonomy (NCBI): domain Eukaryota; kingdom Viridiplantae; phylum Streptophyta; class Magnoliopsida; order Poales; family Poaceae; genus Alopecurus; species Alopecurus myosuroides. Next base: position 47,357,258 of record CM054060.1, read on the forward strand.
GACGGCTCCAGTGGAGCCGTACAAATTACAAACACCGGCTCCGAGGTGCATATAGATATGTTAATTAATGAAGATCCGTTGTCTATATACATGTATTAACAGTCTTTATATTTTTAGCCATCCGATTCAAGCATATCAACCGGAAAAAAGACTAAACGAGGCGCAACAAAGAAGTCGAAAGATACAGAAAGATATAGGATCGAAACGATCGCAGCAGACGACGCACGCGAGCTTCCCGCTGATGTTGCCAAAAAAATTGTGAAGCAATGCGGAGTGCTAGTTAGGGATCACATCCGATCACTGTTCAAGAGTGGAATGAGCCAAAAGATCCGCGGAGACAAGAAATTTCATATGTCAGCAAAACAGACAAAGATCATCTTTTCAAAAAGATCATGTCTAATTTCACCTTACCCTTGCCGGAGGTGGACGAGAATGAGGAGGTAGATGGTGAAGCCGATGTTAATAAAAAGAAACTTGAGTTAGTGGAAAAGTTCAAGGCGTGGACTCTGAAAAAGATGGCCCAACAATTCAGCAACCGGAAGAAAAGATTGAACCTTGACTTTATTAAGAAGGGCAAGACTCCGGATTTCACTCAAAGGTATGAGAAAATAAAATCCTTATGGGCAGATTTTGTGAAGTACAAGATGTCAGAGAATGCACAGGAAAGGTCAAAAACAAATGAGAAAAACGCCAAGAAAAAGGTATATCACCATATTATGGGGCAAGCTGGCTACAAGTGTTCACTGCCCAAGTGGGAGAAATGGGAGAACGACCTGCTTGAGAAGGGGTTCACTCCCGAGCCATTCTTGTGGGTCGAGCGGACAAGGTCTTAGTTCTACGGGCATGGGGGCAAGTTGGACGCCGAAGGAAAAGCAATGTATAACCTAAGGCATCAAGAGAATCCTCTGCCCATAGATGATCTTAGAAGCGCAATAAAGGATGTTCAAGAGGGGAGGTTCACACGCGCCCTCGGGAATAAGGAACACGTAGGGCGTACACGAGGCACAAAAGGTAATCCTCCGTGGAGTATTGAGTTTGACGACAGCAAAAAGAAATATCCCGATAGAAGCCGTCAACGGAAAAAGGACGCGGAGGCAACTAAAGAAGCTAGTCAGGCAAACTGGAGGCGTCAACTTGAAGAACAGATAAAACGGACGCGGGAGGTAGCAATGAAGCAGCAGGAGAAAATTAACACACTTAGCCAGCATCTAGTGTCTACCGGCGTACCACACATGGTAGAAGGTGAAGTCGATGCTACCGGCGCCGCACATTCTCATCGGAAAAGCAACGTTGCATCCACGCAGCTCCCGGGTGATGATGCACCGCCGATGATGCACCCGGTGGATGATATCACGGAGATGACAACCTGTGAGCTCCACGTGAAGGTCGTCAATATAACCATCAAGGCGGCGGTCGGCTATGTCTTACCAATTGGGAACGAACCAACTCACCATAGTCTTCCGCTTCCACGGGGCTACGCTGTTGTTGGGGTCGATGAAGTTGTCAACGGATTCGAGCGGGTGAAGCTTGAATTCCCTGAAGGTGAAGACGGAGAGGTGACTGAACTTGGAGAAGCCAAGAAGTTGACCGTTCTATGGCTAAAGGAATGCATTGTGCTTCCAAATCAGACGGCAAGGCCATCGACTCCTCACCATTCTCCAGCGCAACAGTCTCCAGGGTGGTCGTCTCCGCCATGCATGCCGTCTCCAGCGCGGTCTCCAACACGGTCGCCTACGCCGCCGCGTCAGCCTTCTCCGCCCACTAAGTTTCTGCTGAAACGTATCCCAAACGTCAACGGTCATCCCTCCCGAAGGTACCAAAGGAGTTACCCAAGTTACCTTACGACTATACTCCTGAGCAAACCCAGAAAATCGCAAGAGACAAATACGAGGCGTGGAAATCGAAGCGGAAGGAGCAGAAAAAGGCAGATTTCCCCGAGACCGAAGAAGATGTAGAACGAGCGTGGAAAATGTTGAAGACTCTTCATCAACCCGAGCCGAGTCTGTCATCTGACTATGACCGCTCTATTCTGAAGTCACACCAGGAAATGGTGCGATCGACGAAGAGTAGTAGCGCAAGCGCGAAAAGGGGGAATCAGTTGCCCAGCTCAGAGAGCAGAAAAAACAATACATCTCCCTGCTCAAAGTGATTTTCAATACCTAGGTGGGGCCGAGCACTAATGCTGACGAGCAAATTGATCCGGAGTTTATAGAACTGTACGGAGAAAGGGCAGCTGCTGCGGGTTTGTCCATTGCTGAGTATATGCAAACAAGAGACTACTTCCCCGCTGCTGAATGTGCGTACAAATATCAGCACTGGGATCCTCTCGTAAACCCGAGGAGGTAAAGGATCTACCAACCAAAATGCGAAGAGTGCATAATTGGTATATGGAAGCCGCTCAAAAATCTCATGATTGGATAGTGCTCGCAGTTAGAGACGTTCACTACGGGTATGGAGATGGACTGGTTCTGATTCAATTTTTTGAATTAATTCAGTTATTCCAGCAGCAGGCCCTCGATAAATCTATCGTTAGTGTCTATTGTCGGTAAGTACTTATTTCGCTAATTAAGTCTCTAGCTAGCTCACCTCGTTCATTGCATATTCATATATATATATATATAGTACACTCATTATATTATAATTGCAGAATGAAGATTCTCGAATGCAAAAGAGGACAAATCTATGATATTGGGTTCATTGACCCACATTTTGTTAATCATAAGACTCTTGAGCTATCTCCCAAGGATACAAAAGATAATATTCTAAGGGCAATAAGGTTTCAACAACACCGATGGGAAATACTATTTCCTTACAACTTCGGGTGAGTGTTACTGTGTTGTACACATTCTGTTTCCTTACTCGATGTTCAGTGTATAATTGATGAGTTCTGCGTGCGCATCTTCTACTATATTCTGCTAATCTTCCAAGTTGACAAAGGAAAGGTACTGGTAATGGACTCAAAACGTAAACCCCTAGCGACGTGGGCGGAAATGAAGGAAATGATCAAGCGGTAATTTCAATCTTTATTAATTTCAGTCTTTATATATGACACTATATCGACTACTTTGTTTCATTTTCGGATATCAAGTAATTACTAACTCTTTTTATTCTTTTCTTCCCCGGGCAGCGTTTGGAAGAGGTTCACAAAAAAGGTCAGGGGTGAATAGAAATCAGAGCTTACATTTGATATTGTGGAAGTAAGTACTACTATCTAAATCCGCGCATCTCCTTAATTCTAGTGTCGATACCATTATCATGGCTGGTTGATTATTATTTTGATTGAAACCATGTTCTCGTAAAGTGCTTGCAACAGGGAGACGGGAATCACTTGTGTGGATACTACGTCTGCGAGTTCATTCGTCAGACGACCTGTCCCAAGGGCAGAGATTTAAATCACCTTCATGTACGTCAGTCGTCAATTTTTCTTATTACCATCTATTTTAGTTACTTAGTTTCATTAATATATATTGACCACTCTTCTTTATATTAGATCGAACGGCTCCGGAACGGTCTTCTTCCAAGGGACCGCATACGAGCAATTCAGGAGGAATTTGCGGGCTTCTTAGATGCAGAGGTCCAAAATATAGATGGAGAGTACTATAGCGCCGGTTGGTCATGAATTTGATTTTGTAATTCATTTCATCGGTCATGTAATATGCTCGATATACTTAGCTTCTGTAATATAAGTGTTCCTTCTTTTGCTATATATATGTATTACTTATTCACTCGTGGGATTCGGGAGGTCCGAGGAGGGGCCACCGAGGCTCCTCTCTTCTCGTGGGATCCGGGAGGTCCGGGGAAGGGCCACCGGGCTCCTCTCTTCTCCTGGGATCCGGGAGGTCCGAGGAGGGGCCACCAAGGCTCCTTATCATGGTGACAGGGGTATCGTAAAATCGAATTGATCGCAAAACATAAAATAAAATAAAACAATAAATAGAAGAAAAAAACTCTGCCGCGGCAGGAGGCATTCATCCCAGTTCGAGTTAAGAACCAGAACGAATGTCCCTGGCCAGGTTCGCCACGTGGTTAGCCCCATTGGTCCCGGGTAATGGGGGAGCGTCATTTGTCCCGGCTGGCCCATCCCGGTTGCACAACCGGGACAAATGGGGCTTACCAACCGGGATGGTTGGCTCTGTTTATACTAGTGCCTCTCCTCGCGAGGATACAAAAGTAACAGGTGGAACAAGTCTTCTCATACAACACATGCATGGGTATATCATATATGCATGGGCAGCTTCAGTGGATGCGGACATGGCTTATACGGGAGGTTTTCCAACACTCGTACTTGTTATTTTTAGCATTTTTCACAGATACTCGGGATGTCATGACAATGTAAAATTTTGAGATGGACAGTGCTGGGCGTCCACGGAGATCAAAAATTTCCATCCCCCGGGTCCCCGTGCTGACACATGTCAGATTTTTTGTCTAAATCGCACATTTGCTCTGTGTAGCAAAAAGATGCCCGCTTTTGCTCCATGTAGCAAAAAATGGTTCGTGAGAGAAAAGAAAAAGAAAAGTCAGTCCTCGCCGGAGACTTCGTCGGAGTAAGCACAGCAAAAAAATCGTTCTACTGTGGCAAAAATCAACTTCGTTAGAGACTCGCCAGGAGACTTTTACTAGAGAACTCGTCGGACAATCTCATAGCAAATAAATTGTACTACTATAGCAAAAAAAAAAACAACAATTAGAGCAAAAAAAATATTCTATTGTAGCGAAAATCCGATCTCGTCGGAGATATCGCCAGAGTTCTTTGTAGCAAAAAATTTGTCAAAAAATAGCAAAAAAAAAATTCAGATATGTAGCAAAATTTTCGTAGCATCGTCGCCGGAGTTAGTAGCGCCACCGCCGGCGACGGTTTATCGACGGACACTCCTCAAGGGAAGCCGGGGAGGCGATGGCGGACTCTGAGGCGGCAGCGAAGGCCTCGGCCTCGACGTCGGCGGCGGTACGCTCGGCCTCGGGCTCGGGGAGGATGCCGTAGCGCTAGGAGAGGACGCTGGGCGCGGCCAAGGTCTGCACGACCCGACACACTACGGCGAGATGATGAGAGACGAGAGTAGCGCCTCCACGGACGCCTTCTCTACGGAAGAGGGAAGGGTAGGGGGTCCACGGTGGCCTCGAGTGGGGTGCGGCGGCGGTGGGTGCGGCGGCGGACGGAACTGAGATTTTTCCGGTCGTTTCAATGGTCTAAAGGTAGCGTGAGATGGAAGGAAGTGAAAAGAGGATTGGACGCCATGCGACCCTGCGAGAAGATAAGGTAGTGGTGGTGGGACCAGCAATCACTGTGTCCATCCTGTCGCGCGGCGTGCGTGCGACCGAACCGGGGGACGTGAACGCGCGATCCCCCGGATGATTGTTAGTGTTTTCCTTTTGAGATGCAACTGGGTTACGGGTTAATGCTATCTATTACTCACTCACATCTCTATAATTCCTTACCAAAACTCTTTAGGGCGAGGTATTTCGGCCGAAAACGGACCTGAAAATTATATGGAGACGCGCTTGGATTGCCGTATTTCGGGCGCGCTTGGATTGCCGTATTTCGGCCGAAAACGGACCGGAAAATTATAAGGACCTAGGAACATCCGCAATTTTTCACTGGAATCGCTCCGTAACTTACGGAGTGGAAAACAAAACTGCAAACCAAGCGGGCCCTTAAGAGTTTGGTTAGTGAAGCTGGAGGCCCATTTGATAAAAGAAAATGCAATGAACCAAGGGGAGTCAATTCAGATGCGTGGCCATATAAATTGAAATCACAATAGAGCTATTGAAACTACTCCAGTAATATAGTTGGGGAACATATGAATATACCATGACATGCACATTACATATATATGCATACATTTTGGAATACGATTCAACCACAAACACAAAAATATACATCAAAGTATAAAATTTACAAAGCCGTGCAAAAGTCCCGACAAGTAAAACCGACTAAGAACTTCAACCCGACACATCCACCTCAGCCAACCAAGTAAGCTAAGCTCACTTATTTATGGTGGAGATTTTATTCTCTCGCTTATCATATTTATTCTGCAAAGATGGCACCTCAACCTTCACAAGTAGTAGAGGCCACGGGGCTAGCTCAGTGCTGGCCAGGCAGCTTCTCCTTGATCTTGTCCATGATGCCCTTCTTCTCGCCGGTGGCCGTGGTGCCATGCGCATCGGTGCCGGTCATCCCGGTGTGTCCCTGCTGGCCATAGGTGCCACCGGTGGCCCCAGTGCCTGTCATTCCAGTGTGACCCGGCTGCCCGTAGGCGCCACCGGTCGACGTGGTGTGCTGCTGGTCACCGTGGCTGCCGGGGAGCTTCTCCTTGATCTTCTCCTTCATGCCTTTCTTCCTCCTTCCTCCCATACCATCATCTTCATCAGACTGTAAAAGTAATTATTTGATGTTACTCACGTACAGAAAAATACCGATGCACCCGTGTACAACTAATGACAGCCAGAAGTGTATACGCGTACGTACCGAGCTGGAGCTGGAGCTGCCGGAGCGGTGCAGGATACCGCCGGCCTTGTGCTCATCCCTCATGGGCTGGAACTGCCCACCCGAGGCCGGACCCTGTCCAGTGCCGACACCGCCGGTCAAGCCACCGTGTCCGGCGACCGGGTTGCCGTACTCGTCGACGCGGTTGGTCGCCTGGCCGTGCTGCCCCTGGTACTCCATCTTGCACAAATGATGCACTGAACTTATCTCAGGAAACCTGGTGTTTTTTGCTTGTGTTTGTGGGAACACTGATCAAACTTGTGGTTGGGTAAGCAGGTGCAGCGCGAAGCCCGATTTATATGGGCTTCCAGGCGAATAGGGAATCAGGATTGAATTCGAGCGCCACGGTAGGGAGCTACGTGTGCCTGCAGGAGTGGTGGGTCGGCTTGCTGGAGCCGGTGACTAGCCCAGGACGTGTCTTGTCGCTTGGCACGTCCGAGCCGCCACGTCTCAGCTCTTTCTGGAAACCAAGGTGATGCCACACGCGGCACATGGGGGATGATAAATATCTTCTCTTGGGAAAACGACGACTCCCGAAATCATCTGATTCTTCTTTTTATTTGCAGGCATACGTGTGATTTGCTTGATAAGTCGAGGAGATGACAGCCTGAGGGCTTCTTTGATTCAAAGGATTTGTATAGGATTTTTGGAGGATTCCATCCTATAGGAAATTTTTCTATCTGGACCATTTGATTTGTAGGATTGAATCCTATAGGATTTTTTCCCATAGGAATTTTGTACTACTTCCCATAGGAATTCTAACATCCACTCCAAGCTCTTTTTACAATTCCTTTGATGGAATCAAACAAACTTTAGAGCAAACCAAATCCTATAGGATTAGAGTGGACATGACAATGCAATTCTATGTTTTTCCTATTCCTATGTTTTTTCTATCCTATGAATCAAAGAAGCCTGAAAAAGTCGTCTTGTGGAGGAAATGGAAGTACCTAGACTAAGGGTATGAAATGGAAAAAATGTTGCATGATGAATGCAACGTTATCCTTTATACATTTTCGGTACATGTAAATTTGCATATATTATTGATAAATTGTGCATAAAAAATATTCAAAAAATGGTGCCTTATATTTAAGTACGGATGTAGTGAGAAATTTGATGAGAAGAACTTATACGAGTGAGTGAGTGTTCCGTATCTTTGCAAAGAGCACATAAAAAGGAGGCTCCAATCTTCGCCATGGTCTCCATCCCTGGCCGATCTTCACCACCCCCTTCATCTTCGCCATCGGATCGTGCTAATGCTCAAAGGTTGCACTGCATGTCGTTTTCATATCCAATATTATACATAAAAATCCCAACCTTTTTATAAGAGGGTGTACTGAGAAAGCCGCTGCGTTATGTCTGACACATTTAATAAAATGGAGTAAAAACTTCAAATCCTATAGCTATACATTCGGAAACATTGAACCATCACAGCAAGTTTTCGTTAAAGAAACCGCCATATCAAGACAACAGAACTCATAAACACAATATATTCTCGTTCAATTGGTTATTACTGAATTGTACTAAATTTATTTTCCAACATTGACTTGAACTAGAATCAAGCAACATGTCGTCTCGTGTAGGCGACTCGGGGGAGGCTGGATTCCCCCACCTCCCTAGACCCCCCCCCCCCGCCCCCGCCCGCCCCCTCCCGTCGTTGTTGCGGTGCCCTACTGGCCTGAACCGGTGGACTCGAGGCCTTCATGCCTATTCCTCCTGTATCCTTGCCTCCTCTCTCTCTCTCGGTGATGCTCGAAGAGTGGCGACGAATCTGGTTGTCGTGACCCACTACACCACTTTATGTTGTGGTGTACAATTCGTCGACATAACACGCATGGAAGTCATTATTCATAAATATTAGATCTCTCAGAGTAGTACAAATGAAGCATAGCTGGTCCAAGTAACACTACATAATATTATTCTTTATAATACAAAATCTCGAGTACATCCGCGATATATAGAGGCAAGTCTCGTGCAAATGAAACACAATAAGATCCAATTTGTGTCTTAGAGCTAGATACAGATCAAGCTTTAATACCTAATCATATATTGTGGTCGACTCAACCCCAATCTATTCCAGCTGGAATATCTTTTTCTAGGGTTGAACTCCTTCTTCCCAATTGGCGCCATATACACCATTGACAATGTTGTATTCATTCCTCTAGTTGGTGATGCAGCTATTGACTCCTCCAAACTCCATCAAATATAATTGGATCTTCGTTCAATACTCCTCGATGATGACCTCTACGTCGTTGATGGATAGATGAAAAATTATTTGATGACTCTAAAGTCAAAGCAGAGGGTTCGTGGAAGGGGTGAGTAACGAGTGTCACTCACCAAATTGTTTTAGGTAAAGATAAATTGTTTGAATGCACGGAGTACTGCCATGCATGACAATAGTACGTAGGCACAGATGCAAGTTTTTGAAAACATCTGTTCATATGATTGGTTTTAGTCTGAAAATCATGTTCCTGGGTCCCCACGGGTTTGAGAGTCAGTTAAGATTCCTTCCCCGCCGCGAACGTAGTTCCTTCCGGGAACACGGATTTAATGGTCATAATTTTATACATTCTGCATTTGTGCGTTACTTTTCCCAAAAGTAGCCTTAGCCTTGTTGCTTATCTGGGTGGCCCTAATCGTCCATAGTTACTTCGTATAGAGCCAAGTCTATGGTCTCGGGTACATGCAGAGTAGTTATCCACTCCACATATCGACCCTTTTATCGTAGAAGATCGGATCCTTAGCAAAACTTGGGCCTCGATCCATCTCAGAGTTACTCGCCTGAGATATCACTACCCTCACCATACCCGTTGGGAGAAATTTAAGACTCTTCCACGCACGTTGGTCTTATTCACGACCCAATCAGGTAGCATATCCGAGGATATGCAGAGGAAGAAGATACATTTACCCATGCGGCCCATACAAGAAACCTTGCTTGACATGTAAATACGGCACTGGACTAGCCGTGGAAGAATTTTTATTAATACTATAATTTTCCGTACGTTGGAACCTCCACCACATCAATCAATATGTGGTTCAATCACCCACCGAACAATTTTCATCATTCGAAACTAAGAATTTACCTTAATGTAGATAGTAAATATTTATAATAGTTTGTAAATAATTTGATAAACATACTTCAACAAACATGAGAAAGAATAACTTAACTTGCATATAATAGAAGTGGCAGTTCAAACCCTTTGAGGTTTTAGGGTTTTCGTTAAAACCCTGAGTTATGAAAATAGGAATATAGTTCTTATAAGGACTACGAAAAACACTAGCAAGATATTGTTATGCATAGTCGTGAGATGCATCGTGAAATAGCCTAAACTTCTCGGAGCTTGAGTGAGTAAACTTCGTTTAATGTGATAGTTCAGTTTGAGTATGTTTACTAACTTAGAGATGTTTCTGTACTTCTTCGTGATACCATTTATTACTTAGAAATCTATAATATATAAGTTGCATCATAGAGTTTTTAGAGTTTGACATGATTTACTTGTTTGTCAAATCAATTTAGAAGGTTATGTCATAATGACTTAAGAATTTATTGCTTTTATTTAAGTTATAAGATTAGATTACTCTCAACAATGATTTGGAATAGGATAGGATTTCTTTATGGAAACATCATTTACTTGACATAATTTCCTTTAAAGATCAAATTTTTAATATCAATAGTTATTAAAGTTACATTGTTTAAGAAAATTATTTATTCTCTTTTAAAATCCTTAAGTAATTGTTTGGTATTTTTTAAACTTATGTGATAAATTATCCATTTTTTAGTTACTGAATAAATTCCAAAGATTTCCTTTGTCAAAACAAGTTTTAATGAATTATAGATAGTCTTATTTGGTTATTAAATAATATAAGAACAATATTATTATCACTTCTCGAACCAAAGTATTTGATTATAACTTTTATTTGTTTACTTGAATTTTTTATTTAATACTTTACCTCAAGTTGAATGAGTTGTGGCCCAAGAGAAAACAGGTCAATCTGGCCCAACCGGTTTGGCAAAACCAGACCCAAACCTCCTTCCTAGCTAGCTCTCATGTGCCGATATGTCGCCTCCTTGCTCCGGATTTTTTCGGCCTCCTTCGCTACCGCCATGCGTTGGTGATGCTCATCCTAATCTCCCCCACTAGTTACTTGCACTCGTCATGCCTCTCGGCTCCCATGCGCACACGCTCGGCTAACCCTACCGAGACACTTGCCACCAGCTCGATCGCCGCCCCCCCACTACTGGTCCTTCCCTGCATTCATGGATCCTTAAGTAACTCTTGTTGATGTTGGAAGGTGGTGGTTAATCCCCTCTTCATCTCTGACGAAACCCTAGGTCCGCTGCAGAAAAGCCTAACTTATACGTGTACACCCGGTACCGCCATCAAAAGGGGTAGAAAAGTGCAAGTTTTTGCTTGTTGTGTTAGGGTAGCCCCTAGTAATAATCAAAACAAAGTTATACCCCGACTCTTCAGAAGATTTTTTTTTTGGTTCCGCTGAAGTGGGAGTTTCAACCTATAAGTCCATAAACTCACTAAAGAGATTAGCGTGAAACCTCTAACATACCGGAGTGGAATCTTGGACGTCTACAACCTAAAATACACTTGTACACACTTGATATGAGACAACCAAGGTTTTGTTTTGATTCCAATGCTCCGGAGTCCGTCTCCGGCGAAACCCTAGTTCGCTGGAGAAACACCAAGCTTATGCGTCTACGCCTGGTACATGCGTCAAAAGGGGGTAGCAAAGCGCAACTTTTTACTTGGTTTTGTTAGGGTAGCCGCTAGGAACACCGAAAACAAAGTTATACTCCAACTCTTCACAAGATTTTCTCCAATTCAATCGAAGTGGGAGTTTCCACCTATAAGTCCACAAACTAAGTGTAGAGAAACTAATGACAGTGAAACCGCTAACATCATGGAGTGAAATCTTAGACATCTAACACTTGTACACATTTGATATGCCACCACCAAGCTTTTGGTTGGATTCCGACGCTCTGTAGTCTCTATCCGGCGAAATCCTAACCCTTTATTGTTGTCTTTATTGTTGATTCCGTCCTTACTCATGGAATTTTTTTGAAGAATATAACTTTAATAATGTTCATGATGATGTAAACCTGATTCTCCTCTTCAAAACGAGATAAAGAACGTCAAAATTCGAATTCGAGTGCAAAAGTTATACTCAAAACGACAATGACGAAAAAAAATGCTAGGCCGACTGCACTGCCTCGGCATAGCTAAAAAACGTAGTTTGACCTGCCTGGTTCGGGTCGACAAAAAGCTGTCGGCGTAGCCCGATTGATTTATTCCAGTAGTGTTTCCGTATCATTTGGGCGGCATATATATTTCACCATTCTGTGCTTTAGCCTTTCCTATACTTGTTTCTCTCCAAGAAAATAGCGTGTGCTATAATTTAAATTGGGTTTCTTTACCGGGTTCTGACGTCGCTTGTATTGTTGGCCGTAAAATCATAATTAGTTTAAGGGGAATGCTTACGATCATCCGATGATCGTCTCCCATCCCCCCCCCCCCGCCCCCGCCTACTAGACACGCCACGGGCCCACGGGCCACGAACAGCCATATCTCTTATCTAGTCATTCCCGTCCACTCGTTTCCTTCTTTCCTCTCCCTTTCTCTCTCCACAACCAGGCATACACAGCCGCACGCCATGGTCTGGACACGACGTTCTCCACCGGCCGCACCCGCCCTCGCGCCAAGGTCCAACCTCCGGGGATCTACACAGCCGCGCCAAGGTCCAGCTCCTCGTGGGCCACAGCCCACCGCAAGAACGGCGTGGAGGCGCCCATGGCTCGTCGTCCCCGTCCATGGGGCTCGTGCTGGCATCCATGGCGGCGGCGGCGCGCTGCAGCTCCTCTGCCGGCGCGGGGGCACCTCCGCGGGCCACAACCACGACTTGGTCGCCCACCGCAAGGACGGCGTGGAGGCGGCCATGGCTCGTCGTCCCCGTCCATGGCGGCGGCGGCGCGCTGCAGCTCCTCTGCCGACGCGGGGGCACCTCCGCGCAGGGCCTCCTCTGCCTCGCGGCGTCCCTCACGGTGCTCCTCGTCCCCCCTCCCCCCCACCCCACACCCTGTCCATGGAGCTTGTGCTGGCGTCCATGGTGGCGGTGGCGTGCTGCTGCTCCTCTGCCTGCGCGGGTGGTGCTCCAATGGACTGAAAGCGATGCTCCCCAAGGTCATCTGCGATGCTCCCCAAGTTTGGTGATTTTACGGTGGCGGCAGATTTTGCTACATACCTGGTTTTTTTTTTCCTATTTTTGTAAAAAAAATTGCTATCAGAACTCCGGCGATGTCTCCGGCGAGATCACGTATTTGCTATAATAGAATAAACTTTTTGCTAACGGTGTCTCCGGCGAGATGGACTTTTGCTATTGTAGCTTTTTTTTCTAATGTAGCTTTTTTTTTTTTACTTTTTTCTTTCTTTTTCCGGATGAAACCTTTTTTGCTACATGGGAGCAAAAGCGGGACTTTTTTTTTTGCTACGGGAGCAAAAGCGGGATTTGGGGGAAAATGGGGAGCAAAAGCGGGATTTGGGGGAAAAATGGGACACGTGTCGCCACGGTGATGGAAAAGTTTGATCCCCGGGGACGCCCAGCACTTTTCTCAATTTAATGCAGAATAAAAGCCTTTAAATAAAATAGCTTTGAAAACTAGCCACATCACCAAGCAAAAGTTTGATGGAAATTTCAGAAGAGATTGCCTGTAGTATCTGTGGCTTGCCACAATTCACCTCAATACAAAAACGAAAGCCACTTTCTATAGAAGTGTATAAGGACGAATTAGTCATACGAATGGGAGACAATACGGTTATACACAGCCGCAAGAAAAGAATACGGTTATACCACATACATCCACCGCAAACATATTGCATTATACCACTTCATGATATACATACTAGATATATATTTTTCTCAAGAACCAGACAAAATTAGACTTAGTATACAATTAATACATACAAAACCGTGTGCAGCACCCGCAAGTACAAAACATAGTATACCCACAACTTGAACCTGGATACGGGATACGTCCACCTCAAACAACTAAGCGAGCTGAACTCACTTATTATGGTGGAGATTTTATTCTTTCGTTTACGTATTATTCTACGAAGGTGGCCGATGGATCGACTAGCACCTCAACTATTCCTCAACCTTTAAACGTAGCGGCCGCGGGGCTCAGACGCTCAGTGCTGGCCAGGTAACTTCTCCTTGATCTTGTCCATCATGCCCTTCTTCTCGCCGGTAGCCGTGGTGCCATGCGCCCCGGTGCCGGTCATCCCGGTGTGTTCCTGCTGCTGCCCGTATGTGCCACCTGTGGCCCCGGTGCCGGCCGTCATCCCAGTGTTACCCTGCTGTCCGTAGGCGCCGCCAGTCGCCGCGGTGTGCTGCTGGTCAGCGTGGCCGCCGGGGAGCTTCTCCTTGATCTTCTCCTTGATGCCCTTCTTCCTCCTCCCGCCCATGCCATCATCCTCCGACTATAAACAGCACGACCAACGCGAAGAATTACACATCGATGAGTACAAAATGATTGTATTGGTACATATTTACACACGCATGCAACTATGCAAGTAGCCAAAGCATGTTTCTTTTTCACTGCGTGCGAGAGAAGTATATAAGCTTACCGAGCTGGAGCTGGAGCTGCCGGAGCGGTGCAGGATCCCGCCGGCCTTATGCTCGTGCTCGTCCCTCGTGGGCTGGAAATGCCCGCCGGCAGCCGCGCCGGTACCGACGCCGCCGTGCGCTCTCAATCCCATGCGGCTACCGACCGGGTTGCCGTACTCGTCCACGCGGTTCGTGGCCTGGCCGTGCTGCTGCTGCTGCTGTCCCTGGTAGTCCATCTTGCACAAGACTTGTACACTGAACTTGTCACGGAAAATGGATCTAGTGCTCTTTACTTGGTTTGGTCAGTACTCGTGGTTGTGCAAGCAAGTGAAAGCCCGAGCACTACTTATAATCCGCTTGAGGGATAGGATAGGGGTCGTCGGATGGATGAGGCGCCACGGTAGGCCGCTACGTGTTCGATCTTGCATGAGCGGGTTGGTAGGCCGAGGCCGGTGACTGCTGACTAGCCCGTACCGAGAAGCCGGACGTGTAAAGGCACTGGGCGTTTCGGAGTCGCCACGCGTCGGGTACTACTACTTGCGAAAACGACAACCCAAAAATCGTGCAACGCTTCTTTTTATTTAGAAAATATTCTTGCTCGTATCCAAATACTCCCTCCGATCCATATTAATAGGTATGTAGCAATAAAACATGTCTAAATACAATCCACTTCAGCACCTATTAATACACCTATTAATATATGGATCGGAGGGAGTATCTTATTTTGCTTATGTAAATCACAACCAAAGTGTTGACAGATTCTCGACCACTCTATTTGATTCACATATATCTTTATCAAGTTCCCATGCAATTGCTGTCATACTCCTCTCTCATGTCTTTACCTTTGAGGGTCGACTTCCGTCCTCCGTTTCCGTTCCTCTCTCTTCATCTCTTCATCCCTGTTAGAGTTAGTTTAACCTAACTAGGATAGGTAAACCCTAACCCTAGGCCCTCGTGCCTCTATATACAGGAGTCTCGTGTGCCCTTGAGCCGTGTGTGGTATTTCCCCAACTCTCGTCGTCTCATATGGTATCAGACGTTTAGATCCTAAAACTCTACAAACCTTCCGCTGCCTCCCACTGCCTCCCACCCCAAGCCGCCGCCGCCGCCATGACAAACTCTAGCCTCGCCCTAGCCACCCTTCCCTCCTCCACCTCCACGGTGGCGCCGCCTACTCTGTCCACCCGCGCGCCAATCGTCATCGTCCTCACCACCTCCAACTACTCCAAGTGGAAGATCTTCATGTTCATGCACCTCAGCAAGTACAGCCTCCTCGCCCACGTCGACTCTACCAAGGCCGCCGCCCCCACCAATCCCGAGTGGGTCGTCTCTGACTACACCGTCCTCTCGGCCCTGCACTCGCCGATCTCGGAGGGCATCCTGGACCTCGTTCTGGACCCGCCAGACCGCGTGCAAGCTCTGGACGGCCCTCGCCACGCTTTTCAACAACAACAAGGATAGGGGCGCCACCTACCTCCTCGATGAGTTCCACAACCTGCTGCAGGCCCCCTGGACGTCACCGCCTACTGCCAGCAGAACAAGCGCCTCGCCGACGCCCTCCGTGATGTCGACTGCAAGGTTGAAGATCGTGCCCTCGTCCTCAACGTGATCCGCGGCCTCGACGAACGTTTCTCCGACGCCGCCTCCCACATGAACCTTGCCAAGCCGTTCCCCTCCATCATCGAGGTACAGTCCATGTTGCTTCTCCAGGAGAGGCGAGTCGCCAACAACGCCACAAACGCGTGGTCCACCACGCTCGTCGCCCCTCCTCCAACCCCTAGCCCGCGCCTCCGCCCTGCACCGGCGCTGGCTGGCGCGGCGACAACGGCAAGGGCCGCACCGGCAAGGAGAGGTCGGGACAACTGACGTAGCCCCAACACCAACACCGGGCCCGCTTCGCTCCTACCCGCGCTGGCCCCTGGTTCTGTTTCAGCTCTAGCCAGCTGCCCACTGGTGGGGCCGGCCGCAGTGCTAACACCGCCGGTGCTAGACTCCTCGGCCCTCGACCTTAGTAGGCCTACGTCACCATGAAGGCGTCTCTGCACCAGTCTTCCTCGACTCCTAGCTGGGACAGCACCGGGTTCCTCCCTGCTATGAACAACCTGTCCAATCAGAACGGCGGGTAGGTCATGGACACCGGGGCGTCGTCGCACATGACTTCCGAAGAGGGTAAATTCTGGAACACCAAACCTCTCTTTTCTCCTCAGTTCGTTACTGAAAGTGTACTATAGTCAACTAGAGAGGGTGTGAATAGGTTGACTACCAATTTTTATTCTTTTCCTTCTAGTTATGGCTAAACAAGATAAAACAAGGTTCTCTAGATGTGCAACAAAGTGAGCAACCTATGTGATATAAAATAATATGCGCAACGGAAGTAAAACGAAAAGTAGCAAGATAAACCACAAGTGTAAACAAGGATACAAGGATATGTTTCCCGTAGTTCCTTCTCAAGAGAAGTACGTCTACGTCGGAGAGGTGGGGATCCACCTAGGCACTCCTCAATATCACGGTTGTGCACACCTTATTCTCCTTGAGCTTCTCCGGTGAGGGAGATTCTCATTTCCACAATGAGGTTGACCTGAAGGCGTTGACCAAACCTTTACACGAGGTTGAGGACACTCCACAAGATGGATGGAGGCTCTCAACTAATCCGAAGCTTCTTTGCAACAAGGTGGAAGCTACAAGCACAAGATCTACTAAGGTTTTTAGGCCTCAAGTAGGATTCTAGATCTACTAGGATGTGGTGGATGGATTTGAAATTCCTTTGGTGGAATCACGGATCTAGGTCTCCTCTAGCTCTCCACAAAGTTACAGAGTGATTAGGTGGTTGGCGAGGGAGATCTAGGAGGTTGAAACTTTCATTAATGGCTAGGAGAGAGAGTGGGCAAAGCTTAGCACTTATGAGGTAGGGGAAGGGCTTTAAAAAAAACCCTTCCCCAATCTGGCTGTTGGACAGTCCACGCAGCACCGGAGGCTCCGGTGGTCTTCACTCGCACGTGCATGCGTGGCTTCTTTTCTCTTCTCTGGTATCTTCAGTGGCGGAGGCTCCGGTGGTGTTAGCGGAGGTTCCGCCCATGGAGGTTCTGCTGCAGACTCCGCTCTTATCCACCCGAAGGTGTTTTCAGCGGAGGTAGCACCGGAGGCGCCACCGGAGGCCAGCCCGCATGTAGTGCAATCGAACCAGCGGAGGTTCCGCCCACCGGAGGTTCCGCTGCCGCCTCCACTCATATGCACCCGTAGGCATTTTAAGCGGAGGTGGCATCGGAGGCACCACCGGAGGCAAGCGCCTGGGATGTGCTAGGGAATAGCACGGGGGCGGAGGATCCGGTGCTTTCACCGGAGCCTCCGCTGCTTGTAAAAACTGCTCCCCGGCTTTGTCTCTTTGAGCCCTTTACTTTAGAATAAATCTTGTAACCTTTTTAGAATGTATCTTTGAAGTACTTTGGCATTTTCATAGATATCAAATAAAACCTGCAAATGCTCTAAACAGGGATTAGTCTGATAGTTATGTTGTCATTAATTATCAAAACGGAAGACGATCTTTCAGTTACTGCTGGTAATGGTTCCTCCATTCTCATTACTCGTTTCGGTAATTCTCATTTATACACTAACGACGCTTCTTTTATTCTCAAAGATGTGTTACTTGTTCCGTCTCTCATCAGAAATATTCTCTCGTAAATTCACTCGTGATAATTCCTGCACAATTGAATTTGACGCTTTTGGTTTTTCTGTGAAGGACCTTCTCACCAGGATCGTGATCATTCGGTGTGACAGCGACGGTGTTCTTTACACCATCACTCCGTCGCCTTCTCCTCCCTTGGCGTTGGTGGCATCCGTAGCATCACAGGGGTTGTGGCATTATCAATTGGGTCAACCTGGTCGCGACGTCATGGCATCTCTTAGGAATCAATCTTTCGTCGAGTGTAATAAAACTCAGCACGGTCTTTGTCATGCGTGTAAACTTGGCAAACATGTTAGATTACCGTTTGCTCGTTCAGTGTCAGTTTCTAGTGCTCCTTTCAAGCTAGGGAATTGCGGTTTTTGGACATCTCCTGTGTTAAGAAATTCTAGCTTTAAGTACTATCTCATAATTGTCGATGATTTTTCACACTATTATTGGTATTTATCTCTTCGCCAAAAATCTTGTGTTTATGACTATGTTCGAAACTTCTTCACATAGGTATGCACCCAGTTTCGCAACTCTATCCGTGCTTTTCAAGCTGACAATGGCACTAAGTTTGTCAACACCTCTCTCTCAACGAGTTATTTCTCACTAATGGTGTTTGTGTTTGTTTGTCCTTCCCATACACCTCTCCACAAAACGGCAAGGAAGAATGTGCTATTCGCACGGTTAACGATACTTTGTGTACTCTTATGTTTCAGGCACACATGGAACCCGCATTCTAGGCCGAAGCTCTATCTACGACCGTCTACTTGTTGAATTGTCGGCCTTGCAAGGTGATCGGTTCGGCCACCCCGTACGAGAAGCTCTATGGTCACCCCGATCAGTATGATCATCTTCGCGTCTTCAGCTATCTGTGCTACCCCAACATGGCTGCCATGACGACGCACAAGCTCCATCCACGCTCCCGTGTGTGCGTTTTCCTCGGGTACCCCTCGACGCACAAGGGGTTCCGCTGCTATGACCCAACTACACGCTGCGTCATCATCTCCCGGCACGTCGTCTTCGACGAGGAGGTGTTTCCCTTTGCCGCCGTACATGGGTCTTCATCGCGCCCCAATCTCGGGTTCTTGCAGGAACATGCCGTCCCTGTGGCCCCTACGTGGGTCCCACCCGCGGTCCCGCCATAGCCGCCGCGTCCCGCGCCTCCAGTGGCGGCCACCCACGACGACTCTGCGCAACAGAGCTTTGGTTGTGTTCTCTGCCATGGCAGAGGCCCGTGCTAGCGACTCGCGCCGCGCCTGCCTCATCCCCGCCGTCATCACCTGCGTCGTCATCACCGCGTACGCATACGGCAAGGTTGGCCGTGTCTCCGTCATCGTCTCAAGGCTCGTCGGCTGCCTCCTCTCCACCGACGTCGCCGCGCGCCGACATTCCTCCTTTCCGACCTGCACCCGGTCCGCATGTCATGCACCCGGTCCGCATGTCATGCGGACTCGTGCCAAAGCTGGGATCACCGTCCTTCCTCGCGAGCGACTCAATCTCTCGGCCGCGACATCATCGCTCTCCCCGGTACCCTCGAAGTATTGTGCCGCTCTCCAAGAACCTCACTGGCGTGATGACATGACCGAGGAGTTTTGAACTCTCATCGACAACAACACCTGGTCCTTGGTCCCTCGGACCTCTCGAGCCAACATGGTCTCTGGCAAGTGGATTTTTCGACATAAATTTCACTCTGATGGCTCTTTTTCTCGCTACAAAGCTCGTTGGGTCGTCTGCGGGTTCTCTCAGCAAGCGGGCATGGATTAAGACGAGACGTTCAGTCCCGTTGTGAAGTCGACCACGATCCGCCTTGTTCTCAGCATTGCTCTCTCTGCTGGGTGGTCTATTCGGCAACTCGACGTCAAGAATTTTTTCCTCAACGACACTCTTGCTGAGGTGGTCTACTGCCAGCAACCATCTGGTTTCGTCGATCCTCAACAACCAGACCATGTCTGTCAGCTTCATCGCTCTCTTTACGGACTCAAGCAGGCTCCACGTGCGTGGTACCAGCAGTTCGCCTCCTTCCTCCGCCAGCTTCACTTCACCGCCTCGACCTCCGACACATCTATGCTCATACTAAAGGAGGGTTATGCACTCACGTATGTTCTGCATTATGTCGACGACATCATCATCACCGTGTCTTCCTCGACCCTGCTGCAGCGGCTAACCGCGCTTCTTCATGCTGAATTCTCCATGACGGACTTGGGTGATTTGTCCTTCTTCTTGGGAATTGAAGTACAGCGCATGTCCACAACGTTGTTTCTATCTCAACGGCAGTACGCTGTCGATATTCTTCAGCGAGCAGGCATGTCAGAATGCCGCCCCTCTCCTATGCCCGTTGACACCAGTTCCAAGCTCTCCGCCGACGAGGGAGCCCCTATCGCTGACCCCTCCGACTATCGAAATACCGCGGGTGTTCTTCAGTACTTCATGCTGACGCGTCCTGATCTTGCCTATGTTGTTCAACAAGTGTCTCGACATGGGTCTGCAGCTTGGTGTCTCTTCTTCGACCACGCTCACAGCATACTCCGATGATGATTGGGCGGGCTGCCCCGACACTTGTTGCTCGACTTTTTTCTATTGCGTCTATTACGGAGACAATTTGATCTCCTGGTCCTCAAAGCTCTAAACCCCGGTATTTCGTTCCAGCGCGGAGGCTGAATACCGAGCCATGGCTCACGTTGTCGCCGAGAGCTGCTGGCTACGGCAGTTGCTTGGTGAGCTCCATCGTCCCCTCTCATCGACGACCATCGTCTAGTGCGACAACATCTCCGCCGTCTACATGTCTTCGAACCCGGTTCAACATCGACGTACGGAGTATATAGAAATAGATATTCATTTTGTTCGAGAGAAAGTTTCTCTCGGCGAGGTCAGGGTTAGAGTTAGTTTAACCTAACTAGGACTTGTATGTAAACTCTAACCTTAGGCCCTCGTGTCTGTGTCTCTATATAAACAGGAACCGCGAGTGCCCTTTGAGCCGTGTGTGGTATTTCTCCAACTCTCATCGTCTCACAATCTCTCCGATGGCGTCGCTGTCCGGCGGGAGGATGAGATAGTTGGCCGGTCCTGGTATGTACATAGCTGATCTAGTTGTAGTTGCAATATTTGGTTTCGTACGTTGTGTTGTGTCGGCGCTATGCCGTCTCTCTCTTCTAGCTGCTTGGCGTGGCTGTTTACGAGCAGCGGCCATGACATGGCAAAGCTTTCTTCCAGCGGTTCTCCAAGGTGGATGGCGCAGGTAGGGAGTGGAGCCAACGACACTTCCTTGAATTAGCTTGGGGATGTCATCCTCTTCCTTTTCTCAAGTTGTTTTGCATTGTTCCTCCTTCTGGCCGGCCTTGGCGGCGAGGAGAAGCAGCATGGCAGCGTCGATACCTGCGAGTTAGGAGGGGATTCCAGATCGATGAAGCTGCATCTTGGAAAAAATGCATGACGTCCGTTGGTTGCCGTCATGCTCATCGGCCTTTGAAGAGGCATGTTCAACCTTCAGTGTGGATGCCCTTCCGCGGAGTGTCATCGGCGTTCAGAACTCTCCCTTTCCCGAGTGGTTTTGTCCCTGGTTGTTCGGAGAGTTGCCAGCGATGGAGCTCCGGCGGTGGCGGAGAAGAACAAGGACCGGATTATGTTTCTTTTTAAATTTTAAAGGTCCTTTGTGCTAGATTCCAGGACCATGTTGTAATTTTCAGTCTTCCAGGGTCCTGTATAAAAATCCCTGTAACCGCACAGACTTAATTGAGCAACTTCGAGGTCCTTCGAGGCCCTTCTTTGTGTTAAAAAAATGTTCCCATGCAATCTCTTCAAGATTGTTGCACATGATTTCAAACAAGCAGCTGCATTACTGCACTACAGGTGCACTACAGGAATGAAGAAAGACGACATCGACGGCCGGCGCCCATCGGCGTAGGGCGCCACCCCGTCAGCGTAGTCAGAGGCTGATGGTGGCCGTCGGCGTCGCGCAGTTCCCCGTCGGCGTACATAAACACGTCGGCGTACATGGTGTGTGGGCCCCACCGGCCCGTTCCACGGTTTCCGCTAGCAATCTATCTTCCAACCTCTCTTTTTTGAATTATTTTCAGTTTGACTATTTGATTATCTTTTTGGTTACCCGGGGTAGTTAGCAATCTATCTTTCAACCTCTCTTTTTTGAAATGGCCGGACATGGATTTTTTTTTTTGCAAGAACAACGACATTCCATTAAGACACGACCATATCGTCGGTCACTAAATGTGTTGGAATTTTATATGGGCCAATTATATGGGCTCACATGTCTAGCCCACTAAGCCCACTAAAATCCTGAAAGTGTCATGGCCCATTCATGAATAATGAGTGGAGTGAGTGGGACTAAAGTTTAGTCCCACATTGCTAGTTTGGAGAGAGTGGAACCACCTTATAAGATGAGCCACTCTACCTCATGTATGAGTAGGCAAGGCAAGAGGAGAGGTGTGCCACACGCGCGCTCCTCCTCCGCCGCCCGCCTCGCCACGCCTCGCCTCGCCTCGTCACGACACGACACGTCACGTCACGTCACGTCACGACACGACACGACGCGGATTGCGGGAATGAGCCGAGCCGAGAGCGTTTATTTTGTCGGTCGGGAAAAACTTAATGAGTCATTAATTTGGTACGCGTTAATTCCAAAACCGTTTCTGTTTCCTTTCTGGATCGTGGAGCCGAACCGACTCAGACGTGGGGTTACGCCCACGTCTCTCCCAGCCCGCATATAAATACGCGCATACGGTAAACCCTAGCCGCCACTTCGTCATATGGTTTCGCACCACCGTTCCAGAACACTGCGCCGCCAATCAAGTCTTCTCCATCCCTCCTTTCGGCGTGCACCGCGAGAAGGGACAGCAGGCCTCCGGAACCCCGCCTCTTGTGATCCTGTACGGGAGAGGGGCGATCAGGTTTTTGGGGAGCGCACTCGCGCGACTGCTGACGGCGACTACTTCCCCAACGACGACTTCTTCCCGACCTCGGCAGTCTCTTCATCAACGACATGGCCGACACCGGGGACAACAACAATGGCGGTGCTGCTACCGCTCCATCGTACGTATCTCTCTCTCATCTGTATGAGATGTTACTGGAATTCGTATGTCTAGTTCTTGCAATAGATTGTATCAATCTGTCTACTGTACTAGATCTAGATATTTGCATAATTATTGTACTTGCTGCTGTCGCAATTTATCTGATGTTATTTCGAATTAAATCATGTGCTAAATTGCTAATATATTCAACAATCCAAAAACCTGATTATAGGCAATTTCTTGCACCTGCGCCGTCTGTCATTGCGGCGACAAGGCCAATCCCTTTCAAGGGTGTGGACTATAAGAGGTGGCGCACGAGAGCAGTGCTATGGTTTCAAACCTTGCGCTGCTATGCGGCCACCAAGGGCAAGCCTGAGGGCGATCTCAATCCAGCACAGCTGGAGGCCTTTGAGAATATGGACACTATGTTTAAAAGTGTCCTCCTCGGTATAATTGATGATTCCATTGTGGATCCATACATGTCGTTTGATAACGGCAAGGATATGTGGGCTGCACTCGAGGCCAAATTTGGGGTCTCGGATGCTGGCAGCGAGCTGTATGTCATGGAGCAATTCTATGACTACAGGATGACTGATGAGCGCTCTGTTGTTCAACAGTCTCATGAGATACAGTCACTCGCTAAAGAACTTGAGCACTTTAAGTGTATGTTACCGAACAAGTTTGTGGCCGGAGGCATTATTGCCAAGCTTCCATCTTCATGGAGCACATTTGCTACTTCTCTAAAACACAAGAGACAGGAGTTTTCCGTTATGGACCTCATCGGATCTCTTGATGTGGAAGAGAAGGCGAGAGCAAAGGATACACGTGCTCGGGTTGCTGAGGTAGGTTCTTCTGCTCATGTGGTACAGAAGAAACATTACCCGCCCAACAAGCATAAATATAACAAGAAGAAATCCGAGGGTAAAGGCAAGTCCGATGGCAAGTTTAAGCCGTCGCACTCTACCAACTTCAAGAAGAGAAAGGGGTCATGTCACGTTTGCGGTGAACTGACCCATTGGGCTCCAAAGTGCCCTAAGCGTTATGAGCTGCAGCAGCAGGAGAACAGCGGCAAGACCGCTAATGTTGTCATGGCTGACATTGAGATGAAAGACTCTGGGTACGGTATAGTTCCCACTATTCTTTCAGTTTGTCATTCACCTGAATGGTTAATTGACACAGGTGCCAATGTACTTGTTTGTGCTAATGCTTCTATGTTCTCTTCTTATCAGGTCACAGGGACTTCCCCCGTGCTGATGGGGAACGGGTCACATGCTACTGTTCGTTGTGTTGGTACGGTCGATCTAAAGTTTACTTCGGGGAAGATCGTGCGACTGAAGAACGTTCATCATGTGCCCTCCATCAATAAAAATCTCGTCAGCGGCTCACGTTTATGTCGAGATGGTTTTAAGTTGGTTTTCGAGTCTAATAAAGTTGTAATTTCCAAGTATGGACAATTTATTGGTAAAGGCTATGAGTGCGGAGGCTTGTTCCGCTTATCCTTGTCAGATATTTACACCAAAGTTATTAATAATGTTTGCCACGATAATGATTGTGATGTTTGTCATTCACGACTTTGTCATATTAATTTTGGTTGCATGACGCGGTTAGCAAATATGAGTTTAATTCCGAAATTCAGTACTATTAAAGGTTCCAAATGTCAAGTGTGTGTTCAAGCTAAGCAACCTCGCAAATCTCGTAAGACTGCGGAGGCGAGAGACTTGGCACCACTAGAACTTATACATTCTGATCTTTGTGAGATGAATGGCGTATTGACAAAAGGTGGAAAGAAATATTTTATGACACTTATTGATGACTCCACTAGATATTGTTATGTGTATCTTCTGAAATCTAAAGATGAAGCTTTAACTTATTTCAAGAACTATAAGGCCGAAGCAGAGAACCAACTTGATCGTAAAATTAAACGGCTTAGGTCTGATCGTGGTGGAGAGTATTATTCCAACGAGTTTAATTCTTTTTGTGCTGAACACGGTATTATTCATGAGAGGACGCCTCCCTACTCACCTCAGTCAAATGGGGTGGCTGAAAGAAAGAACCGAACGCTGTCTGATTTGGTTAACGCCATGTTAGACACTTCGGGTCTCTCCAAGGCATGGTGGGGGGAGGCGCTAATGACTGCATGTCATGTCCTAAACCGAGTTCCCACAAAGAATAAAACCATTACTCCATTTGAGGAATGGGAAAGGAAAATGTTGAAACTCTCCTACCTACGTACTTGGGGTTATTTGGCGAAAGTCAATATACCAATTTCCAAGAAGCGCAAGCTTGGACCTAAAACCGTAGATTGTGTTCTTCTGGGCTATGCTTTTAATAGCATTGGTTATAGATTCTTGATAGTAAAATCTGAGGTATCAGACATGCATGTTGGTACGATTATGGAGTCGAATGATGCGACTTTCTTTGAGAACATATTTCCTATGAAGGATATGTCTAGCTCATCAAATCAGGAGAAACCTGTTTCATCTAGTCAGGAATTAGCTGAGATTCCTGAATCCACCATTCCGATAGAACACGTTGAGAATCCCGAGGAGGATGACAATGAAGTTCCTGTAAGGAGCAAGAGACAGAGGACTGCAAAGTCCTTTGGTAATGATTTCATTGTGTACCTCGTGGATGACACACCCAAGACTATTTCAGAAGCCTATGCGTCTCTTGATGCTGACTACTGGAAGGAGGCTGTTCGTTGCGAGATGGATTCCATCTTGGCTAACGGAACCTGGGAAATCACTGATCGTCCTTATGGGTGTAAACCTGTAGGATGTAAGTGGGTGTTCAAGAAAAAGCTTAGGCCTGATGGTACAATTGAAAAGTACAAGGCAAGGCTTGTGGCCAAGGGTTATACCCAGAAAGAAGGTGAAGACTTATTTGATACTTACTCACCTGTGGCTAGACTGACCACCATTCGTGTGCTACTCTCACTGGCTGCCTCGCACGGTCGTCTCGTTCATCAAATGGACGTTAAGACGGCTTTCCTTAATGGAGAGTTGGACGAGGAAATTTACATGGAGCAACCAGATGGTTTCGTAGTACCCGGTCAGGAAGGCAAGGTGTGTAAGTTATTGAAGTCATTATACGGCCTCAAGCAAGCACCTAAGCAATGGCACGAGAAGTTTGAAAGGACTTTGACTGCTGAAGGCTTTGTTGTAAACGAAGCTGATAAATGTGTGTACTATCGCCATGGTGGGGGCGAGGGAGTTATTCTATGTCTATACGTTGATGACATATTGATCTTTGGGACCAATCTTGATTTAATCAAGGAAGTTAAGGATTTCTTATCTCGCTGTTTTGAGATGAAGGATCTAGGAGTAGCTGATGTTATCTTGAACATCAAGCTGTTGAGAGATGATAATGGTGGGATCACACTGCTTCAATCTCACTATGTGGAAAAGGTCTTGAGTCGCTTCGGGTATAGTGACTGCAAGCCTTCTTCAACTCCATATGATGCTAGTTTGTTGCTTCGAAAGAATCAACGGATTACTAGAGATCAACTGAGATATTCTCAGATTATAGGCTCGCTTATGTATTTGGCGAGTGCCACGAGGCCTGACATCTCTTTTGCTGTGAGCAAATTGAGCCGGTTTGTTTCCAATCCGGGAGATGATCATTGGCGTGCGCTTGAGAGAGTTATGCGCTATTTAAAAGGCACTGCGAGCTATGGAATTCACTATACCGGAAACCCGAGGGTTCTGGAAGGATATAGTGATTCTAATTGGATATCTGATGCTGATGAGTTTAAGGCCACTAGTGGTTATGTTTTTACACTTGGTGGTGGCGCTGTTTCCTGGAAGTCTTGCAAGCAGACCATTTTAACGAGGTCAACTATGGAAGCAGAACTCGCAGCACTAGACACAGCCACTGTTGAGGCAGAGTGGCTTCGTGAGCTCTTGATGGACTTGCCTATGGTTGAAAAACCAATACCCGCAATCCTAATGAACTGTGATAATCAAACTGTGATCGTCAAAGTGAACAGTTCTAATGATAATGCAAAGTCATCAAGACATGTGAAGAGGAGATTAAAATCTGTCAGGAAGTTGAAGAACTCCGGAGTTATTGCGTTGGATTATATCCAAACCTCTATGAACTTGGCAGATCCCTTCACAAAGGGTTTATCACGGAATGTGATAGATAATGCATCGAGGGAGATGGGTTTGAGACCCACGTTATGAGTTGTCCACAGTGGTAACCCACTCTATGTGATCGGAGATCCCGTGAATTAGAAGTGGGAGACAAGCTGTTGGTCGGCTGAGAGGAGAGTATCCTTATATTTTATTCCACTCCATAAAAGATGCAATACTCTCCTGATCTGTATGGTAGGTTGACATTTGTCTTAATGTGTTCCAAGTGGCTTATTTATATAAGCAGAGATGTGTTCTACAGAACATCTCCTGAGGAACTCACCTATATGAGTCTGACTGTTAAACGTCGCAGTCTATGAGAATCGGGTGCTCTCTAATAAACTCATGAAAGGCCTTCGGAGTATGACGCATACGCTCCAAACCGCGGGGAAGCCTTGCGGCAGCCTAGTATCGGTTCAGATGTTGTGTGAAACTGGTATCACAGCAAACTTGTAGTTCAAGGCGTAGTCCACTATTCAAGTTGTGAACTAGTGTAGCATGATGTTCTAAGTGGAAGTTCAACTTAACAGTCTCCACTAACACCGGTATATAAACAATGTTTTGGAACAGAGTTTATGAAATGTGCTAATGACACTTTGTGGGGGATTGTTGGAATTTTATATGGGCCAATTATATGGGCTCACATGTCTAGCCCACTAAGTCCACTAAAATCCTGAAAGTGTCATGGCCCATTCATAAATAATGAGTGGAGTGAGTGAGACTAAAGTTTAGTCCCACATTGCTAGTTTGGAGAGAGTGGAACCACCTTATAAGGTGAGCCATTCTACCTCATGTATGAGTAGGCAAGGCAAGAGGAGAGGTGTGCCACACGCGCGCTCCTCCTCCGCCGCCCGCCTCGCCTCGCCTCGCCTCGTCACGACGCGCCGCGCCACGGGTTGCGGGAATGAGCCGAGCCGAGAGCGTTTATTTTGTCGGTCGGGAAAAACTTAATGAGTCATTAATTTGGTATTTAACGGACGCGTTAATTCCAAAACCGTTTCCGTTTCCTTTCTGGATCGTGGAGCCGAACCGACTCAGACGTGGGGTTACGCCCACGTCTCTCCCAGCCCGCATATAAATACGCGCATACGGTAAACCCTAGCCGCCACTTCGTCATATGGTTTCGCACCACCGTTCCAGAACACTACGCCGCCAATCAAGTCTTCTCCATCCCTCCTTTCGGCGTGCACCGCGAGAAGGGACAGCAGGCCTCCGGAACCCCGCCTCTTGTGATCCTGTACGGGAGAGGGGCGATCAGGTTTTTGGGGAGCGCACTCGCGCGACTGCTGACGGCGACTACTTCCCCAACGACGACTTCTTCCCCGACCTCGGCAGCCTCTTCATCAACGACATGGCCGACACCGGGGACAACAACAATGGCGGTGCCGCTACCGCTCCATCGTACGTATCTCTCTCTCATCTGTATGAGATGTTACTGGAATTCGTATGTCTAGTTCTTGCAATAGATTGTATCAATTTGTCTACTGTACTAGATCTAGATATTTGCATGATTATTGTACTTGCTGCTGTCGCAATTTATCTGATGTTATTTCGAATTAAATCATGTGCTAAATTGCTAATATATTCATCAAAATGGACTACATCGTCCAAAAAGTCTGACAGACACAAAAGTTGGTCTGTTCTAGACTCCCTTAAACCCATTAGATGCTAAACAATGAGCAGGCTTATTACATGCCCGCGGGCAAAACTCAATCACATAGTCATGGAACTCCATCGTGAGGTGATACTTGATATCTAAGAAGAGATGTCCCAGTGGTTCATAGTCATAAGAGCTGGAGGTGAGCGCCTGCTTAAGATTGAGTGAATCAGTTGAAAAGATGATGCGACCTATGCCCATCTGATCAGCCAGACGAATGCCATTTTCCATAGCCAAGGCTTCAGCATGCAAGGCATTACTCGCGAAGTCCAATTTCCCCGCTGCTGCAAGTACGATGGTGCCTTAGTTATCATGAGCGACAGGCAGCACCCCCAACCTCCAGTTTTCACTATCTCCAGGAACGCTCCATCAGTGTTGATCTTGATGGAGTCGGCAGGCTATTTCACTCCTATAAATTACGTGTTCCCACTACTTTAATGTAAAATTGTTAATTAAAAAACCATTAGTTTTGTTATAAGAAAAGAAATTATAAAAAAATCCTTACCTTTGTTCAAGCGATTTCTTTGGTAATCACTAAAAAAAAAGCTTTCCGGAAGGCCACCCCTCGTGCGATACGCGCGCGACACTTGTCACCTTATTCTTCCTTCTAGCCTCCACAGTGTGCTTGCATGCGTGACAAGTGTCACCACTAGAGAGTTTTAGTGAGATTTTCCCTTTACCACTCACGGGCGATGAAGGGGTGGGAACACATTTATTTCGTGATTAGTTTTTTTAAAATAAAATATCTCATAAACCGTATTTCGAAATTACGAACCGTTTCATATTTGAGATCCTCGCGTCGAGATCTTCAAAACTAGATCCCGTGTTGATAGGTTTGGAGAAACTTTTTTTACACTTAGGATCAACGCCCAGTTACACACATATGTACGCCGAGGTGCAGTGAACGAAGTACATCCCAACTGCAGTGCTGACTTACACCCACGTGCAACACGGGTGTACGTCTAGAAGGTTGTAGATAGCTATGGTACTTTCTTCTTACTCTCTCACATGCATAACGAGCAATCAGACAGCATATAACTCGGTGGGATTTTGGAACTCGTCGTTTAGGGGGACCAATCTGCCTGTTTCATAGCACCTTTGGGAGTCTTCGATGGAAGTAAAACCCACGATGGTGCTTATCTAGCTTCCAGTTCATGTGGGATTCCTTAGTCTGCCAAGTTTAAGAAGAAGTGAAAAGTAAGCAAGTTGTCATCTAGTGAGGGCTAAAAGACACGGAGAACATCCCCCCCTCTATTTGCCAATAGCTTCCGCCTTCCTCTCTTTCATTTCATGTCGGTTCAGCCGAGCCAATAGATTCCATAGGTGGGTCAGTTATAGCTGTAGTAGCCGTTGATTAGGTCCTTTCGATAGACTTTCCGTAGCTCAGTACTGCTGATCGTTGACGCCCGCAACTCCCTACCTCTCGATTGTACAATCGGCTTCTTAGGCCCGGTTATCTATTTTATTCTTCTGATGATAGATTTCTTCTAGCTTCGCCTGGGGTATTTCGGTCGGAGAAAAGCCATCCATAGTAAGCCTCACAGGTAGTCCCGGGGAGGAGGCCAGCTGACTTGCTTTCTCCAGCTTCAAAATGGGGCACAGGAGCAGCACATGGCCAAATGGCCAAAGAAGAAGCGCTTGGTGGACGAGCGCCCACATCTGTTCCTTAACTCTCTGTATCTGCCCTTTTTTATATCAACATTTGCCCGCGGGTAATCCCTTACTGAGCCTACTCAAGCAATCTCCCATTAGCCGCTCCTTGCTTTTTTTTAGTAAAGCGACCCATATGCATATGGATGTACACCCAGACGTATGTACACCTAGGCGGATGTACACCCAGTGAAGGGGCGACGTACACCCAGACAGTTGTACACCTAGTGAAGGGCCGACATACACCCAGGCGGATGTACGGCCAGATACACCGTGCGTATACTTTTCAGATAGCGTCTGTATACTTTCAGTAGAATTTTTTTTATACTTTCACATACAACATGTACACTTTCATAACAGTGTTTGTATACTTTCAGTAGCAAGTTTTTTTATACTTTCACATACAACATGTATACTTTCAGAATCAATGTTTGTATACTTTTAGTAACAATTTTTTTATACTTTTCAGATACAACACGTGTGTACTTTTTAGATGAAACACCGTAGCGGTTT
The DNA here is from genome assembly GCA_028641055.1 of Alopecurus myosuroides. Classification (NCBI taxonomy): domain Eukaryota; kingdom Viridiplantae; phylum Streptophyta; class Magnoliopsida; order Poales; family Poaceae; genus Alopecurus; species Alopecurus myosuroides. The sequence goes on from CM054060.1 coordinate 47,387,994, forward strand.
ATTCGAGGCGAAGCCGAGCGGTAGTACAAGGCAACGCCGAGCCGTAGCACACACTACGACCAATGCACGCTTCGACCAATGCGCACAACGACCTATGTACACCATTCAAGATCTTTATAAATGGTTATCGAGGCGAAGCCGAGCCGTAAAAAAATATCGATGCGAAGCCGAGCATCGCTGCTACATGGTGTACATGGTGTACACACACATGCTACCGAAAGTATAAAGTATAAAGTATAAACAACAGGGTGTACAAAGTACGAAAAAAAAAAGTTTCCTGAAACCTATCAACATGAGATTTAATTTTGAAAATCTTGACGCGAGAAGCTCAAATTTGGAAACAGTTCATAATTCCGAATTACGGTTCTGGAGATATTTCGTTTTGAAAAAATGCATCACGGAATAAATGCGTGCCACCCATCTAGTCCTCCGTCCCGTGAAAAAAGGAAAACCCACCAAAATTCTATGGTGCTGACACTTGGCGCACCCATCTCATTTCTCTCTCAGAAGCTTAGGAAAGGCTTTCATTTTCCTAATCGCACCCATCTTTTTTTCCAATGGCTGAACTTGCTAACTTATTTGGGAGGTGAGGTTGGGTGGGTTGTGGGCCATGGATACATTTTGGGCTTGTATCACATGCGACAAAATTGGGCGAAATACATGTGATTTTTAGCAAAACATTGTCAAACATACGGTTTAGCTAAAAATTCTCATACCAAAAAGGGGGGAGGGGGGCAATGGCCCCCGATTTCATTTTCATTTAGTATAGTATTATTGAAAGGATCATTTTTTTTAGTTCGCTCGGAGCCTCTAAAAAGTCAAGACCGACCCTCTGGTAGGCCTGCTCTTCTCATTCACTTGCTCAACTTAAATAGCATGTACAAGCCAAGGGCATCAAGTCTGGTCTTGTGGCCCATATTAAACATTGTGAATTCTGATTCCGCATTTAAGCAATGGCATACGCTAAACGTTAGCAGTATGTAGCTATAGCCGGTTTGACAGCCTTGATCGTGTCAATCCAATCACACACGGTAAGGCTGCAGCCAGGGCGATCTTCATCAACGACTCTGCCTCACATGATGATGCGCAGAGTAGTCCCACCTTGGTGTTGAGGGATTGTACTAGTAACTATGTGGTTATTTGTCTCTTCCATGATGTGATCTATTGTGATCAGGAGTTATATTAATGCAGTTGAATCATATGATATTTCCCCATCTATTTTCTTTATGTATTGGATATGATGTGATCAAGTGGTTGATCTATAGTATAATTTCTAGAGTCTCACCGTGACATTGGTGATTCTATATATGGATAATAGATTAGAGGTAAATTGATCATGTGTTTTTTCTTCTTTGTTGCATTTAATAGTGGATTTATGAGGTTTATTGGTACTTCTATTTAGTATGATTACCATGGTATCACGGTGGCAATGTGGGTACCTTGTGTTGGATGTATGCCTAAAAGGCAATAATATTTATATATCTATTTTATAAATATGATTTGTGTTATTATGCTATGACTGACGTGGATCCTGAATATGAGATTCACGGGAAAACTCACGCTCATATGTAGTGACATAAACAAAGAATCAAACCCATGTCTTACCTTTTCAGACTAATTCATTGGATACTTGATAGCTATGTTTTCTTGGTCATGGACATGTTTATGTCAGCATCAATGAATAATATATTTTTGGAAGGAAACAATATTGCTAGGTATACCCTTGTAGTTGATATGCTAAGAGATTCAATTGTGATGTCTTTGTCCTTAGTGAAATATCACAACAAAGTTATATTACAACGTATCCTTTGATAATGAGGTTATTGGGGCTGTATATTCTGGAGGTTTTACTTTCGTAGTATCAAGCGTCACACCGTAAACTGGGTTAACACAAAACTGTAGCCACTGGGTATTCCAAACTAGTATACTGCCTCGATGTCCTCATATGAGAATTACTCCTCTATAAAAAGAGATACATGCCCGAGATGTTGGATGTGTGCCCAAAAGTCAATAATATTTATACATGATGTGGGGGTACCTGAGAGACCCCCCACGATAGGCCTACCCAGTTCGGCCCATTAGGAGGTACCTTAAAGAGGCCTTTAGGTGGCTGCGTTGAACCCTGCTACATAAGCCCACACAGAAGCGAAAATACCGATAACAAGCGGATGCATCGAAATCTAGATTAGATCCAGACATGGATTAAGCCGAGAAAACAAAAATTTGAGGTCTTACAGACAGGGGAAGCATAGGCAGTTGGAGGTTGAGAGCAGGGATTTGGCTTGTCTCCGACAACTGCGTTGTCGCCATCGCCCTCTTTCCTAGCAGAGTCAATAATAAAACTCCAACCATGTCGTCGTGCGCGCGATTTTTTGTTTTTGAATTTGGGAAGTAAGCCCCTGGCTGTAAATAGTCAGGCAATTTAGGCGGACGGTGACCGAATTTCTCCTGCCGGAAATTTTGAGCTCGCGCTATCTCTGGTACTGCAACAGCTCGCACGCTCGGAGCGTGGCTCCACGAAAAGTACCAGTTTGGCCGTTTCCGCGCTCGGGGCGTGCCTCCACGAAAACTACCGGTTCGGCCGTTTTCGCGCTCGCAGCGTGCCTCCACGAAAACTACCGGTTCAACGGTTTCCGGTGGAGCTGTTTTGAGCATTGTCAGAAATTAGACTAGATGCAACCAAAGACACCTCCGTAGTCCTGGTCCGAGTTCAATGCAACCAAACACACCCCCGCCCCCATAGCCCTGGTCCGAGTTCGATGCAACCAAACGCACCCCCACAGGCCTGGTCCGAGTTCCATGCAACCACTAACAGGGAGACTGCATTCGCACCCCCATAGGGAGTGCGGAGTTTCCACAAGTACGTTCCCCCCCCCCCCCTACTATCTCTGCCGCACATAGGCTGTTGGAGTTTCGTGCGATCCACTCAGTCAAAGTTGAGCACACATTTGCATCGAAACACTTGAGTAAACTAGAAATTGACCCGAAATCCACTAGGAGGCTGACGAAGAGACGACGCGCATGACCGCATCGTATCCCTCCTCCAGATCCCATCGAGGCACACATCCCTCTCCCAACCGCATCATCTCCTCTGCAGATCCCATCGAGGCGCCATCGTGCTCCCTCACCTCCCGGCCCCCATCGTCGGCCTCTACCTCCGCCACCTTTCCCTACTCGGCTTGGCGTACGGGGGCTCTCCGCCCGGCTTGGCGTGCGGCAGCTCTCATGGCCCGCCTTGGCGCGCGGCGGCCGAGCGCGGGTCTCTCTGGCCAAGCTCGGGAGCAGAGCTGGCGCCGGTCTCCCTGGCCGAGCTCGGGAGCACAGGCGGCCGCCCCCACGCCCTACATCAAGGAGGCACGCTACAGGGGCGGTGGAAGAGCCAGACCGTCCTCCCAACGGTCGACGAATGGGGAAGGCCCCGAGCGCCACCGCACTGGCTCCAGGACGTGCGCGAGCAGGAGCAGGTCCGTTCCGTCTGCGGCCCTTTCTGACGACGGCGCCCCTCTGCCTCGCTTTCCTCATGTCTCGGTAAATCGCAGCGAGATGAAAGTGATCGAAAGTTATCTCCCGTAGAAGGAGCTATGTTTGCGAAGGATCGAAGAGAGCGTTGAGGGCGCTAGCAACAGCGTGTTTGTTTCAACACAAGAAGTGCCGATCCAAACTTTAAGAACTCAATCGTCCGTCTGACCGAATCACTCGTTTATGGCTCTGATTCCAAGTCAGGGTTAAGACACCACATGTGGTGGTCAAGCTCGGCTGCGCGCGTGGCGGTGCTGGTAGTCGAGATTTGTGCTGCATCTTTTTTATGACCTTCGCGTTCCATTTTTCTGGTTTAGATCTAGTTGAATCTTATGTGAATATTGGATGTTGCGCTTGATTACTTGTTAAATTAGATACTTAATTTTTTCGGTCTTCGAATCTTGTGTGGATCCGTTGATAGTGAATTTCTGCTGGAACTACTTATCTAACTTTTTATCTTGTGTGGAATTGTATGCATGAAATTTCTGTGGATATGAATTGGATCATAGGTGAAACTTGTTTATGACCGAAGTGGATCTTTGTATGAAACCGATAACTTCTAGGCACTTGATGCCTTGTACTTCCTTTTGAAAAATGTGTGATATTTGCATCTTTCTGCCAAGACTAGTTATGTCAAGCATAGATGATGCCTTGAACTTCCTTGTGACTAGTTCTGTGAAACGGGAAAAAAAATTGTGGATTAATATTGTACGAAAAAAAATTACATACAAAATGCTCTTGAATGAATCTCTTATGAATCTATGTATTTTCTATGTATGAATCTGTGTAGAGATGTATTAACCATTCAACAAAATCTCTGGGAATATTTCCACATATATAAAAATATTTCTATGAAAATTCTTCTACAAAAATATTGTATGAAACTTGTCTGAATTTTTGTTAAGTATATAACTATCTAGGAATATTTCAACATGTATAAAATTGTTGACGTATTTTCTATGTTTGAATCAGTGTAGAGATGTATAAATCATTCAACAAAATCTTTGAGAATATTTCCACATGTACAAAAAAAATTCTGTGAAAATTCTTCCAAAAAATATTTTATGAAACATATATGTATTTTTGTTAATTACAAATATCTTGGAATATCTCAACATGTATAAAATGGTTGAATATTTTCGTGAAAATTCTTATGTAAAACTATTGTATGAATTTTGTTGATTATTCTTCAGAGGTAAAAAAATATATGTAATATAGTTTAATATTTCTGGAAAATTATTCTGTGAAAAATATTGAAGTTAAACTTTGGTCGATTTTATTTTTGAACTTCTGTCAAAGAGAGGAGAGCAAGACGAGCTGAAAACTCTAAAACTGGAAATCTGAGGGTTGTTTGCAAGCTACCTGCACAGAGATGCACGAATCTTCAGGTTTTTAAGGGCCAAGGGCCCAGATAGTACGGGAGGCCCAATGTAGGAGTAGTTTTGCATTTCCGTCCCCACAGGCCTGGTCCGAGTTCGTGCAGTCTACAAGCCTGGTCCGAGTTCCTGCAGAGATGAATCAGTTCGTAGTGTGCTTGACTGCTTTACCTTCTTAGAGCATGTCTAACAGGACCCGTAAACCGCGAGCGCCCCGTAAAATTCCGGCGGCATACGGGGCGCGGGCCAAAACGGCCGTCTAGCAGGCCCCGTATGCCGCCTGGCCCGTAACAAAATTTTACGGGGCCTGCTCCACCGCCCCCTCCGCCCCGTACATATAGAGGGTGAGGGTTGGGGTGGGGGTCCAACCCCCCACCCGCAACCCTAGCTCCGCCGCGCGCCGCCGCCGCATTCGCAGCTCCGGCGAGAAATTACGCACGCGCCGCCGCAAAATTAGAAGCTCCTCCACCGCGATGAGCTCCCCCGACGCCTCCGGCTCCTCCACCGCACGCTCCAAGCGCCGCCGCGAGCCGGAGACGCTCGAGGAGGCGTGGCGGCTCCACTGCAAACACTCCGTTGCAGGGAGCCGCCGCAGCGTGTGGAAGTACGTGGCGTGGCCGCACGCCATGCCGGACACGCTGAAGGACTACGCCCCGGGAGGAAGATACTACAGCGTCGACCCGCCGCCGCGGCCGATGAGCGGCCGCAAATTCGAGAAATGGCTCGCGGAGAGGGAGCTGCTGCAGCAGTGCAAGCGCGGCGGCGACGGCGCAAGCGGCAGCGGAGGAGGAAGCGCGGCGACAGAGGAGGAGGAGGCCGCACCGACGACAGAGGAGGAGGAGGAGGCCGCCTTCGCGGCGGCGCTCGAGCTTTCGAAGCAGGAAGCAGAGGCGCGGGCGCGGGCGGAAGCGGAGGAGGAGGCGAAGGCCGTCGCCGACGTCGAGGCCTTCAAGGCGATGGAGGCTTCCGGCCCCGTCGTCTTCCTCGACTAGATTAGGTTAGATTTCAGCTTCGAGCAGTTCTTGTACAATGGTGATCTGATCAATGAATGGAATCAAGTTTTATCTTCTCTCCCGCGTAGTTCGAATTTAAACATACGGGGCGGATATAGGGGGACTGCTAGACGAACTCGAAAAACTGAGCACGGATTTTCCTAGATTTCCTATACAGGGCCCTCTACACGCGATTTAGAGGGCGAAAGTTTACGGGTCCTGTTAGACATGCTCTTACCTTCTTTGCCTAAGTGCCTTTGGAGGGCAAGGAACAACAGAATGTTTAACAGTACCACATACACGGTCATTGCGAACGGCAATGCGGAAGAGCTCAAACTATTGTTGGTCCTCTCGCGACACTCGAATCAGCGTAAAAAATGCTGAATTGGGCGGAATCTAAACGCCTACGGCATCTTTAACCATAGTGTAAAATTTACCTCTGACGTTCTTTCAATAAAACAAAGTGTTACAGCATACAAACCGTGTGAAGTCTCAAACAAGTAAGAACCCACACAAACACTGATGTCGATACATTACATCCGTCTCGATCAACCAAGTGAACCATCTCACAGATAAAACCATCTCACATACATCTGTCACGAGTAACTTATTATTCTTCAAAGGTCGACAACTGTCGCCTCAAATTTCAGGAGCAGCGGCTGTCGCCTCAAATTTCAGGAGCAGCGGCCGCGGGGCTCAGACGCTCAGTGATGCCCAGGCAGCTTCTCCTTGATCTTGTCCATGAAGCCCTTCTTTTCGCCGGTGTCGTGCGTCCCTGTGCCGGTCGCTCCGGTGTGCCCCTGCTGCCCGTAAGCACCGCCAGTGCCCGTGGGGAGGTGTGTCCCCGTGCCGGTCGTCCCAGCGTGTCCCGGCTGCCCGTAAGCGCCGCCGGTGGCCGTGGTGCCATGCGCCCCGGTGCCGGTCATTCCAGTGTGAGACTCCTGCCCATAGGCACCGCCACCGGTCGCCGTGGTGCCATGCGCCCCGGTGCCGGTCATCCCGGTGTGACCCGGCTGCCCATAGGCGCCACCGGTCGCCGCGGTGTGCTGCTGGTCACCGTGTCCTCCAGGCAGCTTCTCCTTGATCTTGTCCATCATGCCCTTCTTCTCGCCAGTGGCCGTGGTGCCATACGCCCCGGCGCCGGTCACCCCAGTGTGATCCTGTTGCCCGTAGGCGCCACCTGGCGCGGTGGTGCCATGCGCTCCCATGCCGGTCACCCCAGTGTGACTCTGCTGTCCGTAGGCGGCACCTGTCGCCGCGGTGTCCTTGTGGCCGCCAGGGAGCTTCTCCTTGATCTTCTCCTTGAGGCCCTTCTTCCTCCTCCCGCCCATGCCATCATCCTCATCGGACTATAAACAACAATCATTGATGTCACTTCCGCACACAAAAGATACTAATACATAAGTGTACAACTAATGGATGTCAGCGAGCATAGTATGCACGTACCGAGCTTGAGCTGGAGCTGGAGCTGCCGGAGCGGTGCAGGATCCCGCGGGGCTGGACATGCACGCCGGCGGGAGCGGCGGCTTCGGCGCCGTGTCCGGCGACCGGGTTGCCGTACTCGTCGACGTGGCTGGTGGCCTGGACGTGCTGCCCCTGGTGTTCCATCTTGCGCAAGTGATGCTACACTGATCTTACCACGGAAATGTTGCTAGTAAGTGTTGCTTAGTACACTGCAGGTAGTGGCTGTGTTTGTGTGATTAAGCAGGTGATGGCGGAGGTCGTATTTATAAGCCGTTGGAGGCGAGGTGAGGGGATAAAGATTGCCGACGCATTGTTCGGGCGCCACGGTAGGGTCCTACTGTGGCGCCAAGTGGGCTGGTCGGCAGAAGCCGGTGGCTAGTGACTCGCCCAGGATGAGATGCCCGTAGGCGCCACCGGCCCTTCGGGGTCGCCACGTCTCTGCAAGCACGGGCGGCCAGGGCAGGTGGCGGGTAGCTCGCAGATACATTATCCAGAGGGGATGCCTAAAACTGTCGGTCGGCCGACTTGAGTAGAAAATCCATCGTTCTCTGCAGGTGGGCCCAGCACTGCTGCCTCACCGATCAGTCGCTTTCCTGCGGGTGGACTTCGCTCTCGTGTCGCGCAACGATATATGATGCTTCAACTACTCCCTCCGATCCATATTAATAGGTGCTGAAGTGGATGTATCTAGCAATAAAACATGTCTAAATACATCCACTTCAGCACCTATTAATATGGATCGGAGGGAGTAACATTTTTTAGATGATGTTTTTTTAACTGATCTTTTAGATGATGCTGTGAAAAGTGTAAAACAGCTTTTCGAAAAGTAATGCCATAAAAACGTGGTTACGCAACAATTTTTCGCAACAAAATTCAGGATGTTTAAAACTCATGCAAACATATTTCACATCGTTTGGAAATAGTAAAGAAAAGGAAAACGCTTTGTTTAGGAGACCTAAACTAGCGAATTCTAGATCCTTTCTTTTCCCCCGCGCGGGAGGCTTCTTGGGCCGGTTTCCAGCCTAGTTAGCAACAATTTTGTTCTTTTTAGCCTAATTTTCGAGTTAGAATATATTTTTAGCAGCCCACTACGTGCAGCCATATATACGTTAAGTGTTTCGTCATTTTTATGAATGTTGCGTACTCTTTAAAATTTGTAACAAATTTACACGCATTTTGTTGAGAAATCACAAAACGAGATGTTGCAATGTTTTTCCGGACGATTTTGTAAAAAATATGTATATGTGTTTAGAATTCATTTGGAGTGATACGTTTTTATGCTCTCCGTCACATGTTGTAAACATGTGATTTTATTGTTGCTATCGATTTCTTTTTTTGTTGAAATAGGGGATAATTTTTGTTGCAACTGGAAGTGGAACGGTGATAAATTATTTTGTTGCTTATGAAAAAAAATGTTGCAGTAGGTTGTGATTTTTGTTGAATTGGTTGAACTTTTTTGTTGCAACGCAATAAACACATTGTTTAACTATTCTTTGTAACATTACTTATTTTTCGATTTGTTTTGAAATTTTTAGTTGCAATACTTTTTTTTTTACGCGGAGTGATAATTTTTGTTGTGATACGAGTAAATTTGTTGCAATGATAGTTTTGTTGTAATTATCGAGATGACCGGAGGCAACACAATATACCACTTCGTTTAAGTGGGGCTGCTATGTAGTGCGGATTCTATATCAAAAAGACAGGGGACGAAATGCAAAAGTATGTTGTGTTGATTTTGACCATATGATCGCGATGCAAGGTGGTGGAGGGGACATAGATTTAGGCAATCTAGACCCATCTACGCCTAGCGCTGCCCTAAAGAAAAAGAGTAGGTTGGTCGGCGAAAGCCGGTGAGTATAATGACTCACACACGAAGAGAAGTCACACCAGCGCAGCTAGGTCTGTCCTTCCATTCTGGAAGCATGTGCGTGACGGATAGCTCATATCTATTATCCAAGAAAAATCTGATCACCGTCCCATCTGTAGTAATTTCTTATCATCTTTGCCCATTTTGTGCACCTTTTGATGTATCCGAATAAATATTTTCTTCTTCTTTTTGCATCGGTTAAACAACCAAACTGCAAGAGCGCACCGGGATTGCACGGTGACGAAGGCATGGATCCTGGACCCTGAGAGTAAGGACACCCCCTCTCAGGCCTTCTGGTCAAGGCCCAAAAGGAAGCGCCCTTGGGATACTCTAGAAGGCCCATGTGAAGCCCACCCGCATCAACTTGCGGGTTAAGTTAGTGAATTTGTAACCGACCCGACTAGGGTTTGAGTCCTCTTCGGGTAGAACTCGAGACCTGGCCATCTATATAAGGCCAGGAGAGCCCCCAAGGAGGGGACCAAGTAATACCACACGACCAAAAAACCTCGGAACTCGAGATCTATTCTCGATTCGAGCAACCTGTAACCGATCTAATCATCCAATACAGATCAGCACAAGGCAGGAGTAAGGGTTTTACCTCTTCGAGGGCCCCGAACCTGGGTAAATCTCGCCTCCTGTCAAGCCGACGATTTCACCAGCGCTCATGACTTCTCCTAGTCGAAACCCGATAGGGTCACCTGAGGGATTTGTGGAGTCAGAACTTCGACAATTGGCGCCGACCGTGGGGACCGCGGGCGCTGGATCACCGGCATCTTCGGCTTCATCGACATCCAACTCCCGTTGGAAACCATCGACTACGGCTCCGAACAATCCTGTACGGATCGGATCCGTCATAGTCACGCCTCACTCGCCGGAATCACGCCCGGTGTTCGAGGATCTGGAGAAGAGCGTCACCCTGACGTTCGGAAGCTTCAACTTCATGGAGAACAGAGACGGAATCCTCCACTTCTCGGATGAATCTGAACCTGAATCTGGAGCCGTCAACTCACGCTTCCCTATGGAGAAAAGCGGCGAGTCCATCCGCTTCAACACAGTCGACTACCACGCACTCCCAACAGAGGAGCCATCTCGGGTACGGGAAGCCTTCCGATCTGCGCCTAGGACGCACGAGCCACGACTGGCTCAAGTCTGCATGGCAGGATCGGAACAACCTTCGGAAACCGAATACAGCGCAGCCGAGCGCGATATAATCGGCGTTTCGCGGGAGGCCTGGAAGAGGGCCAAGGAGGCCATGCGGCGGAGTCAGCCACCCGCGGCAGGAGCCTCACAAGAAGACCTAACCGCCTACCACTACCACCTAGTGAGAGCGGCCTCAAACATCAAAGAAGCCCGGGCGGATCTAGCCCGTCGCAGAAGAGCGGCGGATGAATCAAGCCTGCGGCGAGTCGAACAGTCCCTTGCACCCTCAGTCGGTACCCGACCCGCGAGGAAGGGACACGCGACATCGTCAAGGGGCCACGAATCCGCGACTGCGACCGACAGGTCGACCACGTCTTCCTTCATGAGGGTCGACGATGACGGCAATGTCTATCCGCAAACCCCAGCTGCCGCGATCCTAGCCGCAGCAAACTACATGCAGATGAACCAACCGATGGACAGCGACCCTCGGGTGGAACAGTACAAACAAATTCGCAAAGGACTAGGATTGGCGGCCGCAAGGCTCGCTTCCCACGATCGCAAGAAGACCGAAGAAGAATTGGAGAAGGAGCGACAGGAGAAAAACAAGGACAAAGAAACGCCCCGCAGACACAGAAGTTCATCCCCGAGGAAAGACAAATCGCCACGGCGTGGTCGAGGAAAAGAAGCCCGCCGTCGCGGCGACAGTCGAAGCAGCAGTGACGACAGCCCGAGAGACAAAAGCTCGCGGCGCCACAGCAGCCGCTCGAGAAAGCGAAGCAAAGAACCAAGGAAAGACAACGACCGCGACCGGTCCGAATACGACGCGCGATCAGATCTCGCCCAAAAGAAGGTGGATAGAGCGAGAGCTTCACGATATCGCGAACGCTCCTCATCCAGGTCCTCAGACGACGAAACCTGTGGAGCGCTCTGTTTCGCTCGCAGTATCCGAGAAGCACCTCTACCCAAGAGGTTCAAGCTCAGCACGGAGGTGACTAAATACGACGGCTCGCTCGAGCCCTCCCAGTGGTTAAGCGATTACCTCACGGCAGTAAAATGCCAACGTGGGAACAAGAACACAGCCATGCAATACCTCAATTTGCACCTTACAGGCGCGGCCCGCAGTTGGCTGGAAAGAAGACCTAAATCTTGCTACGCATCATGGGACGACCTGCACCACGATTTCTGCAAAAAATTTCAGTCGACGTACAAGAGGCCAGCCACAATCGAAGAATTACGAGCGTGTAAACAGAAGAGTGGCGAATCCACACGAGAGTATATCCAGCGGTGGACCACACTCAGGAACACCGCAGGAACCATCTCGGAAGAGGTGGCGATTGAGGCCTTCGCCAAAGGAGCAAGAAGAACCGCGTTTCGAGAAGAGCTAGGAAGAGCTGCGCCCAAAACCATTGGGGAGCTAATGATCATAGCCGAAAAATGGGCTAACGGAGAAGAGGCGGTACGCAACGAAATAGCATCGTCGCCCACGCACGAAGAAGACCGTCATGGGCGAAGGAAAAGAAGGAAATACTACGACCACGAGGACAGGGAGGAATTAGTGGCGGCAGAATTCACGCGAAACCGCGACTCTGGCCGCCGCGGAAGTCGCGAGTGGAAACCAAAGGCAGAAGAGAAGTCCCCCGAGAAAGATCTTGATGCATACTGCTCGCTACACCTGTTTACAGATAAGCGCACGGGCAAAACTAAGGCAACACACCTTCTCAAGGATTGTCGAAAGTTTCTTGACATCTCGGATGCTCTCGCGAGGAAAAGATTCGCATCCACTCAAAACTACCCGCCGCTGCCAGGAGGGGGACAACAGTTCCAGCCGCCTCCACCACCACCTCCACCAGCAAATCCAAACATGGCGCTAGCCGCACTACCTGCGCCACCACCACAAAATAATGGAGCCAACGCATACCCGAACCCGGCAGGACAACTCGCAATGATACAGAAGGTATGCCCTTCTCGCAGAGCTCAAAAGACTAACACGAGGAAACTATGCATGGCAGTGCAGACACCGCCAACAAAGACCGAGTACCTGAAGATGGCAGATCAGCCCATCACGTTCTCGAAACAAGACCATCCACCACAAGTCTATCGACTAGGACACGCCGCCCTCGTCATCCAGGCTCAAATCGGAAATTATGACCTGGCCCGCGTGTTCATGGACGGCGGCAGTGGAATCAACATCATCTACGCGGATACACTCCGTCGAATGAACAAGAACCTGGACGGCATAGCGGAATCAGAAACAACCTTCCACGGGATAGTTCCGGGCAAGGCAATCCGTCCACTCGGAACAATCAACTTAGAAGTTGTATTGGGCTCTCCAAGCAATTACAGAAGAGAATTCCTGGATTTCGAAGTCGTCGACTGGCCCTCACAGTACCACGCCATCCTTGGCCGAACAGCGTTCGCCAGATTCATGGCAGTACCACATTACGCCTACCTGAAACTCAAGCTACCCGGCGAATACGGTGTAATCACCATCGACGGCGACTTCAAGAAGTCAGAAAAATGTGACATAGAATTCAATGAGATCGCGAAATCTTTCGGGATGCAAGAAGAACTTCAAGAGCTGGCAAAAACCACGGACCACTCCGTCATGCCCCTCACGAAGAAAAACGCGGCTGAACTGGAATTCAGCGCCAACAGCGACACCCGCAAGCACCAAGTGCACCCGACGGATTCCGCCAAGACCACGATGGTTTCCACAACCCTCTCGCCAGCATAGGAAAGCGCGCTCGTCAAACTCCTCCGTGAGTACTGGAAAATTTTCGCCTGACAGCCCTCAGATATGCCAGGAATACCCAGGGAGTTTGCCGAGCACTCACTCGAAGTCTTTCCTAACGCCAAACCCATCAAACAGACGACTCGACGATTCTCAGAACCCAAGCAGAAGGCGCTTGGAGAAGAAATAAACAGACTGCTAGCCGCCAACTTTATTAGGGAGATCAAGATATCCACCTGGTTGGCAAATCCGGTGCTGGTCCCCAAGAAGAACACGGACATCCTTCGGGTGTGCATCGACTACACATCGTTGAATAAGCACTGCCCCAAGGACAATTTTCCTCTACCACGAATCGACCAGATCGTGGACTCTACGGCAGGCTGCCAACGCATCTCCTTCCTGGATGCCTATTCGGGATACAATCAGATCCGAATGAAAAAGGAAGACGAAGAGAAGACGGCATTCATCACACCCCACGGTTTCTACTGCTACACGACAATGCCCTTCGGGCTGAAGAACGCAGGCGCAACATATCAGCGCTACATGCAAAGATGCCTCGCCAATCTCATTGGCAAAAACGTACAAGTGTACGTCGACGACATCGTCATCAAAACTCGAGTAGAGGACACACTCCTCGAGGACATCAGAGAAACGTTCGACGCCCTTAATGCATATCGGATCAAACTCAACCCGACCAAATGCGTTTTCGGCGTCCCTGCAGGAAAACTCCTCGGGTACCTGGTATCCGCCAGAGGCATTGAAGCCAACCCGGAAAAAATACAAGCCATCCTGACAATGAAGGATCCCACCAATCTACGCGGAGTCCAGCAGCTCGCAGGACGACTAGCCGCCCTAAGCAGGTTCATCGCACGATTGGGAGAGCAAGCGTTACCCTTCTACAAATTACTAAAGAAGACGGACAAATTCGAGTGGACACCCGAAGCCAAACAAGCGTTCGCAGACCTGAAGCGATCGCTGCAAAGCAGGCGCGTCCTTGCAACACCGCAAGAAAGGGAGCCGCTCCTACTATACTTAGCCGCTACAAACCAGGTCATCAGCACAGCAATCGTGGTCGAAAGACCCGAAGACGGCAAAGCATACGGAGTCCAACGACCTATATATTACATCAGCGAGGTGCGCTCACCATGCAAGCAACGATACCCTCATTATCAGAAGCTGGCGTATGGAGTCGTTCTCACAGCCCGAAAGCTCAAACATTATTTCCAGGAACATACCATCACAGTGGTTAATGATGCGTCACTCGGGACAATCATGAAAAACCCTATGGCATCCGGAAGAATAGCAAAATGGAGCATCGAGCTGGGCGCCTGGGACATCACCTATACAGAGCGAAAAACAGTCAAATCTCAAGTACTCGTGGAATTCCTCAGCGAATGGACAGAGCTACAAACGCCCGGACCACCCGAGTACACGAGCAATTGGATAATGTACTTCGACGGATCCAAGAGAAACGAAGGAGCAGGAGCAGGAATCGTCCTTATCTCGCCTCGGGGAGACAAGCTACAATACGTCTTGCGACTGGATTTTCCACCAGACGATCCAGCCTCAAACAACGACGCGGAATATGAAGCCCTGTTGCATGGAATGAAGATGGCAATCGCCTGTGGAGCTACCCGATTAATGATCTACGGTGATTCCAATCTCATCGTGCAGCAGACGATGAAAGAATGCGACGCCATCGCTGAAAACATGGTCGCATATCGTGACATGTACAACCTACTCGAAGGAAGCTTTAAAGGCTGCGAGCTGAAACACATTGCAAGATCTAGCAACGAAGAAGCAGATAGACTGGCTAACATGGGTTCCACCAATACACCTATACCGCCAGGAATATACTTCAAACGGATGATCAAGCGATCAGTCAAAGTGAAGAAAGCTGCAGCAGCGCCAGAAACAGAGGTCAGCCCGCAGGTCGCGCTTATCGAGCTTATTCACAATATATCACGACAGATTTTCATGGTCGAGCCAGTCTGGACGCAGAAATATCTCGACTACCTGCTCCACAGACAGCTCCCGGCCGACCCACGTGAGGCTCGACAGATAATTAGGCGTGGCAAATCCTTTCGAGTAGTCAACGGAGAATTATACAAGCAAAGTATCTCGGGAATACTCCAGCGTTGTATCGCACCCGAAGACGGCAAGGAATTGCTCCAGGACATACACCAAGGAGACTGCGGACATCATGCTAGCTGGAAAACAATAATGGGAAAAGCTTTCCGAGCAGGATTTTACTGGCTAACAGCAGCCAACGATGCAAAAAACCTGGTCGAACGATGCGACGCTTGCCAGCGATTCGCACCAAGGCCACACGCCCTTGCTACGGAACTACACATGATACCAATAGCCTGGCCCTTTGCACAATGGGGGCTAGATATGGTTGGGCCATTACGCAAGTCCACGCCAGGTGGATACACACACTTGCTGGTCGCGGTCGACAAGTTCACCAAATGGATTGAGGCTATGCCAGTGACCTCAGCAAGCGCCCAATGCGCCGTCAAGTTTCTCGACTCCATTGTATGTCGATTTGGGGTGCCACACGACATCATTACAGATAACGGTATAAATTTCACAGCAACGGAGACACAACAATTCTGCGAGGAAAAAGACATCAATTTCAAATTTGCCTCAGTCGCTCACCCGCAAACGAACGGACAAGTCGAAAGATCCAATGGCTTAGTTTCGATGGGCATCAAGAAGCGACTACTCGATCGTCTACACCCCGCCGCAGGACATTGGGCGGAAGAATTACCCTCCGTACTTTGGAGCCTGCGCACAACTCCTAATCGATCAACGAAGTACACGCCATTCTTCATGGTATACGGGGCAGAAGCAGTCCTTCCCGAGGACATTCGATTCAGCGCCCCACGAGTTGTAGCCTACAGCGAAGAAACTGCCAACAAGGCGCTCGCAGAAGATATGGATGCACTCGACGAAATGCGCGACATCGCACTCGCAAGATCCGCGGTGTATCAGCAATCCTTGCGCAACTATCACAGTCGCCGCATACGCCACAGAGCATTCGCGGTTGGGGATCTGGTGCTGCGACTCAAACAGAAGGAAGGACACAAGCTCGAGCCACCCTGGGAAGGACCCTTCATCATACATGAAGTCATCCCAGGCGGAGCCTACAGGCTAAAGAATCCAGCGACCGGAGGGGTTTACTCCAACCCGTGGAATATCGCACACCTCCGCAAATTTTATCCTTAGGTTTATTTGTTATCACAACAAAAATAAGGCTATACTAGCCAGTCCTGTAGTTCGAATACATGGCTTATCAGTCATTGCAATAAAGACGTGATTCCTTCATCGTATTCACTCGAAGCTTTTCATTCTTTACATGCTACAAGTTACAGGTATACACCCCCTAAAACACACGGGGGCTACCTTACAACTATGCATCACAAAGAAACAACATCAAATACAAGGTTACACACCTTACAACAATTTTTACAAACTATAAACAGTTTACAGGATATTCACATCCGACAATCAGTCAAAACGCTGAGCATTCTCAGTCGCTAAGACCCTATCTACCTCTTCAGAGGTCATTCGGATAATCTTCTCGGCTGCAGGGCGTACAGCATCATAAAACGGTGTGATGTCCTCGATTGCATAATCTGGGCGCCGAGCTACGGGGTTCAAATCTATCTCAGAATGCCATATTCGGACAAAAGAGAGAGCCACAACCGCGCCGCACGTCATCTGGTTGCGTACGCACGCGCGAATCTCCCCTTCCCGACTAAACAACCTGAGTAGATAGCTCCAGTCTTCGGGACCCCTTTCGAGTGGATAAAAAGCTGCATTCATCGCAATCAAGACCTCGTGAAAAGAACCCACGAGAATTCTCGCCTGCAGAACTCGGAATTTCAAGGTGGCCATCACAAACCCTCGACTGCGATCAGACCAGAAGTTATTCGCATGAGGTTTCGGGCTGTTAGCTTCTTGGTGAATGTGGTTTTCCACCCACTGTTTTTCCTCCCTGACATCCGGTCTAACAACTGAAGAGCAGACGCACTTAGTCAGCTGAAGAATACAAAGGAAGAAAAATGCACGGGGGCTGCACCACTTACATAGCAACTCCCTCGCGACTGAAGACAGTTCGTCCATCAGAAATTGTTCGCGCTCAGCCGCCAATTTCTGTTTGGATATCGCCACATCAGCCACCCCGCGCAGAGCTTTCAGCCTACGCTCACCCTCCTGAACCTTATCACGGAGGCCAGCAAAAGTGCCCACGGCGGCCACAAGTGGATTTACTGGATTACCACGTCCACCAGAAGTTTCCGCGGCAAACACAGTAGCCTGGAAGAAGTACAAGGAAAGAAGTGAGATGCCCTACTCGAGTTATTTCTAGTCGCACATCTGACTAAAAACGCTTAGGGGCTACTCCCATCGGGAGACAAGGCACAAACAAAAAGAATAAAAATTCCAAAGGATAAATGCTTCGATCAAGGACAACAAAGGTACGGGAATACATCCCAAGGTTCATTACATTCAAGGAAGGAAATAAAAAAAACTACGAGGCTACATTGATGCTCCCACTAGCGGCAGTCGACCCTCCCTTCTTCCGAGCAAAAATCTCAGAAAGCTTCCGAGCAAGAATGGCGGCTTGCTCGCCAAAACGAGAGAGTCGTACCTTTTTGCCCGTGGAAGGATCGACTGGAATGGACGAGTAAGCCTCCTCCAACCCTTCGACTCCGTGCGCCAGAGCAAATTGGATCGTAGTCTTCGCGCCAGCCTCTGATTGAGCGACTGCAAAGGCATCCAGAAGACCGCCTTCCGAAAAAGCCTTCAGCAGATCATCTAGCGCAGGCGTAGGAGTGCCGCTGGCAACGATGCGACCATGCACTTGCACCAATGCCTGGGAGGCATCGTTAATCAGAGAGAGAATTCCATCGGAATGTCTCTTGAGTTGTGCAAGTGTGTCAGTTAGCACGTCCACCCGTTGGAGCCCAGGGATCTCTAGAGGGACGTCCAGAAGACCTGTGAACAAAGAAGACCGAACTTAGCAAAGTTCAGCGGAATAAAATATCAGAAGTCGCAAAATGCACTTACCCGCAAAACGTTCCGCAAGGGGACGGAGGAACTCGACAATATTATTATCGGCTTTACTGCCAGCTTCAACTTGCTCCTTCAGGGCCGTCCGCGCATCCGCAAGCTGTCGATTAAAATCTTCTGATTGCATGCGGGAAACCTCCAGCTCTTGTCGAATGGCCGTCAGGTCAGCCTCCCGAGCAGTTACCTGCTCAGAAAGTTTGACCCTTTCGGATTCCGAAAATTCAAGTTGAGCTGCGAAAGGATGCTTATCAGAAATCAAGAATTCACAGGACAGTGAAGACAAAGAGATAATAGAACTTACCCTTGAGGAGGTCGTTTTCAGTTTGAAGTCGGCTACGGTCCGTTCGAAGGAACTCGCAATCAGATTCAGCGAGAACGACGCGGCGACCAATCGCCGCAAGAGAATCAACGAGCGTCTGCAAAAGCACGAAGACGGAAGAGTTAAATGGATTAAATTTGAGTCTGTACCCGATTATATTCAATCGACTACGGGGGCTACTCCCATCGGGAGCACTGCCGTGCACCCGATAAAAACACAGAGATAAAGAAGAAAGGAACTAGATTCAGAGCCTGGAGCCGATCTCTTGCCATCGACTACAGTCTCGGGGGCTACTCCCATCGGGAGCACTGTCGTGCACCCGATAGAAAATTTGAAGACATAAGATGACGTTTACCTGGCCAGAAGCGCGAAAGAGCGGATCCGCGGAGCTGTCCGTCACTTCCTTAGAAGCTGAAGTCCTGACAGCAAAGCTGGGGGCTCCACGCTCCACAGTCGCAGCTTCAGGAGCCGCTCTGGGAGAGTTTTGGACGGTGCCCGCGGTGGGAGTTTCACCCGCATCCTTGCACTTATTCCTCTTCTCGGGAGGAACGGCAGCGGCGTACCTGCGAGGACTGATCGTCTGCAGACTGCACCGAAAGATAGAAACAATCGATATTGAAGCACAGAAAATGATCGACCAAGATTGAGGAAAGAACACTTACTCGTCATCCTCGTCGTTATCCAGCAAGTCCGCGTTCCAAGCGGGCGTCGTCACTGGGAACGAAGGCGAAGGAGCAAGGGAGCGGAGTGGAGTCGCATGGATAGGAGCTTGACTGGGCGATGCTTCCAAGGATTTGTCCTTGGAAGTAGCTTCGTCCTCATCTACCCGACGACGTTTCGTCGGAGCGCCATTCGAGTCCGCAACGTCATCCGAAGAATCGTGCTCTGAACTCGAAGAGGCATTGGCGACGCTGGTGTCAATCGCGCCGTCTTGATGGCTCGACACTTGCTCTGAAGCGGCTTCCCCCGTGGTTGGCGGGTAGCAGTCCGCCATGGCTAGGCTCTGCAAATGCAAGAAGAAGACGAGGAAAATCTTATCGACTAGGATTCTGAACGAGAAAAAGGAACAACATAAAGATGAAAAAAGAGAAAGAAATTAACCTCGGCTGGGGGAGGATTTGAGGCGGCGAAGGCTTCAACGGAGCAATCGGGGAATTTCTCTCCCACCTTCAGTCGGGTGATACCCGCGATTTTCTTCTCGAATTCTACATTCGAAAGTTCCTCGCGGCTTACCCGACTGGGATCCTCTGAGCCCTGATACTCCCACATGGCGGAGGGCCTTTGTTGGAGTGGCTGGATCCTGCGCTTCAAAAAGATGCTCGCCAGATGCATCCCGTTGAGCACAACTCCCGCGGTCTGATCCCGAAGAGCAGCTACCCTCGCGAGTAAAGGCGCAACAGTCTGGGTCTCTTCGGCTGACATCTTGTGCCCCCAAGACTTTCGCCTGGTCATAACAGCGAACGGGTGGAACTCTACAATCCCACCCGAGCTGTTGTCGACGACGTAGAACCACCTTTTCCGCCAGCTTTGGTCGGAGTCGACGAAATGCATGTTGAAGTAGCTGCCTTCTTGTCGAGCTTGGATCCCGAAGCCGCCGGTGCGTAGCGGTTCGCCAAGCTCGGACTCCACCCGCGACTTCTCGCGGAAGATCCGGACCTTGAAGAGCGCCTTCCACAGCGCCCAGTGTGGGAGAATGCCGAGATAGCATTCGCAGAACACGATGAAGCACGTAATGTGCTGCACCGCGTTCGGGGGAAGATCGTGAAGCTGTATGCCATAGACACACAACAACCCGAGGAAGAAGGGATGAAGGGGAAAAGAAAGGCCCCGAGTCACGTGGTCCACAAAGACCACGCGCTCGTTCGATTGAGGATTGGGTACCTCTTCCTTTTTCCCGAGGCGGACGCGCTTCTCCGTCTCCGCCGGCAGCAACCCCTCCCGCTGCATCTCCTTGATGCTTTTTGCGGTGGTGTTGGGAGACCGCCAGTCGCCGGCGCGGGGCGCAGGTTGCGCGGAAGGTTCACCGGATGCGGAACCGGCAGCACCGCGTCTCTTTCCGCCAGCCATTGTTCGCAGCAAGAGCTCGAGCGCGAGGAAGACGAAGATGGGCGCGAGGAAGAAGATGAAGACAGAGAGCTGGGAAAGTTTTACCGCAGCGCTAACACCCGTATTTATACGCGGGGCGAAGCGATTTCAGCCGTACGATGCGCTACGTGGCGCCTATCGCGGCCGCCACGCGTGAGGATGAAACGAAGCGGCGGCCCAGTGCTGTTTCGTGCCACGATCTTAACAGAAGATCGTGCGCATTTACTGCGCGTCTCGCGTAAAAACCGGGAACGACGTCTCGTTTCCCGGTCAAAAAGCTGACAAGGTGGGCCACCATCTGCTGCCACTCCGTCACGTCCCATCGGGAGAAGAGGAGTGCGCCATGACGTCATGGCATTCGTCATTCAAGACCAAAATCTTTTCGACTGGAAATTCAAACGCGAAATTATCTTCGTATGAATATCAATTCCTTCGGATAAAAGCAACTTTTCCATGAACAGTTCATAAAGCAAGACCTCTTCGAGCAGAGAGGAAAATACCCTATGCACGAAAACTCCTTCGTATGGGCACAGCATCCCGAACATGAAAACTCTTTCATATGGGTTTAGTTTTTCTTCCAACACGAAATTTCTTTCGTATGGAGCTCATACAATTTAATCGGGTAGGAAAAACCTACCTCTCCTACACATGGTAATCTTACATCATAAGAACCTGGATTGTTCAGCCGACTAGGCACATCCGGATGCCGTATTCTTCGAATATGAAGGTAAGACCCGAAAAGATCTCTCTTTTGGGCCTGGAATCGCACTCGAAAGCTGCGTCCTCCGGTATAATCCCGTGTCAACAACACGAAGAAAAATCCTAGCGGACGCGCCGGGTACCCCCATAGCTTAAGTTCGATTCGGTAAGTCCACAACGGCCCAGTCGCAACAATCACCTTATCGGGTTCGAGTCGGAGGTCTCGAATCTGAGTAGGCCAGGAATGTTTTTGCCCTAGTCGCAATTAATTGGCCCCGATCTCTCGGGAGAGCCAAGCTACTGTGCCACATCCTTCTGCGAAAAAAGCCGTAAAACAGGCGCTTATATTGCTCGATACTCGAGCATGATGACCCATGAAACGGGGAACACACCCTTTTGAAAAACAATGACTGTCGGGGCAATCTTCCATGAAAATAAGAAGAGTATGACCACCTACTCGACTGGAAAAGCCCCAGTCAAGCATGCGCTCGGGGGCTACTGACGAAGGCATGGATCCTGGACCCTGAGAGTAAGGACACCCCCTCTCAGGCCTTCTGGTCAAGGCCCAAAAGGAAGCGCCCTTGGGATACTCTAGAAGGCCCATGTGAAGCCCACCCGCATCAACTTGCGGGTTAAGTTAGGGAATTTGTAACCGACCCGACTAGGGTTTGAGTCCTCTCCGGGTAGAACTCGAGACCTGGCCATCTATATAAGGCCAGGAGAGCCCCCAAGGAGGGGACCAAGTAATACCGCACGACCAAAAAGCCTCGGAACTCGAGATCTATTCTCGATTCGAGCAACCTGTAACCGATCTAATCATCCAATACAGATCAGCAGAAGGCAGGAGTAAGGGTTTTACCTCTTCGAGGGCCCCAAACCTGGGTAAATCTCGCCTCCTGTCAAGCCGACGATTTCACCAGCGCTCATGACTTCTCCTAGTCGAAACCCGATAGGGTCACCTGAGGGATTTGTGGAGTCAGAACTTCGACACACGGAGTTCATGAGCATGATTTATCCACCATGGGTGCCCAAAAATACAATGGTACATGCCGGATTGAAAAAGTGGTGGGCGCTCCTTTAAAAAAAGGTATTTCAAAGTTTTTAAATACCTGGGAAAATACCTTGATGTAGATAATGATGAACTACTAAGCGAAAAATCAATCCAATTTTTTCCCTATATTTTAGACTCGGCAAATATGACAATTGGGTGGATTTGGTTGCGATGAAAAGTGGACATTTTCAAAACTTCATTTTTTGTAAGATTTTTGAATTTTATATAGCCTAAAATATAATGAATTTTGAATTGAAATTTTGCACGTTGATGAGTTCAATGTTATTTACACCTAGAATTTTAACTCCACATTTTTTAAAACTTCGAATAACATTTCTGAAATTTTCAAAACAACCGCCGCTATGGAGATCGAGCTCCATTTGTGTGGTTTTTCTAGCACATACAAGATACAAAGGCTATATAGGATCGGTCAGCGTACACTATGGTACACATGGACAGTAACTTATTTGAAATTTTCAAAAGAACCGGGACAAAAATTCTAGATCTAGCCGATTCATATCATATATGTTCGCACCAGATACAAAGGCTATATAAAAGAACGGGCAACCTATGGTGTCTCGGTTCCTTATACAACTTCGCCTACAGGTGAGATATGCAAGAATTTGTGGACACTTCTCAGGTTCCATGACGTTTTTTTTCATGGATGGAACGATGTGCAATATATATCGGACCAAGATCAGATATGTTATTTTTAGTTTGTTATTTTACTAATTAATTGTTCTCATATAGTAGGACAACAAAAATTAGTGTGAAATGTTATAATTTGTATCTAGCTGGTATTATTAAGAGAGGATTCATAACTTTGCCGTTTTTTATTGACTATCATAACTTGGTACTCTTCACCAATACACTTCAGCTCTTGACTATTTGGTCTACTATTCTCACAATATTGTTTTGGAAAATTTAGACATGCCAAACATAGGAGTGCTTGGTAGGGTACATAGATTGCAATGGCTCAAGTTGCGTAGATACATTGAAGTTTCAGGCCTGGTGCTTAGTTTCAAAGTGGATGATATGTACAACTAATGTCTACTACATGGTTCTATTCTTGTATACTACGTTGGGTCTCTAAGCGCGGAGGTTTGTAGAATAACAAAAATTTCAGTTAAGTCCACTACCAAATGTTTATCGAACCAAGGTAGGTGTAGATTGAACGTATCCCTCTCAAGCAAACCCGTAATTAAGATATATGAAGTCTTTTTTCTCTCAACACACCTAATATAATTTTCAGTTGTATAGCTACGCTAGTTCGGCGAAGATATGATAAAATACAGATAATATGGCTGGTAAAATAAGATTTACTAGATTTTTAATAATAATAGGAGCAAGGTACAAAATAGAAAACTGAAAGTAAACGATATTTCAATGGCTCAAAACAAGGCATGCGGATCATACTTTCGCTAGTGGTAACTCTCTACAACAGTAACATAATTAAACACATGATAAATTCACTAAAATCATGAATGATAGCCGTTACTCGGAGATCACTCTTCTATGTATTAAAAGTTTAAAACAGGCGGCTACAAATGCACATCTTAAAGTTCTTATTCCGTATATATGGACACCCATGATGTCACTTTGAGCATCCAAACATAGTATAAAAAACACCACAAAACATCTCTTTTAACAAGGTACCCATGCTCACCGGCGGAGCGCCTTGGAGGTAAGACTAGGCTATCATCCCTCCCCCTCCCCCCTAAAAAATTGCAAATACTTTTCTGGGCTTACTCTCCATCGGCCATCTCTAGTTTTTAGTGGGCAATAGAGCGCAAGGGATCAACGAAAAAGAGGCGTCAGCACATTGGGTGGTTGATTGTCTATTGGTTGTGCTACGAGAGATGGGTCGGCCTATTGGGCCGTGTATAAATCCTATAAAAACGCAGCACATCAATTCTTGGCTAGTCGTCGCCCATCAGTGGCTCTTGAGATATGCTCATCTTCTTACAAATAGAAACAGAAGTTTCTTACTTTGACAATTCCTATATAAATCAAGAAATCACTATTGGCCACTTGGGAAACCAAATTAATTCCCCCCCTCTTACTTACTTCGTCAATACCTTGTAAATAAAAAAATTAAGTGCATTTCTAATCTTGAAAATATTATGTTTCTGTTACAATGGTACTTCAAATTGCAGCAAAATTAACGGAAAGAGTTGAATTTCGCCCCCCCCTCTGCTTTTGGTCATGCTCCGTCACTACCCACACTGTCAGTGTGATATGATGATAATCATACTAAGCACAAGCATCAAAAACCTCATAATTCCACTATTCAATGCAACAAAGAAGAATAAATTCATGATCAATATCCCTTTGATCTATTATCGTAGAGTTACCAATGTCACCGCGAAACTCCGGAAATTATACTAGACTTGAACCACTTGATCACATCATATCCAATGCATAAAAGGAAATAGAGGGGGTGAAATATCATATGATTCAACTACATCAACAAAATTCATGATCACAATCAAGATTGCATCACGGAAGAGAGAGATAGCCACAAAATTACTAGTATAAGCCCTCAGCCCCGAGGATGGACTACTCTGCATCATCATGGGAGACAACATCGTCGATGAAGATGGATCCAACTACATCCCTACCGCGTGATCGAACGGACGCGATCAAGGTTGTCAAACCAGCTATAGCTACAGCTCACTGACGCTTAGCATTTGCCCTTGTTGAACGTAGGAATTGGAATTCACGATGATTAATTGGACCACAACATAAGACTTGATGTCCTTGTCTTGTACACGCTATTTAAGTTGACCAAGTGAACGAGAAGAGCAATCCTACGTGTTAGGGGGGGGGGGATATTACAATTTCAATAGTAGTACACTAAATGAAAATCAAATAGGGGCCTATTTCCCCCTCCCCCCCTTCCCGACCTGAGAATTTTGTAGCTAAACCTATGTTTGTTGTTTGGAATGTTTTTCTCCAAATCGTAGGTATTTGGCCCAATTTTATCCCCCTATGATACAGGCCCAAAATGTATCCCTAGCCCACAACCCACCCACCCCCACCTCCCGAATGACTTACCGCAAATTCGGCCATTAGAACAGAATCACTTCAACGGAGGTAAGAAATTTTGTATCATTTATTTTCTTAAAACAAAAAAATGGTTTTTTAATTAAAAATTACATTGAAAGAGCGGGAACACGTAATTTATTGGAATAAAATAGCAGAAATCAGCAATCCTCCATGTTCTTGATTCCCCGTCCGGCCATTTCAGAAAAGTGGGATTGGAAAAGAGAATGCTAATTACACTGGGTAGATAAAAATAATCAAATAGTCAAACGGAAAATAATTTAAATTCCTTGAGTCGATGACCTAGCGGTTGGGATGGTGATTCTTGCATGAATGCTGAAACCCGTAGGGAGAGAAGGATTAAGAGTGAATAAAAAATTCTTGATTAAAGAGAAGAGAGAAAGTGATAAAAATGACGGCCCACTACACGCGTGGTAGAAAAGTGAAGACCGACTGTGATTGAATCATGTATTTTAATTGTATTTATTGAACCGTGGTGTGCCCTTGGGGTGGATATAGAGTGAGCTTGAGTCAACTCGGAAGTAATCATTAGTTAACAAGCATGCTCGACTCAACTCGTTAACATTACTTAATGAGATCAAACATTTGCTTGGTGAAAGTCAACAAATAGATCATGAATCATGGATCAATAGTGCAAGAAGTGTGGTTCATGGTGGATACCTCTATAGGTAGACTAGTGATTTTGATCTGAGTGCTCACGTATTTTTGTGCTTACTTCAGTGTTAATTAATATACGAGTTATTAAGAACTCGGGCTACTAACGAGTTAAAAATATCAGTTTTGCTAGACACAATAGTGACGAGTAAAAAATATCAGTTTTGCTAGACACAATAGTGATGGAGTTCGGGCTGAGTTTTCGAGTACTCGATGATCTAAAGTGCCTTTATTTTTATCATTTCATTGCTCCATCGCCATTTTTTGAACGGGTTGATTTGTGTGGGATTTGAACTTGGATCTCGTATGTAGCAGATCGAGCCAGAAACCATGACTACACAAATGTTGGTTGCTCCCCGGTCTTTAGTACCTTTAGTCCCTCATAGTTGATTATTTATTTCTTTACTACTCCCTCTCCCTCTGAACCGAAATAAGTGTTGCTGGTATAAGAGGAAATTTATGTCTAATACATGTGTGCTTCCGTCACTTTAATAAATACGAACATGTGCATATGGCTTGGCGTATTTTTTGCCAAATCTAACCCTTTAACGAAACTAATCTCAAATCTGGTCTTTTTCCGGAAGTATTGTCAAATCTGGCCCCTGAGGTCGGCTCAAGTTCGGCTCCATCCTACCTGAAGCCGACCTCCTGAAACTCGTGAATTTTGCCGACCTCCCGAAACTCGCGGATTTTTTTTTATTTGACCAGAAAAGGGTTCGGCGCAAAAATAAGATGACGCCGAAATGCAAAAGTTCGGCTCTATGCCAGTTGGCGCCGACCTCAAGAGACCAGATTTGAAAATACTTCTGGAAAGGGGCTAAATTTGAAATTAGTTTCGCTAAACCAGATTTGAAAATACTTCCAAAAAAGGGCTAGATTATGCCCTAGGCTTGCTGGGTCTCGCCCTGGCCTAGGGCCCGACCCTGCCTAGAGGCAGAGAAAACAGTGTATCCATGTAGGGCGTTTGATCACCAAGGAGGAGTGCCCCTTCTCCGGATGGCACCCACCGGGTTCGGAGCCGGGTCGGCGCCCCCCATACCCGCCCCATTTAACTTGTCGGGTCTCATTTCTTACCATACCCACGACCCTATCGGGTTCGGGGCCCCAACGGGTACCCATTTAAGGAGCGACGACGACACATGTGGGGAATAAAACAATGAATATTGGAATGATGTTAGTGGAAATAGACACGTGTGTACCTGTGTTATCTTCGGGACACCAAATTCCAACGCTTCCATGTGATGTGTGTGGGTTGTGGTCAATAATTCGTAGACGTGTGGCTAGGCATAAGATCATTAGGGATATGATTAGGACTTAGAGCGGGTCTGCGGGTATGCGGGTACGGGTTTGCCACCCCCATACCCTCCCCATTAGACCTGGCGGGTCGAATATTTTACCAAACCCTGCCTTAAGGGTCTGCGGGTATGCGGGTACGGGTTTGCCACCCCCATACCCTCCCCATTAGACCTGGCGGGTCGAATATTTTACCAAACCCTCCCCATTTAAGGCGGGTACCCGTCGGGTTTTCGGGTCCCCATTGCCATCCGTAGCCCCTTCTCAAAGCCATCGTTTTTCTTCGGTTCTTGAGAGAAAACAGAGGAGCTATGAAATGCAGCTCCAACAATGGTCGTCATGGCTCGGTGTGGGAATCAAACAAAATTTTAGAGAATTAGAGTTCGCAGAGGCTACCTGGCCGGTGTGCTTGGCAGCTTACCTTCTATGCCTTTGGAACAACAGGATGTTTAGCTGAAAACTACGTTTTGTCCTCAAGGGACACTAGAATCGGTGTAAAAAATACTGAATGGGGCGGAATCTCTAAACGCCTACGGGCATCTGTAAGACTGTAACCATAGTGTAATAGTTTGGCTCTCACAATTCGTTCAACAAAAAGAAGTGTACATCATAAATACCGTGTGAAGTCTGAGACAAGTACTGTAACAAACAGTGATGTCGATACATTACATCCATCTCGATCAACCAAGTAAACAAGGCTCACATATAAAACCATCTCACTGATACATGTGTCACGAATAATTGACTTATTATTCTTCAAAGGTCGCCGGCTGGCGCCTCAAATTTCACGAGTAGCGGTCGCGGGGCTCAGACGCTCAGTGATGTCCAGGCAGCTTCTCCTTGATCTTGTCCATGAAGCCCTTCTTTTCGCCCGTGTCGTGCGTCCCCGTACCGGTCGCCCCGGTGTGCCCCTGCTGCCCGTAGGCACCGTCAGTGCCCGTGGGGAGGTGCGTCCCCGTGCCGGTCGTCCCGGTGTGTCCCGGCTGCCCATAGGCGCCGCCGGTGCCGGTCATCCCAGTGTGAGCCTCCTGCCCATAGGCGCCGCCGGGCGCGGTGGTGCCATGCGCTCCGGTGCCGGTCACCCCAGTGTGACCCTGCTGTCCGTAGGCGGCACCTGTCGCCGCGGTGTCCTTGTGGCCGCCGGGGAGCTTCTCCTTGATCTTCTCCTTGAGGCCCTTCTTCCTCCTCCCGCCCATGCCATCATCCTCATCAGACTGTAAACAATAATCATTCATGTCACTTTCGCACAGAAAAAACACAGAGACATAAGCGTACAACTAATGGATGTCAGCGAGCATAGTATGCACGTACCGAGCTTGAACTGGAGCTGGAGCTGCCGGAGCGGTGCAGGATCCCGCGGGGCTGGACATGCACGCCTGCGGGTGCGGCGGTGCCGGTGCCGGTGCCGGTGCCGACGCCGCCGTGTGCGGCGACCGGGTTGCCGTACTCGTCGACTTGGTTGGTGGCCTGGACGTGCTGCCCCTGGTGCTCCATCTTGCGCAAGCGATGCTACACTGATCTTACCACGGAAATCTCGCTCGTAAGTGTTGCTTAGTACACTGCAGCTAATGGCTGTGTTTGTGTGATTAAGCAGGTGATGGCGGAGGTCCTATTTATAAGCCGTTGGAGGCGAGGTGAGGGGATAAGGATTATCGATGCATTGTTCGGGCGCCACGGTAGGGTCCTACTGAGGCGCCAAGTGGGCTGGTCGGCAGAAGCCGGTGGCTAGTGACTCGCCCAAGATGAGATGCCCGACGTGTGCAGGCACGGGGCGCGTCGGGGTCGCCACGTCTCGGTTCATTCTGGAAGCATGAGCAGGGCAGGGCAGGTGGCGGGTAGCTTCGCAGATTAGATTTTTATTTTGAAATTAGCTCGCAGATAGATTATCCAAAGGGGATGCCTAGAACTGTCGGTCGGCCGACTTGGAGTAGAAAATAGGTCGTTCTCTGCAGGTGGGCCCACACTGCTGCCTCACCGATCAATCGCTTTCCTGTGGGTGGTGGACTTCGCTCTCGTACCGCCCAATAAATTCAAAATATAGGGACTGTCTAACGATCGTCTAAATATTTATTTTAAATTCGCTGAAAGCCATTTTATCTCCTTATAGTAATTGATTGTGTCATTTTTCACGCCTAGTTTTTCAGTCTGCTCAGTTCAAACAAACAAAAACAAATAATAGTTCACTGCGTTTTTTCCCTCGGTTTACTTTTTTAGCTAGCGGGATCCTTGTTTCGCCCCGTCCCTGAAAATTAAAACGTAGGCTGAGGATTACAAAGCCTGGATGCACCAAAGAAAGTGAAGATGTTGCAACAACCAAAAAAAGTAATGTGGTTGTGTTCACTAGGTCCAAATGATGTCAGGGGTGGAGCCAGGATTTAGGTATAGGGGGCGAGGCACGGGATGACCAAAAAATTGTTTCATGTTCGAGCAAAGTACACGACATTTTTCTCTCACATAACCTCTACTACATGTCGAATCATTAATAATGCAAACAATCGCAAAATCGGATCTTAACTAGCATAACTAGGAATCATAAATATAAAATTACATAATTAGGAATCATAAATATAAATTTTATGATCAACTTTAACATACTGAGTAAAGGTGAAATTGTTGAATTTTCTTCTAGCACTTGCGACATGTCTTAAATTTAAATTTTTTATTGATCTTGACTAGAAATTCTACAAGTAGTGGAAGTATTGCATACACTTGTTCAATGATCAATTAAGTGTATAGAATGATCAGCGTAGCGTACCTATAGATTTACAGAACGAGTGGCATAACTCAGAGATCGACTTCCTAAATGATGGTGAGGCGAAGAAAAAGTCAACCCGATCAATACTTCAACACAGAGGTTGACACGACGGAATCGCGGGAGAGTTTCCTAGCGGATGGCTCTTGGCATAGTTTTCGAGCAGCCAAGGGCGCCATAGTAGCATGGCATATCAATCTGATCATAGGGCAAGAGTACGGCCACTAGGCCGCCGGAAAGAAAAAGAAGCTACGTGCCTTAACTTGGCTGGGTCTCACTGACTACATAGTCATTCGCTTTAAGTAGTAATTAGCATGTATATGAGATAATCAGCAAGTATATGCATTACCCACACTAGCAATATATACTCCAAATCATTAGGGGGGCCAAACCTTGGCGGGGGTCTAGCCCCTGCTAGGCCCCCCCCCCCCTTGTCTCCGCCCCTGAATGATGTTGTTCCAAATCCGTCTTAAATAATTGAAGAAAAATGGTCAAAACTCAAAAGGATTTAAAGTAAGATTTTGGACACAACTAATCTCCTGAGCTAAATTAGGCAGGCCGCTACATCTCATGCAGCCGACATGTGTGGTGGCCCTGCATACCACTGCATGTTGTAGTACGCGAGTCGTTGATATAACACTCACAGAACACTGTTCCGCAAATATTATATCCCTCAGGGTGGTATAGCAGAAACATTGCGGGGCTGATTGTCATACAACAAGTGTATTACAGAACTAAATGTACTGACAAGAGGATGAGCTCACGATGAGGTCATCCATTATTGAAGTTAGAACGACAACTGAAAAGTAAAGTAGGTGCTAACACGGGAACTCAACAGCCATCAAGAGAGTCCATGGCTGCTCGATTCGACCGTGATAAGTATTTATTTCAGACTAGGCTAATCCTAGTCACACTCAGCCCCCTCGGGGTCAACTCCGTACTGAATGATGTAGTCGACTCCTTCCACTCCACCGGAGAGGTCCGGCTCCTCGTAGAAGATGTCTTCTTGGCCTCCGAGGAAATTGAAGGATGCTTCTTCTAAGTTTTCATAGCCTAAGCAGGGGTCAAACGGGATTGATTGAGTAACGAGCGTTACTCAACAAGTTCATTAAGTAGAGAAGTAATTGATGCACTAACTACGGTTCTCGACTCTAAAGAGTCTAGACAGATGCAAAGTTTTGCCAAACTTTCTTCGAGAGATTACTTTTAATATTGAAAACTATGCCTGCCAGACCATCACAGGACTAGAACTTCATGGAGTTGCCTTTCCTGTAGCGTTCGCAGTTCCATCCCGGAACAAGGGGTAACATGTCACATCCTTTTACAGAAGTGCGTTACTTTACCCATGGGCGACCAAGACTGTCGAATCCCTAACTCAACAAATCCCTTCGGTGAACCTATCGGGTTTCGATTAGGAGAACCCATAAGCGCTGGTGGAATCGTCGGCTAGACAGGGGGCGAGATTTACCCAGGTTCGGGGCCCTCGTAGAGGTAAAACCCTTACTCCTGCCTCTTGTCGATCTGTATTGAAGATTAGATCGGTTACAATGGTGATGCTCGAATCGAGAGTAGGTCTCGAGTTCAAGGCTTTTGGGTCGTGCGGTTATTGCTTGGTCCTCTCCCGGGGGCTCTCCTGGCCTTATATAGATGGCCATATCTCGAGTTCTACCCGGAGAGGACTCGAACTCTAGCTAGGTCGGTTACAAGTTTCCTAGCTTAATCCGCAAGTCATTGCGAGTGGGCTTTACATGGGCCTTCCGGAGTATTCCAAGGGCGTCTCTTCTTGGGCCCTAACCTTGGGCCTGAGATGGGGTGTCCTCATCCGCAAGGTCCAGAACCCATATCTTCGTCAGTAGCCCCCGAGCGTTTGCTCGAGTGGGATTTTTTCCAGTCGAGTAGACGGTCAAACTTTTCTTGATCAGCTTTTTGTTTTTAAAGGGTGTGTTCCCTGTGTCATGAGTCTTCATGCTCGAGTATCGAGCAACATAAGTGCCTGTTTTTTGTGGCTTTTATCGCAGAATGATGTGGCACAGTAGTTTGGCTCTCCCGAGAGATCAGGGCCAATTAATTGCGACTAGGGCAAAAAAATTCCTGGCCTACACAGATTCGAGACCTCCGACTCGAACCCGATAAGGTGATTGTTGCGACTGGGCCGTTGTGGACTTATCGAGTCGAACTTAACCTATGGGGGTACCCGGCGCGTCCGCTAGGATTTTTTTTCGTGTTGTTGACACGGAATTATACCGGAGGACGCAGCTTTCGAGTGCGATTCCAGGCCCTAAAGAGAGATCTTTTTGGGTCTTACCTTCATATTCGAAGAATATGGCATCTGGATGTGCCTAGTCGGCTGAACAATCCAGGTTTTTATGATGTAAGAATATCATGTATAAAAGAGGTAGGTTCCTCCTACTCGATTGATTCGTTTTGAGTCCCGCACAGAAAAAATTTCGTGCTGAGGAAAAGTTATGTCCATATGAAAGAGTATTTCATGTTTGGAATATTGTGCCCATACGAAAGAGTTTTCGTGTATAGGGTAATTTTCTCTCGTTTGAAGAGGTTTTGTTCCACGAATTGTTCATGGAAAGTTGCTTTTATCCGAAGGAATTTGTTGTTCGTACGAAGATATTTTCGCGTTTGAACTTCCAATCGAAAGATCTTAATTTTGACGATGTATGCCATGACGTCATGGCGCACTCCTCTCCTCCCGATGGGACGTGATGGAGTGGTAGCAGATGGGTGGCCCACCTGGTCAGCTTTTTGACCGGGAAACGAGACGCCGCTTCCGGTTTTTACGCGAACTGCGCAGTAAATGCGCACGATCTTCTGTTAAGATCGTGGCACGGAACAGCGTTCGCCGTCCCTTCGTTTCATCTTCACACGTGGTGGCTGCGATACGTGCCACGTAGCACATCGAGTGGCTGGGATTGATCCGCCCCGTGTATAAGTACGGGACTTAGTGCTGCGGTAAAATTTTCCTAGCCTTTGCCCTCAACCATCTTCTTCTTCGTGCTCATCTTCTTCCTTGCGCTCGAGCTCACACTGCTAGCCATGGCCGGAGGCAAAAGACGGGGTGCCGCCGCTTCTGCATCCGGAGATGTTTCCGCGCAACCGGCGCCTCGGGCCGGCGACTGGCGCTCCCCCAACACCACCGCGAAGAGCATCAAGGAGATGCAGCGGGAGGGGCTGCTGCCGGCTGAATCTGAGAAGCGGGTGCGCCTCGGGAAGAAAGAGGAGGTACCAAACCCGCAATCGAACGAGCGTGTGGTCTTTGCGGACCATGTGTCTCGGGGTCTTTCTTTCCCTCTCCATCCTTTTTTCCTCGGGTTGCTGTATGTCTATGGCATACAGCTTCACGACCTTCCTCCGAATGCGGTGCATCACATTTCGTGCTTCATCGTGTTCTGCGAATGCTTTCTTGGCATTCGCCCTCATTGGGCGCTGTGGAAGGCTCTCTTCAAAGTTCGCACCTTCCGCGAGAAATCGCGGGTGGACTCCGAGCCTGGCGAGCCGCTGCGCACAGGTGGCTTCGGGATCCAGGCGCGACTGGAGAGCAGCTACTTCAACATGCACTTCGTCGACTCCGCTCAAAGCTGGCGGAAGAGATGGTTCTACGTCATGGACAACAGCTCGGGTGGGCTCGTGGAGTTCCACCCGTTCGCTGTTTTGAAGAGGCGGAAGTCTTGGGCGCACAAGCTGTCAGCCGAAGAAACCCAGGTCGTCACGCCCCTACTCGCAAGAGTGTCTGCTCTCCGGGATCAAACCGCCGGTGTGGTACTCAATGGGCTGCACCTGGCGAGTATTTTTCTGAAGCGCAGGATCCAGCCGCTGCAACAAAGGCCTTCCACCATGTGGGAATACCAAGGCGCTGAAGATCCTAGCCGAGTGAGCCGCGAGGAACTTTCGAACGCTGAGTTCGAGAAGAAAATCGCGGCTGTCACCAACTTGAAGGTTGGGGAAAAGTTCCCTGACTGCTCAGTCGAAGCCTTCGACGCTTCGAAGCCCCCACCAGCCGAGGTTAGCTTTATCCTTTCCACTCGTCATTGTTTCCTTTTTTGCTTTGAACTTTTGGTCGACTGAATTTTTTTTTCTTGTCTCCCTCTTCCGTTTTTGTAGAGCTTAGCGGTGGCAAACTGCTATCCTCCAGTTGTGGGAGAAGAGGCCTCGGAGTTATTGGCGAGTCATCTGGACGGCTTAGCCGATACCAGTGTAGCCAACGCTTCCTCGAGCTCCGATGACGATTCTTCGGATGACGCGGAGGGCTCGAATGGCGGCCTACGTCGCTGCAAGCGTCGTCGGGTAGAGGACGATAACGAGGCTACCTCCAAGGATAATTCCTTGGAGGAATCGCCGCGACTCCACTTCGCTCCCTCCCCCTTCGCCTTCATTCCCAGTAATCGCAACCGCTTGGAACGCGGATTTGCTGTATGAAGATGAAGATGACGAGTAAGTTATTTTCCTCGTTCTTAGTCGAACGTTCTTTCTTCTGCGCTTATGTTTGATTCCTTGTTCTTTTTTGCTGCAGTGTGCAGGCCATCAGCCCTCGCAGGTACGCTTCTTCTGTTCCTCCCGAAAAGAGGAACAAAGCAGGAACTGCGGGTGGAGCTCCTGATGCTGGTACCTTCCAGAATTCCCCCGGCGCAGCCCCCAATGCGGCGACTGCGGAACGTGAAGCTCCTAGCTTTGCCGCCAGGACTTCATCTTCGAAAGAAGCGACGGACAGTTCCGCAGATCCTCTCTCCCGCGCCACGGGCCAGGTAAACTTTGTAGTTTGTCTTCAAATTTATATCGGGTGCACGACAGTGCTCCCGATGGGAGTAGCCCCCGAGGCTGTAGTCGATCGCTTGCGATCGGCTACAGGCTCAAAATCTTGCTTTATTTTCTTCGTCTTGATTTCTATCGGGTGCACGACAGTGCTCCCGATGGGAGTAGCCCCCGAGGCTGTAGTCGATTGAATTCAGTCGGGTACAGGCTCTAATTTATATCTTCTAATTCTTCTACTTCTGTACTTCTGCAGTCGCTTGTTGACTCGCTTGCGGCGATCGGTCGCCGCGTTGTTCTTGCCGAATCGGAGTGCGAGAGGCTTCAGTCACACTGTAGTCGATTCCACACCGAGAACGAGCTCCTTAAGAGTAAATCCCATTGTCTTCTTTTGTTTCTGTTGTCGTCTCCATTCTTGAAGTTTAACAAATGTTTATTGCGCAGCTCAACTCGAACACTCGGAGTCCGAGAGAGTCAAGCTCTCTGAGCGGGCAACCACTCAGGAAGATAATTTGGTAGCTGTTCGACAAGAGCTGGAGGCCTCCCGCATGCGGTCGGAAGATCTTGATAGGCAACTCGCGGATGCGAGAAAAGCTTTGAAGGATCAAGAGGAAGCTGGCAATAAGGCCGATTCTGACCTTGTCACATTCCTCCGTCCTCTTGCTGAGCGTTTCGCGGGTAAGTGGCCTAAACTCTTGCAATTGTATCTTTTGTCTTGGTGATTTTGCGAGATGTTGACATTCTTTTCCTTTGCAGGTCTTCTGGATGTTCCTTTGGAAATTCCCGGGATCCAGCGAGTAGATGTGCTAACCAACACACTCGCTCAACTCAAGAGGCATTCTGAAGGAGTGTGCTCCTTGATCAGCGATGCCACCCAAGTGTTGTCGCAAATGCACGGTCGCTTCCTCGCCAACGTTGTATCTCCATCCGCACTAGACGGCTTGCTGAAGATCTTCTCGGAGGGCAACCTCCTGGACGCTTACGCAGTCGCCCAGTCGGAGTCTGGTGCGAAGACTGCGATCCAGTTCGCGCTGGCACATGGAGTCGATGGTTTGGAGGAAGCCTACTCGCAACTTCTAGTCGATCCTTCCACTGGCAAAAAGGTACGGCTCTCTCGTTTTGGCGAGCAGGCCACCATTCTTGCTCGGAAGCTGTCTGAGCTATTCGCTCGGCTGAAAGGAGGGGCGACTGCCGCTAGCGGGAGCACTACTGTAGCTTCGTAGTTTAGTTCTTCTTTTTCTTTTCTTCCGCGACTGTAATGAACCTTGGGATGTATTCCCGTATTTTCATTGTCTTTAATCGAAGTGTTCATTCTGGAAATTGCTTCTTGAGGCTTGTGTGTTTCCTCCCGATGGGAGTAGCCCCCGAGCATTCGTCAGATGTGCGACTAGAGATAACTCGAGTAGGGCGTCTTATTTCTTTCCTTGTATTCTTCCAGGCTACTGGGTTTGCCGCGGAAACTTCGGGTGGACGTGGTACTCCAGTAAATCCACTTGTCGCCGCTGTTGGCACTTTTGCGGGCCTTCATGATAAGGTCCAGGAGGGTGAGCGCAAGCTAAAAGCTCTGCGCGGGGTAGCCGATGTGGCGAAGTCCAAGCAGAGATTGGCGGCTGAACGCGAACAATTTCTGATGGATGAGTTGGCTGCAATCGCAAGGGATTTGCTCTGTAAGTAGTGCAGCCCCCGTGCCTTTTTCTTCCTTGTTTCCTTAGTTGACTGAGTATGTTTTTGCTCTTCAGTCGTTAATCCGGATGACAGGGAAGAAAAGCAGTGGGTAGAAAACCACATTCATCAAGAGGCTAGCAGCTCAAAACCTCATGCGAACAATTTTTGGTCTGATCGCAGTCGAGGATTTGTGATGGCCACCTTGAAATTCCGAGTCATCCAGGCGAGAATTCTCGTGAGTTCTTTTCACGAGGTCTTGGTTGCGATGAATGCTGCTTTTTACCCGTTCAAAAGGGGTCCCGAGGACTGGAGCTATCTTCTCAGCCTGTTTGGACGTGAAGGAGAAGTTCGCGCGTGTGTGCGCAATCAGATGATTTGCGGCGCGGTTGTAGCTCTCACTTTTGTCCGGATATGGCATCCTGAGATAGATGTTAACTCCGTAGCTAGGCGTCCAGATTATGCGATTGACGATATCTCGCCTTACTATGATGCTGTGCGCCCTGCAGCGGAGAAAATTATCCGTTTGACATCTGAGGAAGTAGATAGAGTTTTAGCGACTGAGAACGCTCAGCGTTTTATTTGATTGTCGGATGTGTATATCCTGTAATCTTTGTATAGTTTGTGAAAACTGTTGTAAGGTGTAAAAAAACCTTGTATGTATGATTTTTTCCTGTGATGCGTAGTTGTAGGTGTAGCCCCAGTGTGTTTTATGGGGTGTTTACCTGTAACTTTTAGCATGTAAGGAATAAGAAGCTTCGAGTGAATATGATGAAGAAATCATGTCTTTATTGTAATGACTGAGAAGCCATGTATTCGAGCTACAGGACTGGCTAGTATAGCCTTATTTTTGTTGCGATAACAAGTAAACCTATGGATAAAATTTGCGGAGGTGTGCGATGTTTCACGAATTGGAATAGATCCCTCCGGTCGCCGGATTCTTTAGC
Organism: Alopecurus myosuroides; assembly: GCA_028641055.1. Classification (NCBI taxonomy): domain Eukaryota; kingdom Viridiplantae; phylum Streptophyta; class Magnoliopsida; order Poales; family Poaceae; genus Alopecurus; species Alopecurus myosuroides. The sequence continues at coordinate 47,425,445 of CM054060.1, forward strand.
CTGTAGGATCCACCTGGAATGATTTCGTGTATGATGAAAGGTCCCTCCCAAGGTGGTTCGAGCTTATGTCCTTTCTTCTGTTTGAGCCGCAGTACTAAGTCTCCAACCGCAAATGCTCTGTGTCGTATGCGGCGACTATGATAGTTGCGCAGGGATTGCTGATATACTGCGGATCTTGCGAGCGCGATGTCACGCATTTCATCGAGTGCATCCATATCTTCTGCGAGTGCCTTGTTGGAAGTTTCTTCGCTGTACGCCACAACTCGTGGGGCGCTGAATCGAACGTCCTCGGGAAGGACTGCTTCTGCCCCGTATACCATGAAGAATGGCGTGTATTGTGTTGATCGGTTTGGAGTTGTGCGGAGCCTCCAGAGTACGGAGGGTAGCTCCTCCGCCCAATGTCCTGCGGCGGGATGTAGACGATCGAGTAGACGCTTCTTGAGGCCAGCCGAAACTAAGCCATTGGATCTTTCGACTTGTCCGTTCGTTTGCGGGTGGGCAACTGAAGCAAACTTGAAATTGATGCCCTTTTCCTCGCAGAACTGTTTTGTTTCCTTCGCTGTGAAGTTTGTACCATTGTCTGTAATGATGTCGTGTGGCACGCCAAATCTGCATACAATGGAGTCGAGGAACTTGACGGCGCATTGGGCGCTAGCCGAAGTTACTGGCATAGCCTCGATCCATTTGGTGAACTTGTCGACTGCGACCAGCAAGAGTGTATATCCACCAGGTGTGGACTTGCGTAATGGTCGAACCATATCCAGCCCCCATTGTGCGAAGGGCCAGGCAATGGGTATCATGTGCAGTTCTGTAGCAGGTGCGTGTGGTCTTGGTGCGAATCGCTGGCAGGCGTCGCATCGTTCGACCAGGCTTTTTGCATCGGTGGCAGCTGTTAGCCAGTAGAATCCTGCTCGAAAAGCCTTTCCCATTATTGTTTTCCAGCTAGCATGATGGCCGCAGTCTCCTTGGTGTATGTCCTGGAGCAGTTCCTTGCCATCCTCGGGTGCGATGCATCGCTGAAGTATTCCCGAGATGCTTGCTTGTATAATTCTCCATTGACTATCCGAAAGGATTTGCTACGCCTGATTATTTGTCGAGCCTCGCGTGGATCGGCCGGGAGCTGTCTATGGAGCAGGTAGTCGAGATATTTCTGCGTCCAGACTGGCTCGACCAGAAAAACCTGTCTTGATATATTATGAGTGAGCTCGATAAGGGCAATTTGCGGGCTGACCTCTGTCTCTGGTGCTGCGGGTGTTCCTGCAGCTTTCTTAACTTTCACCCATCGCTTGATCATCCGTTTGAAATATATACCTGGCGGTATGGGTGTTTTCATGGAACCTATGTTTGCCAATCTATCTGCTTCTTCGTTGCTAGATCTAGCAATGTGCTTCAGTTCGCATCCTTTAAAACTTCCTTCGAGTAGATTGTACATGTCACGGTACGCGACCATGTTTTCGGCAATGGCGTCGCATTTTTTCATTGTTTGCTGCACAATGAGATTGGAATCGCCGTATATCATTAATCGGGTAGCTCCACAGGCGGTTGCCATCTTCATCCCGTGCAACATGGCTTCATATTCTGCGTCGTTGTTCGATGCTGGATCGTCTGGTGGAAAGTCCAGTCGCAGGACGTATTGCAGCTTGTCTCCTCGAGGTGAAATAAGAACGATTCCAGCTCCTGCTCCTTCGTTTCTCTTGGATCCATCGAAGTACATTATCCAATTGCTCGTGTATTCAGGTGGCCCGGGGGTTTGTAGTTCTGTCCACTCACTGAGGAATTCCACGAGTACTTGAGATTTGACTGCGTTGCGTCCTGCATAGGTGATGTCCCAGGCACCCAACTCGATGCTCCATTTTGCTATTCTTCCGGATGCCATAGGGTTGTTCATGATTGTCCCGAGTGACGCATCATTAACCACTGTGATGGCGTGTTCCTGGAAATAATGCTTGAGCTTTCTGGCCGTAAGAACAACTCCATATGCTAGCTTCTGGTAATGAGGGTATCGTTGCTTGCATGGCGAGAGCACTTCACTGATGTAATATATTGGTCGTTGGACTCCGTATGCTTTGCCATCTTCAGGTCGTTCGACTACGATTGCTGTGCTGATGACCTGGTTTGTAGCGGCTAAGTATAGGAAAAGTGGCTCCCGTTCTTGCGGTGTTGCAAGGACGCGCCTGCTTTGCAACGATCGCTTCAACTCTGCGAACGCTTGTTTAGCTTCGGGTGTCCACTCGAATTTGTCCGTCTTCTTCAGTAATTTGTAGAAAGGCAACGCTTGCTCTCCCAATCGTGCGATGAATCTGCTTAGGGCGACTAGTCGTCCTGCGAGCTGTTGTACTCCGCGTAGATTGGTTGGCTCCTTCATAGTTAGGATGGCTTGTATTTTCTCCGGGTTGGCTTCAATGCCTCTGGCGGATACCAGGTACCCGAGAAGTTTTCCTGCAGGAACGCCGAAGACGCATTTGGTCGGATTGAGCTTGATCCGATATGCATTGAGGGCGTCGAATGTTTCTCTAATGTCTTCAAGGAGTGTGTCCTCTACTCGAGTCTTGATGACAATGTCGTCAACGTACACCTGTACGTTCTTGCCAATGAGATTGGCGAGGCATCTTTGCATGCAACGCTAATATGTTGCGCCTGCGTTCTTCAGCCCGAAGGGCATTGTCGTGTAGCAGTAGACACCGTGAGGTGTGATGAATACTGTCTTCTCTTCGTCTTCCCTTTTCATCCGGATCTGATTATATCCGGAATAGGCGTCCAGGAAGGAGAGGCGTTGACAGCCGGCCGTAGAATCCACGATCTGGTCGATTCGTGGGAGAGGAAAATTGTCCTTGGGGCAGTGTTTATTCAATGACGTGTAGTCGATACACACCCGAAGGATATCCGTGTTCTTTTTGGGAACCAACACCGGGTTTGCTAACCAGGTGGATATCTTGATTTCCCTAATGAAGTTTGCGGCTAGCAACCTGTTTACTTCTTCTCCAAGCGCCTTCTGCTTGGGTTCTGAAAATTGTCGAGTCGTCTGTTTGATGCGTTTAGCGTCAGGAAAGACTTCGAGTGAGTGCTCGGCAAACTCCCTGGGTATGCCTGGCATGTCTGAGGGCTGCCAGGCGAAGATTTCCCAGTACTCACGGAGGAGTTTGACGAGCGCGTCTTCCTATGCAGGCGAGAGGGTTGTTGAAACCATCGCTGTCTTCGCAGAATCCGTCGGGTGCACTTGATGCTTGCGAGTGTCGCTGTTGGCGCTAAATTCCAGTTCAGGCGCGTTTTTCTTCGTGAGGGGCATAACGGAGTGATCCGTGGTTTTTGCCAGCTCTTGAAGTTCTTCTTGCATCCCGAAAGATTTTGCGATCTCATTAAACTCTATGTCGCACTTGTCCGATTTCTGGAAGTCTCCGTCGATGGTGATCACACCGTATTCGCCGGGTAGCTTGAGCTTCAAGTACGCGTAATGTGGTACGGCCATGAATCTGGCGAACGTTGTTCGACCAAGAATGACGTGGTACTGTGAGGGCCAGTCGACGACTTCGAAGTCCAGGAATTCCCTTCTGTAGTTGCTTGGGGAGCCCAACACGACTTCTAGGTTGATTGTTCCGAGTGGACGGATTGCCTTGCCCGGAACTATCCCGTGGAACGATGTTTCTGATTCCGTTAGGCCGTCCAGATTCTTGTTCATTCGACGGAGTGTATCCGCGTAGATGATGTTAATGCCACTGCCACCGTCCATGAATACGCGGGCCAGGTCATAATTACCAATTTGAGCTTGGATGACAAGGGCGGCGTGTCCTGGTCGATAGACTCGTGGCGGATGGTCTTTCATCGAGAACGTGATTGGCTGATCCGCCATTTTCAGGTACTCGGTCTTTGTCGGTGGTGTCTGCACTGCCATACACAATTGCCTCGTGTTAGTCTTTTGAGCTCTGCGAGAGGGGCATACCTTCTGTATCATCGCGAGTTGTCCTGCCGGGTTCGGGTATGCATTGGCTCCAGTGTTTTGTGGCGGTGGTGCAGGTAGTGCAGCTAGCGTCATGTTTGGGTTTGCTGGTGGAGGTGGAGGTGGTGGCGGCTGGAATTGTTGTCCTCCTCCTGACAGTGGCGGGTAGTTTTGGGTGGATGCAAATCTTTTCCTTGCGAGTGCATCTGAGATGTCATGAAACTTTCGGCAATCCTTAAGAAGGTGTGTTGCCTTAGTTTTGCCCGTGCGCTTATCTGTAAATAGATGTAGCGAGCAGTATGCATCAAGGTCCTCCTCAGGGGATTTTTCTTCTGCTTTTGGTTTCCACTCGCGACTTCCACGGCGACCAGAGTCGCGATTTCGCGTGAATTCTGCCGCCACTAATTGCTCCCTATCCTCGTGGTCGTAGTATTTCCTTCTCTTTCTTCGTCCATGACGGTCGTCCTCGTGTGCGGGCGATGATCCTCTTTTATTGCGCACTGCGTCTTCTCCGTTGGCCCATTTTTCGGCTATGATCGTTAGCTCCCCAATGGTTTTGGGCGCGGCTCTGCCTAGCTCTTCCCGAAAGGCGGTTCTTCTGGCACCTTTAGCGAAAGCTTCAATCGCCACTTCCTCCGAGATGGTTCCTGTGGTGTTCCTGAGCGTGGTCCACCGCTGGATGTATTCTCGGGTAGATTCGCCGCTCTTTTGCTTGCAGGCTCGCAGTTCTTCAATTGTGGCCGGCCTCTTGTAGGTCGACTGAAAATTTTTGCAGAAATCGCGGTGCAAGTCATCCCACGACGCGTAGCAAGATCTAGGTCTCCTCTCCAGCCAACTGCGGGCCGCTCCGACTAGATGCAAATTGAGGTATTGCATAGCCGTGTTCTTGTTCCCACATTGGTATTTTACTGCCGTGAGGTAGTCGCTTAACCATTGAGAAGGCTCGAGTGAACCATCGTATTTTGTCACCTGAATGCTGCGGGCGAAGCAAAGTGCACCGCACGTTTCGTCATCCGAAGAGCCAGATGACGACCGGTCGCGATATCTTGATGCTCTTGCCCTGTCCACCTTGTTTTGTGCGATGTCAGATCGCGCGTCGCGTCCGGGCTGATCGCGATCAGCGTCCTTCCGTGGTTCCTTGCTTCGTTTTCGCGAGCGGCTGCCGTGGTGCCGCGAGCTTTTGTCTCTCGGGCTGTCGTCGCTACTGCTTCGACTGTCGCCTCGGCAGCGGGCCTCTTTTCCTCGACCACGACGTGGCGATTTGTCTTTCCTCGGGGAGGAGCTTCTGTGCCTGCGGGGCGTTTCCTTATCTTTGTCCTTCTCCTGTCGCTCCTTCTCCAATTGTTCTTCAGCTTTCTTGCGATCGTGGGAGGCGAGCCTTGCGGCTGCTAATCCTAGTCCTTTGTGAATTTGCTTGTACTGTTCCGCCCGAGGATCGCTTTCCGTCGGTTGGTTCATTTGCATGTAAGTTGCCGCGGCTAGGACTGCAGCAGCGGGGGTTTGCGGGTAGACGTTGCCGTCGTTGTCGACCCTCATGAAGGAGGATGTGGTCGACCTGTTGGTCCCAGCCATGGACTCGTAATCCCTGGATGATGCTGCATGTCCCTTCCTCGCGGGTCGGGTACCGACTGAGGGTGCAAGGGACAGCTCGGCTCGTCGTAGGCTTGATTCGTCCGCCTCTCTTCTGCGACGGGCTAGATCTGCTCGGGCATCTTTGATGGTCGAGGCCGCTCTCACTAGATGGTAGTGGTAGGCGGTTAGATCCTCCTGTGGCGCTCCTGCCGCGGGTGGCTGACTTCTTCGCATGGCTTCCTTGGCCCTGTTCCAGGCCTCCCGCGAGACGCCGATTATATTGCGCTCGGTTGCGCTGAATTCGGATTCCGGGGGCTGTTCCGATCCTGCCATGCAGACTTGGGCCAGTCGTGGCCCGTGCGTCCTAGGCGCAGATTGGAGAGCTTCCCGTACCCGAGATGGTTCCTCCGTCGAGAGGGCGTGATAGTCGACTGCGTTGAAGCGGATGGACTCGCCACTTTTTTCCATAGGAAAGCGCGAGTTGACGGCTCCAGATTCAGATTCAGATTCATCCGAGAAGTGGAGGATTCCATCCCTGTTTGTCACGAACTTGAGGCTCCCGAACGTCAGGGTGACGCTCTTCTCCAAATCCTCGAATACCGGACGTGATTCCGGCGAGTGAGGCGTGACCACGACAGATCCGATCCGTATAGGATTGTTCGGAGCCGTAGTCGATGGTTTCCAGCGAGAGTTGGACGTCGATGAAGCCGAAGATGCCGGTGATCCAGCGCCCGCGATCCCCACGGTCGGCGCCAATTGTCGAATCCCTAACTCAACAAATCCCTTCGGTGAACCTATCGGGTTTCGATTAGGAGAACCCATGAGCACTGGTGGAATCGTCGGCTAGACAGGGGGCGAGATTTACCCAGGTTCGGGGCCCTCGTAGAGGTAAAACCCTTACTCCTGCCTCTTGTAGATCTGTATTGAAGATTAGATCGGTTACAATGGTGATGCTCGAATCGAGAGTAGGTCTCGAGTTCAAGGCTTTTGGGTCGTGCGGTTATTGCTTGGTCCTCTCCCGGGGGCTCTCCTGGCCTTATATAGATGGCCAGGTCTCGAGTTCTACCCGGAGAGGACTCGAACTCTAGCTAGGTCGGTTACAAGTTTCCTAGCTTAATCCGCAAGTCATTGCGAGTGGGCTTTACATGGGCCTTCCGGAGTATTCCAAGGGCGTCTCTTCTTGGGCCCTAACCTTGGGCCTGAGATGGGGTGTCCTCATCCGCAAGGTCCAGAACCCATATCTTCGTCAAAGACCATGTTGCACAACCAGGCGCGCGATCCTGTCCACTCCCACTCAGGTGTGGGGCCCGGTTGTTGGTCCAAGTCAAACCGTGCTTCTCCGCACAACGCATGCCCACCCATTTCCACCAGCAGGTTGAACGCCTGATTCCACCCCTCGCGATGGAGATCTACGCGCCCCTGGCAGACACTCATAGACCCAGAGTCCGTGGGACGTAAGGGCTCCTACCAATATGCATGTAGTCCCGCAAAAACTACATCGTACGTCTCTGGCAGCCCGTTGACATGCGAACGAGAAAAGATCACAGCTGACTTACTTCCCCCATAGAAGACCCATGGTCAACGCGATATCTACGGCGCACCGAGTTCTGACGGCATTGGTTGTTAACTCCTAGGTAATACTTTCCATGCAGATGGAACCTTCCTTAGACCTATTCATCTTACCATGGCTCCATTCGCCCACCAAACAGAACACTACCACCCGTGTAGTCATTCAATTAGTCATATTATTATAAAAATAAGGATCATGCCTTCTTTTGAGCGGAGGTGGTATTACGATAGGGTTTTAAAAATAATTGTTATGAGATAGTTCAAAAGACATGAGCAAGTGATGAACTTGCCTGGATACGGACAGGTATTGAATTCTGAAGTTTGAAGTGGATCCCGACTTTCTTGTTCTACAAAACACCATCATTGTGTGGTAAAGACAATGTTTAAAGAAACAAACGATGCTATTATGCACAATGATGGGATGTATGCATTTTTTAACTAAATGATCATTTGGGTGTACTAAATCTTTTGTACTAATTGTTTTGTTTGTGATTACATAATCTTTCAGAATTAATGTTATCAATATTATTTTTATGTTATTTTTATTAATTTGATTAATTAAGTACTTACTGTTTTCTCAGGAAACATAAATTATGAAATGTTTTGAAATGATTAAATATTAAATTTTGAAAGGATATAGTCTTATTTGATTTAATTATTCTAAATCAAGTTTTTATTATAAAATAAATATTTCAAAATTATAAATTTTAAGACTATAAATATTATTGTATTATTATTCTTAATAATTTTTCTATACAAAAACTTTACTGAATTAATAATTATTTATGTTCTAATTATTTGAAATTTGCAGTATTTTATTTATTATTTTCTATTGTTTTTTATAATTATTTTATTAAAGAATTAGGTCAAATTAACCTGCTGCCCCTAGGGCTGACAGGTGGGTCAACCGGGTTAGGGTTGAACCCAACCCGCTGGCCTGGTCGAGCCAGACCAGACCAGACCCTCGTCTGCTCTCTAGCTCCTCCTCTCTTCTTCCTCTCGCCCGAGGCGATACAGAGGCGACCCAGAATCGCCTCCTCTCCGGCGATTTCCTCCGCCTCCCTCCGGCCAACCCCGCTACCGTGACCTAGCGCAAACGATGCGCCTCCCTGCCCTCTACTCCTTCCTCCACCTCGATCTGTGTGTTCCTCCTCTGTGCCTCCAGTGGACAACACAAACCCTAACCCTAAGTTGCGGATGCCCGGGGTGCTCCACCCCTCTCCGGTGGATCCTGCTCCTCGAGGTGGCTCCAGGGTGCTCACGGTGGTTCAAGTGTTGCTGCTGCTTCCCCAAGATGGCTACGGTTGCAGAGACGATGCCGCCGGGACGGCCTCCTGGAGGGCAACCGCGGCTCGCCGCCGTTCAACGCTACCTCGACTGGCTGTGGTCACCACGAAGGTGACCACCTGTGAGTACTCCTCTCCTTCTCGCTGTCCCCTCACCTCTCTCTCTATGTATCCTTCTTCCCCCTTGCTCTGGAGCCTAGCTATCGTGCTAGCTCATGCCATGCCCCCCTGTGAATCCCTCTGTGAGGTTGTGAATGATTAGATTGGCTTTGGGAAATTTTTCCCATGGTTAATTGATACAGAGGATGTGGAGATCTTGCTATGCTCTGTGATGAACTAGTGATTTATTGTGCTCCTAGGGTTATCTATCTGATGCTATAAACTGTGGGATGTTGGCGGTTGTCATCCTTGTGCTGGTAGTGGAAAATTATCTGGGATTTTACTCCCAGTACCATTTCTGTGAAATGGCTCCCTTTGATTACTCCCTGTGATGAATCCTTTTGGTTGGCTATCTGATGAACATATCCTAATAGCATATATGGCTTCCAACTTTCTATGGGTGTGCTTGGTAGTTGATAGGTGTTACTCTGAATGTTTATTCAGAGAATATGCCATCAACCAATGGTTTCCTTTTACTGTTTTCATGTCCTGATGCAATTGTGCTGAGGTATCAGATCTTTAGATCTGGTGCCCAACAACCCTGTGTGTGTGACATGATTCAGTAGCCCTTGGCTAATGATTTGACTCAGGATCCTTTTGCTAAAACATTTATATCTTGTTGATCTGGTGCTTCTTGGCATCAATAATAAGAATAGATTACTACCCATGATTTCTTTTACTTCTTTGAAGTTTATCAATTAAGAACAAATGCTTGCACTTGTTCCCCTTGCCCTCAAGCCAATGATGCATAGCCTGGGGGCTTTTTCTAAATAAGAACAGATAGTAAACTTGACAGATCTATCCCCAATGATGAGTTTAGCATAGCGTCACTATGCCTCTCTGAAGGTACTAGCATCCCAACCAATCTTGTGTGCAACTAGCCACTGAATGGCTTAGAGGGTACCAAGAAATTCACCTTAGGTGATGATCAAAATGGTTGGTGGATTTTGGTGCCTGTGGCATGCTTGATTATCTCCTTTTGCTTCCTGGTACCTTGGCCTTGTATGCTTGATTGCAGGCTTGCAATCAGATGCTCCAGTATTTAGTGGAGTAGATGCTTTGGTGGTTGTACTTCTCCTGTTCTTGGTTGCTTTTGCAATCCGAGCTATAGCAGGGGAAAGTGAGGTGTGTGACCCCTCTCTTGCGGCTGATGTGGTTTTTATACCACATTTGTGGTTTTGACAGCACCAACGCTTGTACATGAATGTGTTGTGTGCTTATACGTGAGTGTGCTGTGTGCCTGCTTGCCAGTGAGGAGATATTTTCCACAGGCATTCGGCTGATCTTATCCTTGCCTGGTATTATTTTTGTGATGCCAGTTGTAATTCCATGTCCATGCCTATGATGTTGGTCTGAGGCAATGCTTACAGAACAGATACTACATATCTTATATTAAACCCTATGATGAATTTATCAGTGCAACTCACTGACAACCTGAGGGTACTAATGCCCCTCCTAACCATTTCTGTTTTTGTTTTGTGTTTTTGTTTTGCAGGTGTTGAAGATATTAGCTGCTATGGATTAGATAGGTTTAGTTCTCGGATCAATTCCTTGTAATAGCTCATTTGTACAATTTTTGTATTTTTTTTATTTTGGAACCCATTGTAAATACATTGTAACTTATGTGTTTATCAATAAAGTTTAATTGTTTTTCTTTATTTATTCTTGTTAATATTTAGAGATAATTCATTATTTGCTAACTCAAATATGAGTCCAATGATTTATATTTAAGATATAATATTGTCTATCTAAATTGATTTCGAATTCAAATACAATTCAAACTTAAGTTATAATATTTCTAAATTCAAATAATTCAAACTTTTGTATCTCGAATTCAAATATAACCCAGAGGTCATGTCGAAATTCCGTCAACTTACAGTAACAACCTCTATCTAAGAATCAGTTACTTGGTGGAACCACATTCACTCCAGGGTTTTAATTTTGCGAAAAAATTATTCAGGTTTTGCAAACACATGCATGCAGATGTACAAATTAATATTCTACCCCTCGTGAGTTCCTAAACGCTGGGACATTACAACATGGACCACTTATCATATGGATAGACAACTAAACTGGAATAAATAATCAATTTGCACTGCACAAAAGAATCACTTGCCTATGACATAAGAGTGCTTTTGGGGGCAAAGTTTATAAAAAATACATGGTTTCCTATACTTTAACTTGTTTGGCTTGAGAAGAAACTGTAGTTTATATACTTCAGCATTGACAAAAACCTACACTAATTTTGAAGTAAATAAAAAACAGGTTCATACCACTTTTTCCAAAACTGAAATATCTTGCTAGGCATAGAAACACTACAGTTTACGGACATTGTGATTTTAGAAATACTTGGTTGCCAAATCAAAGCCTAAGTTTCTTCAGATGCACCTTCCAGATTTCTTCTCGCATGTAAAACATGCCTAGCTTAGGAGATCCAATACTTGAAAAATGAACCCGTAGTTCAGCAACATGACTGATGCTATTGATTATCTTTGAATTGTTTGAGCATGAACGTCTCACTCTGATGGCTTTGTGATGTATTTACTTGATGAAATATTGTGTATATATAGCTCACTGTGGTGCCTCCTAGCAGTGTGCATAGTGTTCTATTGTGCTTCCGGATGCTTTCCTGTGTTTTTTTCCCCCTAATCTTGGACCTCTAAACTTGCAAGATTCAGCTATGTTCCAATTTACTCGATAGCTTGCACTTGTGTGTGCTAGTATACTGATAAGAACGGATACATGTCCCTCTTTCTCGCTATCTTGCTCGTGTCTTGCGCCGAAAAAATATTATATGAGATAATTGAAACAACCCGCCATTTTGAGACAGCTACTTTAAAAAGGAAAACCTTAACTATTTTCGCAAATCACCGCTACAATTGAGCCTCGTCGTGACATATGCCATCACTTTTATCTGAATGGTCGCTTAGCTCGTTTAATCGATAACTGAAAGTGGGGCCCGCTGTCAATGATGTTGTTGCGACGCGTTGACACTAAGCCACAGGTAGGGCCCACCTGTCATCACTCCCCTTAGTCCACCTCTTATCGGAAAACTCTCGAACACCTCTCTGCGTGTCCGCAGGGGACGACGGTGCGGCGTTGTGCTTCCTCACTAGCCCCCCATAGCAACCGCCTCCAGCCCTTCTCTTGCGCCAGGAGTAGTGCGCCGTTCCCTCCACCTTTGTCGGCAAGCAGAAGGGGATCCACCTAATGCCCATGATTCATGGCCGAGCCCCCCATCCAAAGTCAACGAGCGGCCCGGCTCCCGACGGCAAGGAAGTGCACGCCGGTGATGCCCTTGCGCGTCGAGGATCACAACACCGCGCCATGACTTTGGTGCCCCTGCGCGCCTAGGATGTGCGGCTCCGCGGCCATGATTTTCTGGCCGATGCTCACCCGCGCATCACTAGTGGAAACAACCCCTCTCGTCCAGGGGGCCGGGGGGCAGCTGTCCCGGTTGCAACCAAATCCGGGACAAATGCCCTGCATTGGTCCCGGTTCGTGCGCCCGGGGCAACAGGAATCGCCTGGGCGCATTGGTCCCGGTTCGTGGGGGCATATCCGTCCCGGCTCGTGCCACGGACCGGGACCAATGCCTAGCCACAGGCCACGTGGCACGCGCATGACCTGTTGTCCCGGTTCAGTCCACGAACCGGGACCAATGCCCCCTTCCCCTATATATACTGCCCCAGCCCCCCCCCCCTCCTTCCATCTTTTTTTTTGCTTGGAGGTGTGAGAGAGTGTGGTGTTGCTGTTTTTTTTTTACTATGCACACGAGGTGTTCGACGAAATTCCCGAGACGCACACAAGCTCACTGAAAATGGTTTCTTCGACCGAGGTAAACAAATTATCTTTTTCATCTGTAACTGATACATAAAAAAGTATTATTTGTCGATGTACTGTGGTTATCTCTGTATTAATATGTATTTTGATAAACTTAATTATATGATGCAGATGGATGCACGGCAGCGATGGATGTACGGTGACCGACGCACCTCCGAGTATATGGCAGGCCTGAATGCATTTCTTGCTGTAGCTCAGGCGAACAAAGATAATGGCTTCATGTGTTGCCCATGTGTTGATTGTCGGAACGTCAGAGAACATTCTTCCGAAAGAATCCTTCACGGCCATCTACTTCGGAGAGGTTTCATGCCCAGCTATAATTGCTGGACCAAGCATGGAGAAAGAGGGGTTGTGATGGAAGACGATGAAGAAGAAGAAGAAGATCCTTTGTTCCCTGAATACGACGATACTGCAATGGAAGAGAATGCAGAAGAAGGAGGTGATCAAGAACAGGCATCAGAAGAGCCCGATGATGATCTTGGCCGAGTTATTGCTGATGCAAGGGAAGACTGTGAAAATAGATTGGAGAGGTTGAAACTGGACAACATGTTACAGGATCACAAAAAATTGTTATACCCAAATTGCGAAGATGGTAGCACAAAGCTCGGTACCACACTGGAGTTGCTGAAATGGAAGGCACAAAACGGTGTGACTGACAAGGCATTTGAGACTTTACTTCAACTAATGAAGCCAAAACTTCCAAAGGATAACGAATTGCCTGAGAGTACGTACGAAGCAAAGAAAGCTCTCTGCCCTCTAGGATTAGATGTGCAGAAGATACATGCATGCATTAATGACTGCATTCTCTTCCGCGGTGAGAAGTACGAGAATTTGGATGAATGTCCGATATGCACTGCACTGCGGTATAAGATCAGAGCAGATGATCCTGGTGATGTTGACGGCGAGCCTCCCCGTAAGAGGGTTCCTGCTAAGGTGATGTGGTATGCTCCTATAATACCACGGCTGAAACGTCTGTTTAGAAACAAAGAGCATGCTAGGTTGTTGCGATGGCACAAAGAAGACCGTAAGAAAGATGGAAAGTTGAGGCACCCCGCCGATGGATCGCAGTGGAGAAAGATCGAGAGAGACTTTCCAGACTTTGCAGGAGAGGCGAGAAACTTATGGTTTGGTCTAAGTACAGATGGCTTTAATCCTTTTGGGGAGCAGAGCTCCAGTCATAGCACTTGGCCTGTAACTCTATGTATGTACAACCTTCCTCCTTGGTTGTGCATGAAGCGCAAGTTCATTATGATGCCAGTTCTCATCCAAGGCCCGAGGCAACCTGGCAACGACATTGATGTGTATCTAAGGCCATTAGTGGAAGAACTCTTAGAACTGTGGGGCAAACCAGGTGTACGTGTGTGGGATGAGAACGAACAAAAGCCATTTGACCTACGGGCGTTGCTTTTCGTTGATCTACTATGAAAATGAGGCCCTAGCTCCAAAAAGTGTATGGGTGGAAATTTCCAGAAATTTGTATGACACAGAGCCGCTTTATAATTTGAATATAAATTTCCATAATTTATATTCAAATTATATACAAATGAAAAAATAATTAATAGTTTCAATAGTTAGAATAATTATTTAGTTAAACGAAAAATGGATTTAAATTAGTTTTGCAAATTCTAGCATTTTTCATGTTGGAATTTTTGTCAAATTTGGAAGTATATAAAAGTTGTTAATGTGCAAACTTAACACTTTTCAAATTTTGGCGCTAAAAAATTTTGGGCGCGCAGAGGTGCCACCGAAATTCGAAATTTGTTTTTGGTCCCGGGCCGTGGTACCAACCGGGACCAAAGGGCTCTAGTCCCGGTTGGTGGCACGGGCCGGGACTAAAGGCCCAAGTGTATAAAAAAGCGCGGCCCTCTCTCCAGGCCGAGCGGACACCCCAGGGGCGGGCACGAGTGGATATGGCTAGGCGAAGCCCTGCCGGCGGCGGGAACGAGTGGACAGATTCGCCGGCGGAACGCCGGCGGGGATGGACTAGGGGCACAGTAGATTAGGGGAACACAACTTATATTAAAATAGGGCCAGGGGCCTTGCTTACATAGGGGCGGCGCGGCCACAGGCGGCCGGCCGTACTTGCATAAGGGCGGCGGCGCGGCCACAGGCGGGCCGGCCGTTTCTTGGGGGGGTAGCTAGCTAGGGGCGTTGTCTATAGAGAATAGGGGGGCGGCGGTGACCTAGTCGTCCTCGTCGTCGGAGAGGTGTACATACGCGGGTGCCTGCCACAGGTGGGCAGGCGGCTGGGCCGGGCTCGCCGGGGGGGGGCATCGGGGGCGCGTACGGCGGCGGCGGGGGCAGTACCTCCTGTGGCAGCGGCGGCGGCGGGGGCAGCTCCTCCTCCTGCTCCGGCGACCCCGGCGCCCAAACGCCGCCGGTCCAGGCCCAGGTCATGCCATACTCCAGGCCTGGTGGGAGCGGCTGCGGCTCCGGCATGTCCTCGGACGCCTCCAGCTCGGCGTTCATGGCCTGCCACCAGGGGATGGCAGGCTCGTTAGGGGGTGGCGGCGGCGGTGGCATGGCAGCGGCGTCGGCGGCGGCGGCGGCCACGACACGATGCCACCTCTTGATCTCGTCGTCGACGAGGGAGCGGCGGGAGCGCTCGCAGGCCTCCTCCAGTTGGGCCCGGAGCTCGGGGTCCGGCTCCCCGGAGAAGTCCTCCGGCTCGTCCACGAGGAGCCATAGCTCCCTCTCCCGGCCGGGCGCTGGCGGGGGGTAGTCGTCCACGTGGGCCTCGAGGGGGGCGGGGATGAAGGAGCGGCGGCGCTGCTCGTGCTCCTGCTCGAGCCAGGCGGCCCAGTAGGGGGAGCTGCGCGCGTACATCCGCTCCCTGCGGACGGGGGCCGGCAGGAGCTCGCGGCGGCGCTCGATCTCCTCGAGCAGCGCCGCGCCGGTCGGGGCCGGCGGCACTGGGATCCGCTGGGGATTCAGGTGCCAGCCGTCGGGGAGGTGCACGTCGTTGTAGAACACCGGAGTGGCATTGTTCCAGTGCCACTCCGCCTCGTCCACCCGGACGTACCGGCGGAACCGCTTGCCCGGGGGCGCGGCGCGGGGCGGCGGGCGTGCAGCCGGTGGTGGCGCGGGGACGCGTGGCACCCCGCCGAGGCGGACACCTCCAGGGCCGTAGCCGAAGGCCTCCGCCGGCGGGGGCGGGATGCGGCCTGCGCCGCTCAACGAGCCTCCGTCGTCGTTCCTTGGGCGCTTGCCGGAGTTCGAGAACCAGCGGGACATGGTGGCGGCTAGGGTTGCTTTGCCAGGGACGCGTCCGGGGTGGGTGGGTTGTACGGGCGGCGGGGGGCCTTTAAAAAGGACCCGGGCTGGGCTGGCATGCCAACCGGCGGCCTGAACGTGGCGGCGGTTGCAGGCGGCCATGAATGCGGGGAGCCGAGGCGTGGCGCGTGGGGAGTGGGGCGTGGGAAGCCGAGGCGGGGCGGGAAGACGAGGCGGGGCGGGAAGACGAGGCGGACAGCGGCCCTTTGACCGTCCTTCGGTCTTAGTTTAATGGACCAGGCGAACCAGCCACCAGGCCGCTGGCCAGTGGCCCCTGTTGACTGGCCATAATAACAGGCGCGGGCCAGTGGGCCCTTCGAACCGTTGACTGTCCATAAATAAAAGACGCGGGCCAGTGGGCCTTTTTGACTAAAAAATGTGTCAGTGGGCTTAATTAAAGACGTGGGCCTGGAGCGGTTGGGGAAGGGGAGGCCGGTTGGCGAATGCGAGGCATGAGAAAAAAAAAACGAACAAAAAAAACCTGCCGCGGCAGGGAAAATGGGCGGACTTTATTCTTTTTTTAAGAAGGCATCCATCCCGGTCCCTAAAACGAACCGGGACGAACTCCCTCGCGGTCCCTGGCCCAGAGTCGCCACGTGGGCCAGCCTTACCATCCCGGGTGCTGGCACAACCGGGACCAATGGGGAGGGCCATTTGTCCCGGCTAGCCCATCCCGGTTGCGCAACCGGGACAAATGGCCCTTACGACCCGGGACAAAAGGCCCTGTTTCCACTAGTGCATGCACCTGGCCGAAGATAGGTGCAGCCAGGACACAACCCGGAGCGACAACGAGCAGTCTGGAACTGCTTTGGCGTGCCTCCGGTGGACACGATGACGGGACACGAACAAGCACATCGAAGGGACGCGGCCGAGGGAGGTTGGCGGTCGAGGGAGACAGCACGTCGGCGAGCTGCTGGTGCGTCGACGGTCTAGGTAGGACTAGAGGAAGGAAGCACGAGAGGTGTTTGATGCAATGCCCATAAGAGAAGTACTAGGGGAATGTGATGACATGTGGCCCTACCTGTTAACTAGAGTCAACGCGGATACCTCCACTTTATGCATGATTTTCTCTTGCCATTTCCTCAAATTTTGGTTTATTTTTATCTTCTTTTCGCTCTCACGCTAACCCAAACATCGCAATGTTTGGAGATGTTTCAATTCTTGGTTGAGATTTCAGGATTTATATAAACGAGGAAGAAAATGAAGCATATTGATGACAGTTAAAGCAAATCAAACAATTCTGGAAAAAAGGAAATTACAAATAATTCGCAAAGAGTTTTAACGACCAGTGGTACGGTGATCACCGACTGTACCAAGTGCCGCCGCCTTCATCTCTGAGAAACTTTCGTGAAGGCAACAATGGCGAAAAAACTACAGAAAGAAAGACTGAGAGATAAGAAGTGATAAGGAAGAGATCGTGGGAGAATAACCATATGTGAGATCCTGCCCAAGATCGTCTTCTTGAACACCATTCATTTCACCACATAGAGAGATAAATAGAGATCATTTTCAATAAAATGAGGTTTGTGAAGCTTTGATCTAGATTGAACTCCTGGTTTGCTACCTTGTTGATCTACGAATTCTCGTGGTTTTCTATGGCTAGTGGCCTTATGCAAACAAAGAAGAGGGATAAAGCTTTGCCCTACTTTGCTTGCTGGCTCTAAGCCCACCTCCTTTACTACACTACACCTTGTCATCACCCCTATTCAGCCTGAAAGGATAATTATTGATTGAAGGACAACTATGGTATTGAGCTCGTGCACGTCTTGTTAGGGAGGTTCAAGTAGGTTGTCGTGATTCCTTCCATCGGTAAACTTTGTTGCCTACATAAATACATAATGTCACAAAAGAGAAAGAAATCAAAACCGGATAATGAAATGCTTTACTTATCATACTAAGACAACCAGGCACTTCACTTCTGTGAGTTGATTTAGTTTCTTGTCACTAGGTACAGAGAGTTATCTACTTTCTTCTAAGCAATGAAAGCCGGAAACCTTCTCTCTAAAGCTCTGAACTAGCATCCGAAGCTAGGAGGGAATATTAAGATGAACTTTTATCTTTCAACCATTGAGTTTATACATGATATGCCTATCATGCGCGAGTAAACCTCCAAGGTGTGAGGGGTGTAGGGGATTGGTGAGATGAGTTCTTGCCTATTTATTCCATAATATTTGTGTGAGTATATTTTTTAATATTGTTTATATGATTATTTGTATATGGTTTGCACAATGGTACAGGGAGTATGATCCAAGAATCCTACATAGACAAGCACTTGTTGTTCAACGAACATGTAATCTCGAAAGTGACAGGTGGAGATATCTATTAGGAGTGAAGACATCGAGAGGATTATGAGAATCCAAAGAGCTTACAGAATTGGTCTAAGCTGTGTGGATTTAGATAGCTAAACTAACCATGTCATATGGGATAGGAATGCAGGACAATAGTGCTGAATAAATCTAGGCATGGAGATGTTTGACTACACCGGCAGCGTGAGTCACCTATTGACTATTCAATAGATAAGAATACGAATCACATATCCACTTCAACCGTTTGGCACATTCACTGGAACCATGAGCTAAAACCCCTTCGCACATATTTCATCCATAAGTAGTAAACACATGATTTTCAGTATTTTATTTATTTGCTATTTAATTTTAGTACTATTCACATTTTCATTTTAATACAATCAAACCATTGTTTTCTGTAGGTCTATGTGAGTCAAAACTCTATAAGTTAATTCACATAAGTCTAACATCTTCTGTGTGATATATACAGTCTTTAAGAAACCCTTTGCCAGATCAGATCTCTATGGGATTGAAACAAATCGGGAGATTATACTTTTGCGAACAAATGCAATAAAAAAAACTGTGCACTTGCATGTATCAAATGTGTTGCCACATCAGCACTGACAGCGGGGTTATACGATTAAATGATCTTAGCGACCATCCCAATAGAAGTCGTGGATATTTGTCACGACAAGCCTCAATTGTGGTCGTGTTTGTGAAGAAAAAAAAATAAGTGGTGGATTTTTGAACTAGTTGCCTCAAATTTGGTTGTTTTTTTTTGAATTGTCACATATTATGCCTTGACATAGTACTGATTTTTGTTTGTAAAAGGACTTATATTAATTCGCAGAGGTACCAATTACACCCAGCGTCTGCACCAACTTAATACCCTAATGGCATTACGGATGCACACAACCGAAAAAAAAGACACTAAAAAATAAAAGTCCTGCTACGGAGTTCCAGTCCTTGGAGCAGTAGCACAGCCACCACCAATATAACATCTGATGTTCAATTTGTCCAAACACAACTCCTACAAGAAGGAAACAGTGCACAAGCGCCGTCTTTGCCCGATCGAAGATCTTGTGTTTTCACCCTGGAGATAATTCCCGCTCTCAAAATAATGCCTTCTGTAAGACCATTGTCTGGCACAACCAATTAAGGACACGCCTTGGGTTTTCACCTGGAAAGGTAAGACTTTGAACTTCACCTATGCTTTCGCCCCCACTTCCATACTGATGCCACAGTTCCCAAAACTCCAAGAAAGGCTCATGTGACAGCTACTGAAGAAAGGCTACAACGCACCCTAGGCATGCGCATTATCGCCATCACCATAGGTTCCGTTGTCGCCTCCAACCATAACTGCACGCTCTCCCCTATCAGCCACATCCACGCCTCACTACAGCACGATGACAGACCCCATGCATGGTCGAGCGATGCTGCCCCGCTGCAGACCTCCACCTGCTCCGCCAAGGAGCCAAACCCCCCGCACGAAGGGAATCCGGCAGGATACCCAGCCCCGCCGCCGTCTTCGACAACCATGGCGTGGCCGCCACCGCTGGCGAAAACGGTCGGTGGAGGAAGATCGGACGTCGACCTTCTAGATTGGATCGGGGGTCCTCCGGAGCCTCCCTCGTGCGGGGTAACTCGGGAGTCCCTCTTTTGGGAATGGATGAAGAGAGGACGCCAAGAGCTCTCCGGATGTGCGCCTAGTTTGGTCGGAGATGGGAGATCGGTTGGCGGCGGCGGCGGTGCGTCTGGGTCAAGAGCCTACGTACGAATTTCACTGAAATTAAATAGATGCATCTGGGTATAGTACTGATAAGAATATATCCTACTACATCCTAGCATAGGCTAAGATTTGGTTCTACCTGCAGCTGTAGAGTAGCTTATTCTTTAGGAGAATCGGTCTCCCGCGTCTTCGGGTTATGTCTGCTCTTCCTAGTTGCTTGGATTTATTTGTAGGGTGCATTTTATATGTGCATTATTGTTCTTGGTCTTTTATAGGTGCATTTTATTGGCTACGGTCTTGCCATCAAACATACTTTGAAAACTGCAGATATTAATAGAATGGAATATGAGGGTAAAACTGAATGCAAACATGAAATTAATATCCCTATATCATTCAAAATTTTGGCAATGTCTGATGCATTACAGGAAAATTGTGGTTGAATTGTTCCGAAGAATCACTTTGATCAAAATCGTAAACCTTAAAGAGAACAGAGAGGAGATTATAAACCTTGTGTGTGGAAAATTCAATGCCTCTATGATGATTTACTTGATTTGTTCTTCATGCCTACCTAAAAGGTGTTAAAGAAAAGCGCTTGTGGGAAGCAACCCACTTTATTTTACCTTCGTTATTTTTATGTTCTCTTCTGTTTTATGTCTTGGAAGTTATTACCTCTGTAATAACCGCTCCTTATCCTTTTTATTTTGTTTTTGTGCCAAGAGTAGCCTCTAATAGAGAGTTAGTATGATTTGGGGAAATTGTTGTTTTATGTCCAATTTTTGTGCTTCACCAAAAACCTCGGTTCTCTCAACCAGAACTGAGGATTTTTTTAATAAGTTTTGTTCACCTGACCTAGGTTGCTGTCTAACTTCCATTATTTTCGAACTTTTTTACTTTAGCTACAGAAGTGCCCTTGAAAAAATTGATCTTTACCTGATGTTCTATTTGACAGATTTCTGCCAATATTTGCATTTGCCTCTTAATCTTTTTATTTTGAGATTCTTTCAGGGGAGGGGGTTTAAAAGAAGTTGTGTAGTATATAATGTTTTAATTTAATTTTTAGACTTGTGTTAAAACTAAACCAAGTGGATTTATTATTTTTATTTACTAACATTGCTAATGAAGATTGTGAGAAGTTTAAGGTGGACGAAGTTTTCGACTGTAGGGAGATAAGGATGATATGAGAAGATCAAGGATGGAAAAATCTCAAGGTTGGGGATGCCCATCTCACCCCAAGACATATCCAAGAAGTACAAGCGTCAAATCTTGGGATGCCCAAGGGATCCCCTTCTTCATCAACAAAATATCAGGTTTCTTTCAAAGCATTATATTTTTATTGCTTCACGTGATATGTGTTATTCTTGGAGCGTCATTTTATTTTGATTTCAGTTCAGTTTAGTTTGCGTTGCTATAATAAATGGTTGGATCCTAGCATATTTTAGTTTGGAGAGAGACACGCTATGTTTTTATTGTCTGGAACACTCTAGGTTTCACTCTTATTATTCTGTGAGTGTTCAGTTTTGCTAGTACTGCATTTAGCTCTTGTTTTTCACTCGAATTTTATTCAGATCTTTTTGGTCTGATTCAGTTATATATGATTTTCTCTCTGGTCTTTAATGATTATTTTCTTTGAGATTTGTTTCAAATAAGTTAACTGGTGTTGGAAAAGAGCAAAATGTTTCATAGTTATAGTGGTGCAAAAGAAAGTTTGTATTGACTGTGTCTTAGACTTTGGAATGCCATGCTAGATGTTATTTTAATTGTGTTCTTAGTTATTTATGATGTATCATGACTAGTATCAAATAGCTGAGAATGCTTAATGTGCCATTTAAATTAAATTATGCGTTGTTTCCGCATAATGAAGCATGGTGTTATAGTATTCTCCTTTGAATGATTTACTTGGATTGACTTGGCGTATGCTCACACCATGTTATGATTATAAACAAAGTCACCTATATCCTTGATTATCATTTATTTTTTGACTTGCAATATCACTTCATGCTTTGATTAATAATGTTTTGTCGCTAAACATGATTATGGCCGTTATTAGTCTCTTAGTTGGTCGCTCTTAGTCTTTTGCTAGCCTTCAACATGTACTGAGTATGAGCTCTACTCGTGCGTCCAACTCTAAAAATTCAAAGTTTGCCAAATTTTTCCAGCATAACTACCTATATGTGGTATTTCACAGCCACTCCAAGTAAATTTCTCATGTGCTACCTTTAAACCTTCAAGATTATTAACTTGTTTTGTGTTCCTGTTTTAGCTCATGAGGAAGTATTGAATTCTTTATTATGTTTTTATGTTTGATGGCTTCACATCTAACTAGCATGAATAATGTGCTAGTCCTTAATTTTGCAAAAAGAGTAGGCATTTGGGTGCCCAACCCAAATTAAGCTACAAAAATAACAATCAAATCTCCTCACACTATGGACTTGAGAAATCATGAACTTAGCTTGTGCAAACAAATGAGACAAGGGAATATTATGATTCTCCTATGGGAGCCGCTCTTGAATCCATTAAACATTAAAGATGATAGGTCAGTTGATAGCATTCATTGATATAGACATACACCTCTCTCAAAATTGTTTTAAATATCTCTGTTTTATTAAATAAAAAGCTCTAGCACGTGACTAATCCACGTTTCCCTCTACGAAGGAACTTTCTTTTACTTTTATGATGAGTCTTCATCTTCTTACTTTATGCACCAATTGAGAGAGCATAGTTGTCATTCTGAGTATAATGTGCATAGCCCCCAAATTTATTATTGATTGATTCATGATTTTTGTATTGCTTGTTCTTAAATTATTTGTATCTAGTCACCATTTAAACTTTGAAGGTGTCCTGGCATTTATGTTTGGCTATGCCACGAAGGAAAAGCGGGATACCATGTTATTATATTTTTCTTTATGATTGAAACAAAATTATTGCTTTCAATGCTTCATTATTTATTTTTAGTTCTTTGTGTTTCTTTTCGTGTGCAACATAGTTGCTATGTTTACATCACTTCAAATAATATTTATCATGCCTTTGTTAAAATACTTTGATTTCAGATTGCAATGCTTTTACATAACATTGATCAATATTGTGTTGGCTTCATGTCACCTCAAAAATTATTTTTTTATCCTTACCTACTCGAGGACGAGCAGGAGTTAAGATTCGGGATGATGAAACGTTGCAAATGTATCTATAACTTTTGATGCTCCATTCTTGTTTTCTATCCAGTGCCATTATGTTATTATCATGTTTTCACATGTTTTCCTTCGTTTTTTAGAAGTTTTCATCCACTGACCTATTATAAAGATGCCCTAGGCCAGTTGTTGTATTTTTTTGTTTTTCTATTTCACAAAAGTTCTTAAGGAAATATTCTCGGAAAGGGCTGAAAATCCACGGAGATCATTTTTTACCCGGAACAAAGACGAAGTCCAAAGGAGACCCGGAGGGGAACTAGGAGGCCTCCATGGGG
Source organism: Alopecurus myosuroides (assembly GCA_028641055.1). Classification (NCBI taxonomy): domain Eukaryota; kingdom Viridiplantae; phylum Streptophyta; class Magnoliopsida; order Poales; family Poaceae; genus Alopecurus; species Alopecurus myosuroides. The sequence goes on from CM054060.1 coordinate 47,448,554, forward strand.
TGCCAGGCGCGGTCCCACCCTAGGCCATGACTGGTGGGCCCCTGGGTGCTCTGGCCACCACCTCTAGCTGCCTCTTCTCATATATATTGCATTTAACCCTAAAAATTATGGGGATAGAGTTATTTTCCACGAACACATCCAGGGAGGCTCTGTTACCTCCAAAGTCCAATCTAGGGCTTCTTCAACCCTCTATTGGCACCCTGTCGGAGGGGGAATCTTCATCGTAGGCCTGTTCATCGCCATGATCGCCTCCGTACAAATGCGTGAGTAGTTCATCTCGGGACAACGAGTCCATAGCAGTAGCTAGATGGTTGTTTTGTCCCCTATGTCTACATTTTTAAAAACTCGTGAGTTGCCTCACATGATCGAGACCAGCGTTATGTAATCGTGCAGGTTGTGTTTGCTGGAATCCAATGAAACGTGAGATTATGATTATTTTGTTCATGTCAATCTGAGATGCGTCACTTATATTTGTAGAGAGTTTTAATCTTGTCTTGCAATGCTCTCCGGTGTTTATGATTACCTTGGCCACGTAGTTGTTTTTACCTCCAAGAGAGGGTTTATATGCTAGATGGTAGGTTCATGTCTCCCTTACATCTGTGCTCGAGTGACAGAAACCTGAAGGATGGGGGATGTGTTATTGCTAACAGGGAGAAAACAGCGATGCTCTTTTCTATGGATGATAACCAGTTTTTACATTACGTATTGTTCTTAATGCATTTGTCTATTTCATACAAAGCAACCACTTTGTTGATGTAACTTAATATCTGAGAGAGTTCCTGGATAGCTTTCTTGATATGGACTTTTAGATATGGATGCATGCTGGAGAGCGGTCCATATGGCTTGACGTAATGCCTACAATGTTAGAACTCATGAACTATATCTCGTCATAATAGTATTGTTATACTTCATGATTTTTCAATTGCACACACCAGTAGGAAAGTGCTTATAGCCACCAGCGTACCGCTGTCAAACAGATATATGCGTTCACCAACGCTATTACCGCTGGCGAACGCATATACATGTTCGCCAGCGCTACGCCCCTTACCGCTGGCGAACGTGCCAGTTTGTTCGCCAGCGGTAAGTGTGGGCCCGCCTGCGCGCGCAGCTGCCACTACCGCTGGCGGACGCACTCCCTTGTTCGCCAACGCTACGACCACTACCGCTGGCGAACAAGCTGGGTGGTTCGCCAGCGGTAACCTCGCAGATCTTCCATAAGTGAGCATACCCACCACCCACTTTCCCCCTCCTCGCTCTCTTCTCAACCTTCCATTGTCCACCTCTGTCTATCTCAAACTCATGACAATTTTCACCACCTCCTCGTCTCTTTTCAACCAACCAAAACTATTTTAGTTGGTCGATCTAGTTGTATCTCCTTCCCAACACCCTTTCTACCCAAAGTTTTCCCTTCCTAGGTATCTAGAATTATCCCCTCCCTCTACAAAGATCCAAAATTCTCCGGATATCATCTTGTGTACCCATCTAATCCTTTGAGGTGGGATTAATGTTTATATATAATTAAATGAGTTTGTATGAATTTTGTCCGGATACATGCGATATGCAATATATGTGTGAAATTTCACCGGATTCAATATGGTCGTGACATGGAGACGCTAAATGTGTGCAATTTGTGGAATGAAATTGAGTAGCCAACTATTGCCGGAATGTTGATTCATTTCCGTCTCGGCAAAGTTTGGCACTCGTCTAACCTCCGATTTGTAGCAAGGTCATGCCGAATTTTGTCGTGAATACGACATATGAAGTTAAATTTTGGATATGAAAATGAGTTGCCACTATTGCGAAATGTTGATTCATTTCCGTCTCGGCAAAGTTTGGCACTCCTCTAACATGCGATTTGTAGGAAGGTCATGCCAAAAAAAAAGCGTGAATATCAATATATATATATATATATATATATATATATATATATATATGGTTCTAATATTATCTTGGCACGCTCGTGCATGCAAAAAATAATGATGGTCGTTATGAGTGAACGTGTCGTGAATAGTTACTTGAGACACGCGACAGAAGACATGTTACAAACTGGGTGCAAGGAGATACGATGTCCATGTCGAAAGTGCAAACTAGGGGGCTTGCTCAACCCGTTTACCGTAGATTTGCTCAGTCACCTCCTCAGGTATGGTTTCATGGATGGGCACAACAGTTAGTGGATAAGTGATGATGAAGATGATGAACTCCATGAGGCGGCGGTGGAAGGAAATGATGTGCAACATGACAATAACAACGATCGGCAAGAACAAGAGGACCAAGAGCCTCATGATCCCGCACATGATCCTGGAGAAGATGCTGAAGAAGACGTGGAAGAAGACGAGGACACGGGGACGCCCTAACAGAAGTTGTGCGTGACCCTCATCTCAAAGAACTTCTTTTGAGAAAGACGACTAACTCGAGATCTGCTGCTAGAGAGCAGTCTAAGCTGGCGCAACTAGAGATAGACTCGAAGGCACAGTTGTATCCAGGCTGCGGTCCGGGAGAGTCCCGCTTGAGAGTGGCGCTCGATGTTCTGCAGATGAAGGCGAGATACAAATGAAGCAACATAAGCGTCGATGCAAGCCTGCAATACTTGCACGATATCCTTCCAGAGGGCAACACGTGTCCTAAAAGTTGCGACGAGGCCAAGAAAGTCGTGTTCCCCTTTGATTCACTGCACGAAAAATACTATGTGTACATCAACGATTGCTACATTTATCGGAAATAGGACGCGGACAAGACTTGTCCAGTTTGCAACGCCACTCAATACAAGAAAGGGAAGAAGAAAGCTCCTCGAAAAGTTGAGTGGTACTTTCCGCTCATTCCCCGTCTGCAACGGTATTTCGCGGACCGCAAGGAAGCAGAGTTCATGCGCTGGCACGCGAAAAGGAGGAAGAACGTTTTGAAAGATCCAAAGCTGAATGAAAAAGTAAATCTGACACATCCTTCGGATGCAAGCCAATGGAAAGAAATTGGCTGTGAATATCCAACATTCGGGCGGAGGCAAGGAACATTAGGTTGGGTGTGAGCACCGAAGGACTCAATCCGTTTGGCAACAAGAGTAGCACACATAGCACATGGCCCGTGTTTGTATGGATCTACAATATCCCCCTGGTTGTGCATGACGAGGAAGTATATTCACATGAGTATATGCTAATTCAAGGGCCAAAACAACCAGGCAACAACATCAATCTATACCTGAAGCTGCTTAAAATGAGCTGGACACGCTATGGGCCGATGAAGGGGTCAACACATGGGACGCATTCGGTGAACAATCTTTCCCAATGAGAGACGTCTTGATCTGTACGGTTCACGACCTACTCTGCTACAGATATGTGGCGGGCCATGTGTGCCATAGACATAACAGTTGTGTGAGGTGCATGGATGACCCCACGTTTATGTAACTTCCGAAAGATACTGGGTCTTCGAAAACAGTCTTCATTGGACATCGAAGGTGGCTACCCAACAAAGATCCGTGGAGAAGGCGAGGAGACCTTTTTAACTGTGAAGATGAGCTCCATGGACCCCCCACGTAAGAGGTGCGGCAAAGAAATCTACAAGTTGCTGAATGATTGGAAGGAATGCCCAAAGCCGTGAAAGAAGCAAAAAGCGCCAAAACTGCTTCTGGATGTATGGAAGACGAGGTCGGTGTTTTGGGACTTGCCATACTAGCCCATTCTCGATACGCCTCACTGCCTTGTCTGATGCATATCACGAAGAATGTGTTTGAAAGTTTGTTTAGCACTCTACTCAACATGCCGGAGAGGACCAAAGATGGGATGAAAGCAAGAAATGACCTGAAATATTTTTGTATTAAGGAAGATCTTCAGGGGGACGCTCGGATGATGACAACGACGAATCGTGTGATGAGGAGACGGAGGGTCGTAAGGCCAAAAGGGTTAACATGAATGATTATTACTGCCCCCCTTCTGCTTCACTCTTAGTCCAGACGAGATCACAAAATTGATGATGTGCCTTCTCGGAGTCAAAGTCCCTTTCGGTTACTCAGGGCTAATAAGCAGATTCCTAGACGCGCAGAAACAAAAGTTTAGCGGGATGAAGTCTCATGACTGTTACGTGATGATGACGCAGATACTTCCGGTTGCGATCCGCGGGATGATGGACAAGCACGTCCGGGAAACCCTGTTTGTCCCGTGTAACTTCTTCGACGTGATATCTCAAAAGTTGATCACGGGGAAGCAGATCTCTAGGCTGCAGGAAGAGATTGTCGTGATACTATGCGAGCTTGAGATGTAATTTCCACCATCATTATTTGACATATGTGTTCATCTGTTGGTCCATATCATGGACGATATCATCCATCTCGGGTTGTTGTTTCTGCACAACATGATGCCATTTGAAAGGATGAATGGGGTCATCAAAGGATTTGTTCGCAACAGGGCCCGTCCGGATGGAAGCATCGTTCAGGGCTTTCTCACCGAAGAGTGCATCTCTTTCTGCACGAATCATGTTGACGTAGAGGACCCTGTTGGTCTGCCCAGAAACAAGCACATTGGCAAGCTCGATGGAGCAGGACACAAAAATGGACGTAGAGAAGTGCAGGTAGATCAAGCTTGTCGATGCACCAACTTTAATCGGGCAAACTTAGTAGCTCTCCAACACATCGACATGGTCGATACTTGGGTGGAAAACACAAGAGCTCGATTAAGAAAAAAGTACACTGAACAAGGCAAGCGGAGTACCGAAGGAGAAATAATCAGAGAGCATAACTCCACTTTCTTGCGTTGGTTTAAAGATGAGATTGTCGCTAACCCACCGCCAAGGGATTGTGCTAAAAATAAACTCTTGTATTCCTTGGCACATGGCCCCGCTCCTAACCTAGCAACGTTTCAAGCATATGATATCAACGGGTTCACTTTCGACACAGAGGAGAAAGACAAAACTTCTGATTATAAAAACTCAGGGGTAACGATGGAATCCTACACCGGTGACAAAAAGTTAAGATACTACGGAAGGATCGAGGAGATATGGGAGCTTAACTACTCTGGAGAGAAGGTGCCTATGTTCCGCGTCAGATGGGCTAGGATGTCGACCGTCAGAAAAGAAGACCAATACTTTACAACCATGGTTATTCTCGAAGCCAGAACTTCATCAAGCGCGAACGTCACAGCGCAAAATGAGCCATAGGTATTGGCTAAGCATGTGTCCCAATGCTTCTTCATAACAGACCCCTCAAGGCCTAGCCGTGTTGCCGTGAGGAGAGGGAAAAGAAATATCATCGGCATGGATGGGGTCGTTGACGAGGACGAGTTTTACACGTTCGGCGACCCAAATATTGACGATGATCCAGAAGATCACGATGATAGTCATGCAACATACACCACAAGAAGAAGCAGAACTACGCTACCTAGGCATGGTATTCCATTCAAAAGAAGAAGTAATGATGTGGGGCTAAATTATGCAACTGCGACCAAAAAAGCAAAAAAAAATCAAATGCTGAGAAACTATGTATATATTTGTCTGCCCTGTATGCGACGAAACTATATATGTATATGCATGGATTAACTGGTCTGATGTGCACTTATTATAATATTAATGTACCTTGTTCTGTATTTGAAATGTGTGGAGTTATTATTTGAAACATAAAGGTTATAATGGAAAACAAAATAAAACAATAGAAAACATAAAGGAAACAATGGAAAACAATAGAAAACATAAAGGAAATAATGGAAAACAAAAAGGAAATAATGGAAAACAAAATAAAACATAAAGGAAACAAGAGAAAAAATGGAAATAATAGAAAACAAAATAAAAGAATAGAAAACATGAAGAAAAACAATAGAAAACAAAAAGGAAATAATGGAAAAAATTAAAACAATAGAAAACATAAAGGAAATAATAGAAAACAATAGAAAACATAAAGAAAATAATGGAAAACAAAATAAAACAATAGAATTTGTAATGTGTTTAAAAAAAATTATTATTTGAAATTAATTTGTAATGTGTTTGAATTATTATAAATGAAATGTGTTTGAATAATTAAGAAAATAAAGAAAAAAAATAGAAAACAATACCACCGGCGAACAACCACCCTGGTTCGCCAGCGCTAAGTTACCGCTGGGCAACAGAGCCTGTTCACCAGCGGTAAGTTAGCACTGGCGAACCGGGGGCGTTGTTCGCCAGCGGTAAGTGGGCGATGTGCCACTTACACGCCCCCCCCCGCGCGCTCTCCCCTACGAGCAGTTGTTGTGGTAGGACTTAGTCGTTTCGCGAGGAGACGATCGATCACGCGCGCGCCCAGTCCCTCTGTCTCCGGCGACCACCGCGCGCATCCACCACCGTCTCCCTCTGATGCTCGTGCGCCCAGTCCACTCCTCCACCCCTTCTCCCTCTGCTACTCACGCGTGGAGCCCCTCTACGACCACCGCAGCGAGCCCGCCCCACCACGACGCCGCCCCTCCACGGCTGGCGGCCACAGTGCCAACACCCCTCCACGCCACCTAGGGCTCCCCTCGTCCTCCCCTGCGGCTCTCGCACTCCCTCCTACAGCGGCGCCGCCCCTGCTGCTACTCCCTACCCCGCCACGAACACAAGGTGTTCGACAGAAGTTTTACAAGATCAGGTAGTTTTTTAGTTATTTTTTTTGGATGCATGGATGGTGTGGATGGATGCATATGGTGGTGATGGTGTGGGTGGATGCATATAGTGGTGATGTTTTGGGTGGTGTCGATGGTGGTGATGGTGTGGGTGGTGTCGATCGATGGCGGTGATGGTGGTGTGGATGTTGTGGATATGTTCCCACCTTCGTGTGGATGACGACGATGACGGTGGTGTGGATGGTGTAGATGGTGACGATTGTATGCATGTGTGGGCCCACCTTCGTGTGGATGTCGAGGGGATGATATGGGGATACGGGGTGGGATTTTATGTGCAGGTACCCCACGTGAGGCCTTGATTGCCGGAATGTTGATTAATTTCTGTTCCGGCAAATTTGGGTACTCCATTTGTGATATTTTTAGCAAAGGTCATGCTGAAATTTTTCGTGAATTTTGGCATTACATTTGCTAAATATATCATATATTAGAGTGCCCGAGAAATTTGGACTCATATGGGGTATATATCGGTTAAATTGCAGGATTTGTTGAACTAGTTTTGGCTTTTCTCTCCTTAGATATGGCTCACAACGACGAAGCGGGTGGTTCTGGGACCGGACACGGGGACGATGATGCGTGGCTCTCTATGCTTGCCGCCAAGGGAGGAACCCTAGTTCTGGGACCGGAGCCGGAGACGCAGGGCGATGCAGACGACGAGATGGAGGAAACCATTCGTCAGGAGGCGCGCACCGATACATCGGCTGGAGAAGGTCAAACCGGCAGTGGCACCGGGGATACAACCTCCGGTAGCTCGACGATGCGTAAGCGCAAAGATAGACGACCAAACTTGCTCGCCACCGTCCGGCAAGAGTTCATGGTAGTGGACCCCAAAAGAGGTACTCCTGTCGAGCCGGAGGAGTACGCTAAGGGTTATGGAAACCAGATAGGCTACATTGCTCGAGACTTTGGCAACATTAATACGGGCCAGCTCAGAGATAAAGAAAACAAGGCTATGGCCGCCTTGCTCATTGAGAAGCTGCACACACGGTACAAGTTCCAGGATCCTTACGACAACCAGGACCTGAAGAGCAATCTGGTCAACTCGTTAGCATTCGGAAAGTTCACTAAGGCGTTTACGACTTGGAGATCCAGTGTGCGGCAGATGGTTGCGGCGGGTAAGGGTTTCGATGAGATCCATAAAATGTGTCCCTCCATTTCTGAGGAAGACTTGGCCATATTCAAGGTCGACGAACTCAAACCGGAAAGGAAGAAGCTGAGGGAATGGGGAAAAGATTTCCGAGTCAAGAACATAGGTCCGCACAATCTCGGAAGCCGGGGTTACCTTGGGAAGGCAAAAATTTGGGCTAAGCACGATGCGCAGAGGACAGGGCTGAACTCGTATGACAAGATCACCGACCCGCAGGTGGGAAATTTTGTCAGGGCCATTATAGGAAAGATCCCCAAAAACCCGGCGATCTTATGTTGAACAAGAAGGTCAAAGAGCTCGAGAAGAAATATCTCGAGGAAGAAGAAAAAGAACGTCTTTCTCAGTGTGACGCGGGGTCCTCGGCGACGACGAACAAGGACCCATATGACACCCCTTTTATTAGGGCGCTTAACGCGATGAAGGGAGTGGCCATAGACAAGAAGCCGCATCGAGGCCATGTGCATGGCCTCGGAAAGGGTCATCGGCATGCGCACTACTACCTGGACACAAAGGAGAAGAGAAAGGAGCGGAACAAGGTGCTAGAGAAAACGATCGACGAACTTGTGAACGAGAGGGTCAACGCGCTCCTCCCTAGCATCTGTGCCTCCATCGCTTAGTCCTTAGAGCCTTGGATGGAAGGTGGCGGACAAGGGCCTCCTCCCTGATCAATATAGCCCCCAGCGTGGCGCCTGCTGCACAGAACGAGGCCCCCATTGTGGCGCCTATTGCACAGAACGAGGCGGCCGCCAACCCTGAGCCGCAAGGTCGCGAAGGTCCGTCGCCGCCCCACCACGTCTCTGCAACACCGCCGACGACCCTAAGCGGTCCATCGCCTTTGTCCAAGCTCAATGCCCTCACGGCAATTCTGCGTCCACAACTTAATTATATATTATGACTTGATTCGTGACGGCTTCAATCTCTAACGACGATCATGCGACGTTTCGCAGGCTGACGAGACGGGATGCACATTGCTCCTCCATGTGAACGGCGAGTTAATGGACGTGGCTATAGGAAAGATCAGCACACCTCTCAACCGCGTGTCCCACGGCGTGCGTATGCCCGACGACGCGTTCAAGGTGACATTAAGTCGGGTGCTCCCCGGTTGCGGTGCTCTCGATCCTCCAAACCAACCCCCCGCAGCCGACATCGAGTTAAACCTGGAGAAGTGCTTGGTTTGGCCATTGACGTGGTCAAAATCACTAATTCGTTTGGAAACTACTCCCGTCAACACTCCAACACCGGTCGAGGGGTCGGGGCACCCAAGCCAACACAAGGATTTCTCACCTGCAAAGTCTGTGCGACACGACGACGATGATGCTTATGAGGACCCTAATGACTACCTCGTCAACAATCCTTACGATGGGCCTGGCCTGGATGATCTTGATGAACTACTCTTGCCAGCGGAGGAAGCGGATAAATATTGATGCACGAAGCGTATTTTCTGTTCTCAAGAACCGGCAACCTCCGAGCAAGTTGGCCTCAGCCAGGACGCCCTCAAAGAGGCGGTACAAAATGTATTTCAGAAGGAGTCTAAGAAGACGACACTAAAAAGAACTAAGAAGAAATCTGGCGTTGCCTCCATGAGCCATCCTGTGGAGTGGACTAAGGCGAAGTCGCCGAGAGAACGGGTATTGGACAGGATACCCATACCCGGCTGGCATCATATCCATGAGTTGGGCAAACCGATGCTTCTGTCGAGGTTGGCCGCCTTGTTGACCGGTGATATGTGTAGCGTCCATGACGGTGTTCTATTTTTGGAGAGGACGCTTCTCAACGAGAAAAATCCAACGCTGCCGGTTTTGGTTGCAAAGGTGCCATCTACGGTGGGATTTGTCACTTCAGGCAACACAGGCACAATCATCATGAGATTTGATGACATATTTTGGATGTTCCACATGCAATCCCTCCACTCATCAATCATCTGCGTGCTTACGCTCAGTTTGCCGCATCAACTAACCGTAGAGAATACCATCAACATCTCGTTAGTAGAACCCTACTACATGCAAGATATGTACTTGAACAACCCTAAGGGTAGGGGAAAAGCGACAAAGTACCTCGAAAAGGTGTTGTTCAAGAATCATATGCACATGAGGATCGTTCTCCTGCCTTACTTACCCGAGTAAGTCATTCACTAGCTGCCATAACATGATTTCGTCTATTTCCCATCTTTATTTTAAGTTTGCCTCTTTGAACTGTTTTGCGTAGAAACAAATACGACACTCTCACCATGCTTTACCCGAGAGACTCGCACGCCCTATATCTCGACTCTGGGAGTAAACTGAAGGAGAAGAACTACTCCCTCATCAAGTCTGTTATCAATGATGCTATGGACGGCTACATCAGGGCGGAAGGCTACTGCGGCATAGTACACTTCAGTAAAGGCAAATATGTATTCAGACACCGGACAGAGTTCCCTTGTCCCAAGCAGGCGCCAGGCGGCCAGATGGAGACGTGGTACCTCGTGCAACACATGTTGGAGATAGTGAAGGAGCAGCAAGGTCTACAATTTATGTCTGCTTTGGACAAATGGTGTCGCGGCATAGTGAGTTGGTCCGATGCTGAATACAGACAAAACTTCGGTCGTATCCAACGCAAGCTCTCGACAATCATCTATAGGAATGTAGTAAGTTCAGACGGGGCCTTCTACTACGGCCCGAGGGACCCTCCACCTAACGATGAGCTGCTACAACGTGTACTAGAGCAGGGTGACGAGAGACCATTCAACTCGTTAGAAGGTGCTCTTCCGTTCCCACCGATGAAGAAGAACAAGATCACAACGACCATGAAATGCTCGACGGTAGGTGTGTGTATTCTATTCGGTACGGATATTGTGCTCCTATAATAAGAACGTGTGGTTTTCTTTGCCGGCCTAATGATTTTATCTTGGTCTACAGAGAGATGAAGAAGCGGATGGCGCGCTGGCCTAGTGAAAGATCGCAAGCGGAGACGGAAGCTAAAGCGCCCATCACTTTTCTTTTGTAGAACTACGATGTGTTGTGTGCGATTCTATATCGCGCGTTGTATGCATGTGACCGTTAAACTAATTAGATGGCTATTTTTGGTTTGAAACCTTTCGACCTAAATGTTATCGCGATCGATGTGTATTCATGAATGCATGTATATATATTAATATTTATGAAACTTATTTTCGTACGATGGATATCGTTTTTTTTATTGCATATACATATATGCATATGTGAACATATATATGGTCTCCTTTGATTCAAAGGAAACATGTAGGATTTTTGGAGGATTCAATCCTATAGATAATTTTCCTAACTTGATCATTTGATTTGTAGGATTAGATCCTATAGGAACTTTTCCTATAGGAATTTTGCACTACTTCCTATAGGAAACCTAACATCCACTCCCATCTCTTTTTACAATTCCTTTGATTGAATCAAGAAAGTTTGGTGCATAACAAATCCTATAGGATTGGAGTGGGCATTACATTGCAATCCTATGTTTTTGCTATTCCCATGGTTTTCCTATCCTATGAATCAAATAGACCCTATAAGTGTGAATCAAAAAGTTGGAGTGATTTGTATGTGTGAATTATAGAAATACCAGAAAATGCATGTATTTGCTCCTGTATACTAATATACCAGAAAATACAACACTATATACGAAAAAAAACTGTGCATAGTAGCGCTAGCGCTGGCAAACATAGCGTTGGTGAACAAGGCCGTGCTCGCCAGCGCTAAGATCTGCTACCGCTCGCGAAGCGATGTTCGCCAGCGGTAACCTGCTACCACTGGTGGGTTACCGCTGGTGAACAGCGCTTCGCCAGCGCTAGCCTGATCCTGTTCGTCACTGGTAGGGTTTCTCCTACTAGTGACAGCTGTAATTTGTTCACGCAACATATTTGTTTTCTTTGGAGAGACACCACGAGTGAACCTATGGCCCTCGTTCTGATTTTCCTTATATTTATAATCTTCTTTTAAGCACTTTCATAATTGTTTCCTCGATGTTCCATTTTTACATCAAATACTTTTCAATACCCTATACGTTAAATTCTTATGTTTTCAGCTAGACCGGAAGATTGAAAACCTTCCGAAAAGTTGGGGGCAAGAGAGAGTTTGTGTTTTGTGAGCAGGTCCACGATTTTTTGATCCTGCATGCAACAAGCAACCTTCTTCAAGACTGCGAAGTCCTACTGGTTCGATAGACCCGGCAACTAGGGGAAAATTTCCGCTATACTACATCTTACCTTCCACTTGGGGTCTCCCAACGAGCGTGTGATCACATCAGCATCAAAGCTTCACACAAAAGGAATATGATGAAGTCAAAGGTGCGAAAACGCTAAGTATAACACAGAATTCTTATACGTAGAAAAAAGTAAGTGTAATAGTATTTTAGTGTTAAAAATTAATGAATTAATTAAAGGACATGGCGACATAGAGACATCCAACTATTTGAATTAGTAAGAGCATCTCAAATCGGAGAACCAAAAATCGGCCTCCAAATTGTCCGCGGATAGTGACCGGTCATCCCTAAACATGCTCTTCCACAACCATGTATCCTAAACTTCCACCTCAAATGCATGCACTACATGCAACCTTACATTTTGCATGTACTATATATGTAGTGCACATAGATAACCCGTACATAGAAAGTATAATCACAACTAAAATGACTATAACATCTAATGCATAGTGGACATGCATCTCCTTCTCGATCACTTGGTTCTTCATCTTCGCCTGAGTTGCATCCGCCTTACTTTTGTAATGATCCATAATTTGGCGTGCTGCAGCTCCATTTTCATATTCACTTCTTCCAAACTCACATTATCTTCTTCCATTCTCTTATTCTCTTCTTCAATCTTCTCTAGCTTGTCATCCCGCTTCCAATTTGTTTTTAGAACAAGCTCAAATTTTCTTCAATCTTCTTCTTTTCCTTAATCGTGAAGTCCAAATCCTTCAAAAGGCACATCTTGCCACGGAAGGACTCGTTCAACTCGGATATGACACCCTAGACATTGCATCTACATGCTTTAGATGCATCCTACAATTGTAAGGAGGAAATCAAATCAACCCCGCAGGAATAATTTGTGGATAACACGAAATGGGAGCAAAATCTAGGACATACCGTGATGGAGTGGGAAGAGGTGCCCTCCCCATATAGAGGGAAGTAGGTTGCAGAGTCCGTGTTTGTGCCCCATGAAACCATGGTGTGCGGAGACCGGCGGGCGGAAACGGAATCAACTGTGGAAGAGCTTCGGATCCGGAGAAATGCCGCCGCCGCGGAGCACAGCTACGGCCGAAATCTGGTCGGCTAAGTTTGGCGGTAAGAATGCGGACGACGGCAGGGGCTGGGGGTGTCAGGGGTGCGGTGCCGGTGGAAAGCAGAGTTACTAAAATGGGACGACAGAGTGTGAAATATCTAGCACCGGGAAGAAGATTCTGACCTATTTAGTGTGAAATGAGGTGGGTCCACGCAGTCATCCTCCCTATACTGGGAGGTCCCGGACGCGGCCAGACGGCCCCAAGCCTACCCACATATGGGTTGGCTTTAGGGTTCATCGGTCGCCCCGACGTTTGGGCTTCATTTGAGGGAAGCACTTGCGTGGGTGTTTTTTGGCCAATCCTTGCCCGGGCTATCCGTACAGTCGTCTCGGGGAGGTTTCGTGTGGCTGGTTGGAGATCCTCTAAGAGCAAACCCAACAGACCCCCAAATCATACATTTTTGTTTGTTTTGGTCTGTGGACCGCGATTTGGGTAAAACCCATCCCAGCGCCCCCTCCCCCATGAACCGAGGGGGCTGGCCAAGTTTCGCCTAAATGTAGCACACGTTTGGGTTACGTTTAGGGCGTATGCATACACGCGATCGTCCTCCCAGGCCCACGCGTCAAACGTGCGCTGTCGTCCCTCCACATCTCGGGCCCACCTAGCAGCGACCCGGTGGTCGCTTAGGCTACCTATGATGGGTTCTTTTTAATGGGACCATGTCGGTGCCACCCACAACCCCACTCCTCCATCCCCACTCCCCACCGACCAATCCGTAGCTCGTCGCGGGCATGGTGAAGAAGGAGGCGGACCCCTTCGGTCTGGCAGCGAACGACCACGAGGTCGGCTCGTCGCACCACCGCAACCACCGTCGCGCCAACTTTGACGAGGTGACATAGTACTAGCAGCGTCACAAAGCCAGTGCCATGTCCCGACGTCAAGTTGTCAGAGCAGTGGCATTTAAATGCCCGCGGGTCCAAGTGTCTCTCCAGCCGGAGTACGGGGCGGTGAGGCGGCGTGCATTTCTCCTACCAGATATGCGCGACGACCCCGCATTCGAGTTCGACAGTGGTCTCTCATACCGCTGGTTTGTCTCTGGCGCGGTCCCCGACAGGTGCCGCCGTGCCTACTTCTCCTCCAAAGGGTCGCCGCCGTCGCAACCGGAGGAGCCCTAGCCTGAGGAGGAGGTCATTCTAGCGCCACGGACCAGAGGGAAGGAGGAGGAGCAGCAATTCCGCCATGGCCTTGAGGCGTCGTAGCTGCAAGAGCGCGGGATGTGGCCCGAGCTAGCTCTGGCGCTCCACGACTCATGGGCGCAGGCGCCGCCGCCACCTTCTGCGCAGCCGCACGCGCCACCGGAGAAGCAGACGGCGGTGTCGCAGGCGCCGTAACCGGAGGAGCGACCAGCGCACCTCTACGCATTGCCACCCTACATCATCATAGATTAGGGCGCCACACGACGCGGCGAGTGCGGTGACGGCCAGGGCGGCAGAGAAGCCTAGTATTGTTTTTTTAGTATGTAGTTTTATTTTGGCCCCAATATATGTATAAACTCTCCTATATATGAATTCTACTGAATTTTAATTAAATATTTTTTTAAGGGGCAACGGGGCGATCACCCACCTGAGCGTTTAATATTAATAAAACCGAAGATACAGGGCAGCAGTGTTGCACAACAAAAACAGGGGCGTGACACGCGTCGGGTGGCATACCACCCGGCAGGAGGGGTACAGGCGATCGAGCAGAACATGGGGTTATTCTAGGCTGTCACACCAGTCACAAAATATTGTTTTAATATTTTGGGAGGGGGGGCCTTACAGCATCTCCACCGGTGCCGTCCAAACGGCCCCAAAGTCCCAATGGGGGTCCGGACCAAAAAAAAACGCCACAGCAACACCTCCCAAAGGTGTCCACCCGCCAAATTTATGTCTGGCACCCTCAGCCCACCCGCCAAACTTGGGGGCCTTCCTGGGGACGCCGGACATCGTTTGCTCACCCCACCTGACAGGCGGCCAACGCCCGTCATAGAGACAAGCCCGCACCGGCCGATAGTCATTTGCCCCCATCTTTCTGTTGTTTCCTCCCGCCACCGATTCGCACCCTTGTCATCGCCAACTCTATGCAGGAGTCGAGCACGCATGGCGTTGCGATTCGCCGCGGCTCTTCGTTGTTCCCCGTCGTTTTCGCACGCCGCCGCAGGTCATTCAACCGCATCCGCCTCTTCCTCGCCGCCACCCCGCAGGTAAGGTGTTCAGCCGTTTGCCATAGGTCGATGAACCGCCGTTGAACTTCTTAAGCTCACGGCTAATGGTTTTCTTTTGTCCAATAGATTTTGGATAGTGACGACGAGATCATGGTTTGTCAAATGATGGGTGAGGAGGCCGCCCTTGCAGACGACTACGAGAATGAGATGGTCATCGCGACTCTGTTAGAGGCAATGGCCGAGGAGGAAGCCGAGCCAAAGCATGGAGCATCAAAAAAAGGGCGCATGGCGAACAAGAAGTGTCAAAGGGCAATTGGGCATAGACTTTTGTGGGGGGGCTATTTCTCAGACACGCCGGCAAACCTATCTCATGAATTTCGCAGGCGTTTTTGGATGAGCCGAGAAGTCTTTAGGCGAATTGTATACAATGTTCGGGACTATGACAACTACTTTGAGCTGAAAAGAGATTGCGTTGGGCTTCTAGGATTTTTATCTCTTCAGAAATGCACGACTGCAATACGATGTCTTGCATATGGAGCCCCTGCAGGTTCATTGGATGACTATCTTCGTATGTCTGAAACCACCGCCGTTGCAGCCACATTTCTGTTTTGCAAGGCAGTAGTTGCAGTGTTTGGTCCTGAGTATCAGAGATCACCAAATAAAGTAGCCACGGCTCGTTTGTTGGCACAAGGACAAGTAAGCGGATTTCCTGGAATGCTTGGAAGCATCAATTGCATGTATTGGGCTTGGAAGAATTGTCCATTAGCTTAGCAAGGTATATACAAATATGGTCATCACGGAAAGTGCACTGTTGTGCTTGGGACTGTGGCTGATTGCGATCTTTGGATTTGGCATTCATTTTTTGGCATGGTCGATTCTCACTATGAAATCAACGTTGCAACGCTCTCCGATATTACAGTGACTAGCTGAAGGACATGCTTTGGACCGCAACTATTTGATTAATGGTGGTGAGTACGATAAAAGGTACTGCCTAGCCGATGTCATATATTCCAAGTGGTCTACATTTGTGAATACAATTCGTGACCCTGTCGGTGAGGCAAATAGAAATTTTGCAAAGAAACAGAAGGTTGTCCGGAAAGGGCTTTTGGTGTACTCCAGACACTGTTTGTTGTGATCATGTATCCTTCTCTATATTGGTCGATGGATCAAATGTGTGATGTCATGAACGGCTTGTATTATCATGCACAACATGATCATCGAGAGTGAGCGAGATGTGAGAATGGTGTTCGACGAGCCATTCGACTTTTAGAGCCTCTTCCGGATCTAGAACCAGGTGTGTCTATCGAGTTTGATGATTTTCTTAGTGTTACCAGAAAATTCGTGACGAGGAAGTTCGCGGGCAACTCCAAACTGATCTTGTGGCACACTTGTGGGCTATGAAAGCTAACGAGTAGGCTCGATCACGATGATTTGTTTGTACGAATTTGAAGAATTTGAACAATTTAGATCATTGTTATAACTGTTGAACTATTTATTTGTTTGTATAATTAATATATACCAATTTTACCAAGTGTTTTCATCAAATAGAAAACATTTTGATCAAAATCAAAACAGGGCTCCAGTTTGGGAGGTCGCTGGTTTGGGACGCCGCTGTGGCGCCCGCCCATCAAATTCGCGAACATAGGTCCAACGTCCCCACCATTGCGGGGTGCCGGACATAAATTAAATGGGTGCCGTGGAGACGGTGTTAGTAATTAGATAGACGCAGCCTACTCCTTGTGCGGGCAAAACTGATCCACGGACCGATCCGAACGGATAAAAAGCAGATCCGATGTAGCGCCGGCCGGACCGTCAGGCTTACCTAACGGCAAACATCAGCAACAAGCCTGAAGCCGTCATGCATGAGGGCGAAACCAGCACGAACGGTTTCCAGGCAGCCGCCGTCTTGGAACCGAAAGCGTTGCCGCTCGCCGAACCGCTGGAAAAATTAGCATAGTACTCCACATGTGTATATGCTTTTGACATTTCATCGTTGTACAGTACTAGAACAATTCGGAAGCATGGAGACGTAGCGTAACCAGCGGCACATCTTTCAAGCGCTAGATGCGCTATTTATGCCCCGCCAAAGCGCAGGTCGCACCGCATCACTAGTTCACCCACGGCCAGCTCCCGATCGATCACCGGCCACTCTCGACTCTCGAGCCTTGCTCCCTGCTCACCGTCACCGCTCCATCGAAGCGTCAGCTGTTACAGTACTTGCCGGCTGCCACGATGAGCTGGTGGTGGGCACGTGCGACCGGCGCGGTCACGAAGCGCCAGGACGCCGCGGTCGATCCCTCCTTCCAGAGCGTCGCCCTCGTCGTCGGATCCACCGGCATCGTAGGCACCTCCCTCCTCGACATCCTCCCGCTCCACGACACCCCCGGCGGGCCCTGGAAAGTGTACGCGGTCTCCCGCCGCCCGCTCCCGTGCTGGTCTCCGCCGCCCTCCCCGGCCGTCACGTATCTGCACGTCGACCTCGCAGACCCCGCCGCCGTCGCCGAGGCACTAGCGCCCCTCACCGACATCACCCACGTCTTCTACGCGGCGTGGTCCAACCGCCCCACGGAGGCCGAGAACCGCGAGGCCAACTCGGCCATGCTCCGGAGCGTCCTCTCCGTGGTGGTCGCCAACTGCCCCGCGCTGGCCCACGTCTGCCTACAGACCGGCCGCAAGCACTACGTCGGGCCGTTCCACGCCATCGGCAGGATCCCCGCCCACGACCCGCCCTACACCGAGGACATGCTCCGGCTGGATCACCCCAACTTCTACTACGACCAGGAGGACGTGCTCTTCGACGAGGTCTCCCGCGGCGGCGACGGCGCCATCAGCTGGTCCGTGCACCGTCCCACCACCATCTTCGGATTCACCGCTCGCGGTGCCATGAATCTAGTCGGCAGCCTATGCGTGTACGCCGCCATCTGCCGGAAGGAGGGCGCCACGCTGCGGTGGCCTGGGTCCAGGGCCGCTTGGGAGAGCTTCAGCGATTCCTCGGACGCGGACCTCATCGCCGAGCACCAGATCTGGGCCGCGGTCGACCCACGCGCCAAGAACCAAGCCTTCAACTGCAGCAACGGGGACGTGTTCAAATGGAAGCGGCTCTGGCCGATCCTGGCCGATCGATTCGGGGTGGAATGGGCTGGGTACCAAGGAGAGGCGAGCAGGTTCAAGCTTGCTGAGGTCATGGCAGACAAGGAGGCGATGTGGACGGAGATCATCAACGAGAGCGGGCTCGTTGTGACCAAGCTTGAGGAGGTGGCTACTTGGTGGTTCGTTGACGCCATGTTGGGTGTCGAGTTCGAGCATTTGGATACCATGAACAAGAGCAAGGAGCACGGATTCCTTGGCTTCCGGAACACAGTGAACTCCTTCAACACATGTATCAACAAGATGAAGGTTTCCAAGATTGTTCCCTGATGTCTTAATTTGTTGGAATAATTGAAGGCTTGGGGTTACTATCCTGCTACTAGAATTCCTAGTTTATTAACCGAGTCAATGTCCTAGTTGAGTTTTGGTGTCTGAATAACCAGCTTTGGGAAGTACTCCTGTAGTAGGGACTGTGGTCACTCTGATGGTACACGTGGTCTGACCGTGTCTCTGTGATCTGGCAGGAGTGGCGTGTATGCTACAGTGCCAAAATAAATCCCTCTATGGACTTGATTTTCTTGCCTACATCTCTGCAGTTTGATAAATATCACATGTTAAGTTCATTTGAAAGGAAGAGAGGCACCGATCGAGGCTGACAATTTCATTTCAGCTCATAAACAGGATACAAAGTGTAGTACATGTATAGCCTGCAAGATTTGCTGAGTGTAGAGCATTGTAAATAGAACAATAATGAGCCAAACAATTATATCTGAAGATAGGCTCAGAAACATTCGTTTTTAGAGCCTGACGTGCTCAGTCGTGAACGGCTCCATTTAGGTCCCTTTTGACGTGATATGTTGCTTCCTGGAGT
Organism: Alopecurus myosuroides; assembly: GCA_028641055.1. Taxonomy (NCBI): domain Eukaryota; kingdom Viridiplantae; phylum Streptophyta; class Magnoliopsida; order Poales; family Poaceae; genus Alopecurus; species Alopecurus myosuroides. Next base: position 47,467,695 of record CM054060.1, read on the forward strand.
TCTGTGGAGATCTGAAGAAAAGAGTCAATGAAATGTCTGATTTTCCATGGTACATGTTGCTAGGAGATGAACTTACTGCTGCAGTTTTGGCGAGTGAGAGGCTGTCCTCACTCCTCACTCGGCTGGAAAGAGTAGAAAGGCGCAACAATCGGAAAGATGCACCCGATGATGTCGAGTCTGCCTTCACCAAATATGCACCCAAGACAGCCCTCTGTTACAGTTGCGCCTTTGTAGCCACCACCATTTTATCTATGTATATATATGTGTAGTTGTCGATCGACAGGCATGTTTAATTATGGTGGCACCGTATAGATGTATCTGCTATTCTGCTTCATGTACACGTGATAGTGATGATATATATTAAGCTGCGTTAGCTGTGACTGGATTCCTAGAATGTGTGTAGTCATTTTCTTTCTGCGGGGTAATGTGTATAGTCTGCAAGTGCTGAAAATGTTGCTGCAGCAGAGAGTATCAGAGTAGCAAACAATTTATACAAGGGACTGGAGCAAAATTTTGGATGATTCATTCAAAATTATAGCCCAAGAATATAAGGCTTGGAGAATTATGCATAAGATAGATCATGCGTGTCAACAAAAGGTGTACACTGTACACACAAGTAAACTTTCTGTGTAGGTCTCACATTAAATGTTTTGTAGCGGAAAAAATAAAGCTGGCAGTAAGAAGGGTAACTCGTATGGTCAACCAATCAACAGATAAAGGTAGTAAAAATTATTCAAAAAATGTCTGAAGGAGTAGTAGTCTAATTATAGGACATACATCGAGCTTGCCTTGACTCGATCTAGCCAAGCCAGCATGGTATTTTTACATGTTCAGAATTACTCGGCTACTATTAATCTGAAGCTAGGTAGAGAATCCTCATAAATTAAAACTGTCTTGCTCAAACTGCCCCTGCCAAGAAACAAAAAACAAAACGAACCACCGACAAATTCAGCCCAATAAGCTGCTCATGTTTTGCGAGACTTCTTTATCTTCTCCAACACATCTACTATGACCGACGGGCAGTCCCTTTTGAGATTCTTATAACCTTGAGTTGCCACCCAATCATCCATAGCATTTGAACAGCTGATAAACTGAAGGCAAGCATCCTTAAGTCTGTCACAGTTATGTTGGTCAGCGATAGCCAATGTAGTTGCAACGGTCTCAACATTCAGGTTCTTGCAAAGGATACTTTGGCAAACTAGCTTGAGCCTCTCCATGGCGTATCTATCTGCAGCCACAAGTAGATGCCCTATCATTTCACCGCTATCGTCTCCCTCATGATCATCCATAGTGGTGGGTAACGAGTCAGTATAGATGAAATGCAGAAGGGCCCTGAAAACAGCAGGCTGCATGTCTCTGATGGTGACGAACTGTGCCCTCGCCTCCCTCATCGGCCCATAGAATTCCGCTCTGAATACAGGTGACCGCATGGCTAGCACAATCTTGTGAGCCTCAAAAGTATCGCCTCCAACGCTGAATGTGACATCTGTTCCCTCCTTTCCGTGCAACAGCTCGCAAAGATGCTGAGATAAGTCCGACGGCGGCACCTCGATCTCAGGGAACGGTTTGGTTTCAGACACACGCGGTTTTTCGAAAACGGTGACGGTGCACTCCATTGTGAGGCGATCATCCCTAAGGTAAGCCGACTTCTCAAAATCAATCCGCTTTCTATACAATAGAGTAGCGATCTGATCAGGTTTTGCGAGTTCCTTCGTCCGTTTGTGCACTGAGGATTGCAACCCGGTGGTTTGGTTGAGAAGCCGGAGTTCGTAGGAAGCCCGAATCTTGGCAGCACACTTCCCATGGAGATGGAGAAATATTGAGATGCAATCTGGGTCCGTCTTAAGCCCGTCTGGGAAGATAACGATGGACCAGTCATGACCGCCGACAGAGAAAGTGCCGGACCTTATGTATTTTCCGACACCAATGCCCTTGTGCTGGCTGTAGCCGAAGATGTCGAAGACGTGGGTGCCCTGCGCCGTCTCCGGGGTGCATGTCGACACCGTCTTGGAAGTCAGCATCTGAACCCTAATATTCGTACCGACGGGGAGAAAGAAAATCGTATCCCAGGATCTGGGAGCGACGGGTACTTGAGTAGTAAACTAGTGAGGTGACTAGGGCTGACTTCTTATGGGCTTCCCGGTGGGCTCTGAGGTCGTGGGCAGCACCTCTGTCAAATTAGTCTATTACTACTTGTATCCTAGGCCGAATCTCTCCGAAAGAAGGAAGAAGCTAAGTCAGGTCACCACATGGATATCATTGTCCTCCTTCCGATGCGCTTGCAGATAACCCAGAGTTGCCCTCCCATTGCTAGGCGTAGGGTTGATGGTCTTCCAGGGGGAGATCCACCCAAACTCAGCATAGGTCAGCTCCCCGGCAGGCAGAGCGGCTACTTCAGAACAAGCAAGATTCTTTCTATGAACAGAGCGGTGGTTCCGCTTTCCAGCTCGTGAAAGCAATCTTCCAGTTCCTTAGATAGAGGAGTCGCCACACTTGTTTATGTTTGAAACTGGGAACATATGAAAACTCAAAAGAAAAGAAAAAAAGAAAAAAAAACGGAAACATATGAAAACTCAAAAAAAAAAAAAAAAAAAAGGGGGGAACATATTATTGGTTCAACCATGATTGGACAAATCATTGTTCAGGAATGTTGCGGTCAGGTAAGATGCTGCGGTGAGGACAATCAGACATTTGCCCAGGATTCTGTGATGGTCATCAGGAATGCATCGGCATAGACAATTAGACATGGTGGATTACTCATGAACTTGTTCAGTGGTGCCGTTTCACGGGCAGAAGAGGCTGACGCTTCATGTTTTACCAGCTAACCTTGTTCGGTGGTGCCATTTTCTGGGCAGAAAAGGCTAACACTTCATGTTTTACCAGCTGGAGGTTTGTACACCCAGTTCTATTTGCTGAAGCATAATGTTCTAACAGGTAAGCATGTTCATCTAGAATGTGGCTTGTATTTCATGAACTCTCAAAGGGTCACAATCCAGCATAATGCACTGAGTACAAGAAGCTTGGGGCATGGTCTGGACAGCAGGATCCAGGACAGTTACAGAAGAAAATTGGGCATATGTTCCACCTCAAAAACAAAAACACACATCCACCAACTGAGGTGAAATACCAAGGGAGAAACAAGTGGTAGCATTGAAGCTGAATTTACAGAACTCCAAAACACAAAAATGTCAAAGACGTATTGTCTGGAGAACATACATTGGTCTCTCCACAAATGGTTACACTCACAAGCGCAACTCAAACTTTCTAAAAAGGCCGTTAAATCTGAACCAAGAACAGCATTGTCAACACTCATCAGCCACGTTATTTTGAATCGATGAGCCCCCTATCGATAGACAAGTACTACAATAACACTACACAAGGAACCAAGTGACAAACCAACTGACGAAACCAATCAAGCTGCACAGAAACCTGCAAGTTCTAACACTAGGATTCAGAACGGAAAAAAAAAAGTCAGGTTCAGCGCCTGTTTGCTATGCTGAAAGAGCTGACTTTCATGGGGGTGGCGACCACCAGAGGAGCGTCGGGCGAGTCGGGCGTCGCGAAGTTCTCGTGCATGAAGCGGCTGTCAACAATGGATTCCTCCTTGAGGACCACCTTGTAACAGTAGCAGCTCTTGAGACCCTCCTGGTCGCGGTAGCAGTGGTGGTTGCTGTCCTTTACTTGGTGGAAGTTCCATATGAGACTGAATTTGCCGACCGTCGCAACAAGATGCTTCTCTTGCTTTCCGTTCTCTGTTACCTGTAGAAATCATGGCACAAAGAGGAACATGAATCAGAAAATATGCTTAATATACTGAAGAATGAAAGAACTTGTAAGAAACCATGTGTGAGCAAATGATCATTTTCAGAAGATAAATAAGAGGCACTGGGGAATATAACTTTGGGAACATGCAATGGACATGATAAATGGACTACTGCATTCAAGTCTCACAAACAAAAACATCCGTGCACTGCAATATTTCGCAAGCATTATGTACAGTAATTCCAACTGAAGAAACATGCAATATTTCCCAAGCATTATGTACCGTAATTCCAACTGAAGAAACGTGTTAACAATCAATGACAAATAAAAAGTATGGGCAAAAGTCAAAATTCCAGTGGAACAAGTCTTATATCTAGTGGCGTTCAACTTATATATTCACAGAGTAGTTTCACAAAAAAAAAAACAGAGGATATTTCAGAATTGGGTGTTCAGGTCACAGAGTAGTTTCACGAAAAAGACAAGAGGATATTTCAGATATGGTTCAGCTATTGTTGGTACTAAATTGGCGTTTGTGCTGTGAACTTAGTTCTTCTCATTAGCCAATTAATGAGCTATGAATTACATTCACTCAGAAGATATGCTTACTAATACTGAAGGATTAAGGAACTTGTAACAAACCAATTGTGAGCAAATGAACATTTCAGAAGATAAATAACAGGGACATGATAAAAACAGACTACTGCATGCAATCTCACAAAGGAAAAACATCAATGGACTGCAATATTTCCCAAACATTAAATACGGTACTCCCAACTGAAGAAACGTGTTAATCAATGAACAACAATACGTATGAGCAAATGTCAAACTTCCAGTATATATCTAGCGGCATTCAGGTCACAGAGTAGTTTCATGAAAAAACAGAGGATATTTCAGATATGACTCAGCTATCGTTGGTTCTAAATTGGCTTTTGTGCTGTGAACTTAGTTCTTCCCATTAGCCAATTAATGAGCTACGAATTAACTCTACTCAATAGCCCATTTGCTGAGCTATGGGTTGCAACTGTACCACACTACCACTGTAGGCAATCACCGATGAATTGCTAATCTTGCACATATGTAGAACATTAATTCGGAATCCGAAACAGGAATAGGAACACTAAAACTATGTGCCTGAATAAGAATTTGACACTTACCCAAGAAAACTGTCCGCCATGGAATTTGTTGTCATTCCCAGCCAAGATAGAATCAAGTGGACTTAGCTTGAGCAACCTTGGCGCTGCGATCCTGTTTCCCATACGCCCACTGAAGCCGGTCTTTTCTTTCCCATCCTTGTCCTTGAAGATGGTGCAGATCAAGACCAGGTAGGTGTCTGTCGTGCCCAGGATCCACTTCCCGTCATAAGTAACATCCACATGCGTAATAGGTGATCCTAGCCCTGGGAACGCTGTCTTGGCCATCCTCATGGAACTCTTGGAATAGAGCCTGATCTTGCCATCGATAGAACCAACGACAATTGAACCATCCCCAGTAGATGCAAAACAATTGAAGTTGGTGCCCCGTGCGAACTGATGGCCCTGTGACCAGTTGAGCACCGGGGACTCCGAGGAGCTGCCAATGGTCTGCACCCTGCCCCTGGCGTCACGCATATCCCACCTGCAGAGGCGGTTGTCATCCAGCCCCAAGAAGGTTGAGCCAGAGGGCTCGAGCTGGGAGCTCTTGCTATCGTTGGCAATGTCTCGCATGGTGATGTCCGTCCCATCCTTCTCGAACCGCCACTCCGTGACAACCTTGCCGGTCTCGATGTCGACATGGTGGACGCCGTTGGAGCGGGTGTCTCCGGGGCTCATGAGGAGCATGTTGGTCTCGCCGCGCATGAGCAGAGCCTTCTTGGGCGTCGAGTAGGAGGCGGCGCTGGTGCTGCCGCCTCGTCCGCCCGAGATCTTCACGGACACGCCCTTGCCGTGCACGCCGTGGCTGAAGTTCTTGACCACCTGTATCCCGGCGCCACCGACGAGGAAGCTGTTGTCCAGCGCGCCGAGGGCCAGGCTCTGGATGCTGGTGCCGTCCCCCGCGTCCTCCTCGAACTCCTCGAGCAGGTCCCTGGCGAGTGGAGGAGGGGTGAGGCCGTCCTCCGCGTCGGCCCAGACGGCGTCGTCGGCCTCGGCGGGGCGCGCCCAGGCGGCGAAGTCGGCGCCGAAGACCTCCCTGCGGCCCTCGTCGGTGGCCTCGACCCCGTATGTGTTTTCGAAGAGGCAGCGGTCGTACTCATCCCGGAAGCGGCGGAAGGCGGCGTCGTCGGGGAGGCGCAGCGCCCACACGGAGCCGGCCGCGGCGAAGTCGACCCGGCGCTGGGACGGGAGCGCCTTGAGCTGGAGGTCGGTGCCAACGGGGGCCGAGACCCTGCGGCCCGGGCCCACCTCGAGGACCCACCTGGTCCGGTCGCTGTCCTCATCGGCAGCCTTGTCGACGAAGGCGTAGGTGGCGCGGCGCAGGGCGGGCTCCCAGCGCGCGTCGGCGGATGCGCCGCCGACGTGGAGGTAGAGCCTGGCGGCGTTGGGCGGCTGCTTGTACTTGAGTTCGAGGGCCTTGAGCTTGGCGTCGAGGAACTCGATGGAGGACGGGGTGGTGGTGCGGAGCGGGTCGTCCTCCTGCCGCTGCGTGGCCCTGGAGGCGGGGGTCCGCGGGTCGTGCTCCTCGTCCTCGTAGTAGTCGTCGTCGTCCTCCTCGCCGGAGGAGGAGGTGAGGTCGAGGTCCTCGCGGCTGTTGGCGCCGCCCATGGTGGGGGTGGGGTGAGTGAGGGAAATTCGGGTGCGAGGTGATCGGGGAGGAGGGGAATTGCCGAATTGGAGAGGAAAGTGGTGAATCAATCGGGTCGGTCCCCGTGCCGCAGGAGAAGGCGGGGTATATGTACGGTGATGCGATCGTGTCGGGTTAGACGTGGGGGACGGAGGAGGAGCGGGGAGGTCGGTGCGTGGGACTGACGCGACGCGCTCCACGCGTGTCATCGGTTGCTTCGCCCAGGGCCCAGCGGTGAATGTGGGGGATTTTTGTCGAATTTTGAAGACATGGATCGTGCCGACTGAGTGCGTAGCTATCAAATGAAAACAATACCTTCGCTCATTTGAAGCTGAATGATTTTGGACGCCACTACACGCCCGACGTTCTGAAAAGGAAAATGCTACGGAGTACTAATTATCCGGGGACGGAACGTTCGCATCCTCCTCCTCGCGCATGTGACGCGTGTCCGGGTGGACCCCACCCGCGAGCATCTTTTTTCTTCGTTCCCTGCCTTATCCTTTCGAGCTCAGGGTCAACCGCAACACAGGCCCGTAGTTGGGGCGCGCCCAAAAGCCTGACGGAGACGGGGCGCCCAAAAGTCTTACAGCCGGTTAACACCCTGCTATAAACCCAAGTTAACACCCCGCCGAATTTGATTGTATGTCTTTTTATTTCTTGAAATCCCAAAACAAACAACATTTTGAGATCTGAAAACTAAATTGGTACTTTCTGAATTGGGTCCGCCTATGTCGCAGGTGACTGAGAATTTGTAAAGTCTCGGTCGACTGTTTCTTTCCTTTTTTGACGATACTCTATCCATTTGTTGCGCCCGCTGTACCACGCCAGTATCGCTCGGCCGGAGGCAGCCCAATAACAGCCCACATGCAACTAGGGATAAAAAGTAGAGATGGATGACAACGGCACACAATCTCCTACCAATCAATGAATGAGTCGTACTGTGTTTGTACATGTCACATGTGCATCAGAATAAAATCTAGCTTGTATTGTGTACCTTTTCAAAGATTTTTCTTTTCCAAAATATTTTAACTTCTAATCTTCTTGTAAAAAATAATTCCGTTTAAAATGTTGTATTGTGTACACTCAATCATCTAAACAAAGACCCCACGTCTATAAAGTGCAAATATACCGTCGTTAGAAGTGCAACCTATAAGTGATTGTTCGAGAGAATACAAAATAATTTTCATACGAGAAAATTATTTTCATACAATTCGAAATATTTTTTTACGAAGTTCAACAATAAATATTTGTATAAAAATATTTTCATGTAGCTCTACAATATTTTTCACGGGGGTCAAAGAATATTCATACGACTCAAAATAAATGGTCATGGAGTTAAAATATTCCATGCATATTTGTATATTATTTTAAATAGGAAAGAACCATGAGGGGAAAATGAAAATAAGAATAAAAGATTGGAAACAAAAAATTAAATGGGTAAAACAAAATTATGAAAGAAGTAGAAAAAATAAAAAGAAAAAAAGTGCCCCCAAAATTGAAGTACAAGATTTAAGAAAAAAATTAATAAAGTGAAAAACAGGAGAAATAGAAAAATAAAAGGTATAAAACAACCTTGCAAAAAGAGTGAAATAAAAAACATGATGATCGAATGTGCGACGCTAGCATCTCGAAAAAGCTTAAGACACGAACATAACCCAGGGGATCCTAACACAAAGCTATCATAGTTCTTTATTGGGCTGGCCCATGCTGGATGGGACGTATTCGAGTCGGTTGCTAGTTTTTCTGATGAAATTTTAACATTGTATATATCTGAAATAGCAGTTGTTCAACTAGAATGGTGGTGTAGAAAAGGAGTGAAAATGATTCACCTGGGCCATTGGGAATGCAATCCAACTTACTTCAAAATGGATCAATGGATGGTGCCAACGATATAGAGAATAAACAAAAAAAATATTTAGTACTTATGCATTACGTAAAAAATAATAAAAATACTTTTACATATTAAAAACCATGTAAAAACTTTAATGGTCTAATTAGTTGTGAAGTTCCCAAATCGAAGTAATAAATAAAGACACTAGAAAACAACAAACTTGTTTTGAATAATCTGCTACCAGAGATTCCAAAAAAAAAATTGATACAACTAGGATGTGTTGCATATATCCGACTCAGAAGATATGCACGTAGTACTAAGTTGCATGTTTATGAGTGGAAAGATGCAACTAGGACCAAGTTGCACATTTCCGGTATAAAAGTCGCAACTAAGACCAAACTAAGACCAAGTTGCGTATTTATGAGTGGAAATTTGTAGTTAAGACCGAGTTACACATATCCGAATAGGGAAACCACAACTAGAACCTAGTTGCACATTTCCAAGTGAAAAAGTGCAACCAGAACCTAGTTGCACATATCTGTGTGGTAAAGGTGCAACTAGGACCTTGCTGCACAAATCCGATTGGAAAGGTGCAACTAAGACTTAGTTGCACCTTTTTAGCGGAGAGGTGCACCTTGAGCCCAGTTTCACATTTTTAAATTGAAAAAGTACAACTAGTATCAAGTTATTCATTTCAAATTGAAAATATGAAACTAGAACCAAGTTGCACATAACCGAGTGGAAAAGTGCAACTTGGACCTAGTTACACGTTTCCGAGTGCAGAAGTGCAACTTGGATCTAGTTACACGTTTTCGAGTGGAAAGATGTAACTTGAAAGTTTCACATTTCCAAGTGAAAAGATACAACTTAGACCTAATTGCACAAATCCTAATGGATAGGTGCAAGTAGGACGAAGTTGCACATTCTCGAAAAGAAATGTGCAACTGGGACCAAGTTGCACATATCTGAGTAGAAAAGTGCAACTTGGACCTAGTTGCAAAGGTGCATCTTGGATCTAGTTGTACGTTTTCGAGTGGAAAGGTGCAACTTGGAAGTTCCATATTTCCAAATGAAAAGATGCAACTTAGACCTAATTGCACAAATGCCAGTGGATATGTATAACTAGGAAGAAGTTGCGCATGCTCAAAGAGGAAATATGCAACTTGGATTGAGTTGCACGTTTCCGCGTGAAAATATGCAACTAGGATCTAGTTGCACATATTCGAGTTGCATGATAGGGTAGTTGCACATTTCTATAAAAAGTGCAACTATGATATGGAAATATAAAACCACAACCTATAATAACCAAAACAAAAATGCATGTGAAAATACATAGAGTAACCTAGCTACACTTCTCGCAATAAGGTGGTAGTGTTTTTCAAGAAGTGCAACTACATTGTAGCGAAAAGTGCAACATATGAATAATATGTAAAAACTTGTAGCGAAAAGTTAGTTGCACTATTTTACAACAAAGTGCCAAAAGGTGCAAAACAAATGGTGGAATAAGAGAAAAAAATACATATATCAATTTTTATTCAACTCATGCATATGAAAAGAGCTCCGCGCAAAATAAATATTGTTTTATGTTTTCTTTTGAAAATATAAGAAAATACTACTCTATCCATTTTAACAAACATGAAATATCTCCCGACCTATTTTTCCCGTGGCTTTCACATGTTGAATGCGTCATTAGATCATTAAGAAAAAACAATTAGTTTCGTGAAAGTAGACATGTTACACATTTAGAGTGCAGTTTTAGAATGTGAAAAAACTACAACTTCGACATTAAAAATAATAGAACATGTTGGTAAAAAAGAGATAGAAAAAATAACCAGCCCAAATACACAGCACACAACACAAACTCGTGTCGAAAGACACAAGAGGCCGCTACTGCACATGCCAAGCTCCTCGGCTTCCTGTCCTATTTTCCTCGTCCAATGAAACTATGGTGTTCCATTTCCAAGAAAAAAAAGCTAATTCAAAACAAATGAACGCCACTCTAGAAGATGAAAATAGAAACAGATAAAAAACAGTATAAAAATATAGAATATCCTATAACGCAGAAAAAATCCCGCGAGAAAGGCCCACTGTTGTCCAGGGCTCGATATGAAACTAAAATCAAACAGACAAGTGACGTCAGCTCATAAATCTTGATGCTGCATCGGACGACTGTCGTCGCCGACCGAGACTTAAATAGTTATTTGGCTCTTGATGTTTAGCAATTTCTATAGAATAAAACATACTTTGTAAAATACCAAGGTAGAATTTTACGATTTGCAACTTGAAGTTCAAGGAATAGATATAATTCTTGAACCATTTGTTTGGAGGTATATATGAGATATGGCCGTACACAAAAATAAAATGCTCTCTAGCTCTCGCTTCTCTATCTCTCTCATATGAGCCCACACAAAAAAAAAGGATAAAGGAAATACAAATCCTAGAAAGCCCATGTAAAAACTGCCAGCACGATAAGAAAAACAAAATCATAGGAAATGGAACAGTTGCGTCACAAAAGGCCCACTCTATTCAAAAGCCCGTTCAGCCTTGTCACGTGAAAATGCCAGGACAAATGACCACGTCCAAGCTTTCTACGGGAAGAGTTCGAGCCAGCGAATCAAAACGCATAAGCATCGAACGGTGGCTGTGGTCGACCGAGACTTAAGCTAAAATCAGGCACCTGATGTTTAGCAAAACCGTTCTGAATTTACCACATAAACAAACAAGTTTAACTAAAGTTTATCATCCAAAAAGTAAAATCCATGCAATAGAAGTTATCACTTATTTTAAACTAAAGTTAACACCTTCTGTGAGTTAAAGTTTCACATGTATGGTACGAACTATAGTTACCAACCAACTGGTTATTTTTTTTTATTGCAAAACAAAATATCTCTCACATAACTGAATTTTTTTCCCATTGTTTTTCATAGCAAGTCCTTGTGACCATGGTGTAGGTATTGGGGCTGAAAGCACGGGTCTGAGGTCAACAGATGGAGATCAAGCAACAAACACTGCGAATACTATAGAAACACCAACGAAGGCCACTTTTGTATCAGATGAGCAAGTTTGGGGAGTTGAAGTGGCTGATACTTCCTCAACACCCCAATCCCCAACGTTTCATATGCGGTAAGACACTTTTGAAACCGCGAAGCAACACTACCTTCAGTATGCACTAAGGAAGGGGTTCGGCATTAGAATTGATAGGTCAAAAGAAGAAAAGACCGACGAAAAGGATTATTTAAAGGCATATCTTGTGTGTACAAAAGCTGGAAAAGGAAATCAAAAGAAAGATGACACGCGGAATCCCAAGCCAGTGGTGAATAGAAGGACGAGGAGTTCAAGGCCGCAAACTGGATGTCGGGCACACATATACATCAAGAAAGTTGGAGAGTGCTACAAGGTTACAAAAACTTGTGACGAACACACCAGGAGTTGTGCTTGAAGCTATCCTGACTAGGTTTTTGCGTGCGCATGGCAACATACCTGAAGAGGACAAGCAATTCATAAGGATGTTGCACACATGTAACATACCCTCAAGTCGCCAAATGTAGCTAATGTCGAGGTTCTACGGGAGCCGCGAGAATGTCCCATACATAGATAAGGACCTAGCAAACTTGAGATGGTCTTTTGGACGTCATCACAAAATAAATGAGATGGAGCACTATGTTGCATATTTTGAGAAGATGTAGAACAAGAATCATGATTTCTTCTGCAAGATCTAGCTTGATGAAGAGGAAAAAGTGGAGAATATTTGTTGGATAGATGGTGCATCACGTCGTTCATACCTGTTGTACTCAGACTATATATCGTTTGATTCAACATATCTAACCAACATGTACAAGATACCATGTGCTCCATTCATAGGTATAAATAATCATGGACATCTGTTCAGTTTTGTTGCTGGTACGTGCGCAACGAGTTGCTTGACAGCTGTGTGTGGTTAATGAAAACTTTTCTAGAAGCAATGAACAGAGTGGTACGTGAATGCATAATCACATATCATGACTTTGCTATGCGCGAGCTATAGACAAGGTATTTCCAGATGCAATCCACAGAAAATGTAGGTGGCATGTTGTGTAGAATTGTACAGAAAAATGAGATCCTACATGGATACACACCCATAACTGAAAGATGATTTTAATGTTTGTGTGAATAACAACCTAAGACCAGCAAAGTTTGAGTAGAATTGGGCGTTAATGCTTAAATTGCATGGGGAACAAGAAAGATGGATCTATATGAGGTGTGGAGACATATGGAATGCTGGGTTCTGGCATACTTTATGAATGCATTTTCCCCTTCTTGCAGACAACAACAAGGAGTGAGAGATTCAATGCAGTACTGAAGAGATACATAAGTCCACAAACCTCAATTTTGGATTTTCTAAAATAATATGAGTCGATACAAGAAAAGATACTGAATGCAGAGAAGAAATCATCAATGTACACGACTTGGACTAACCCATCTTGGTGGTTTCCTCGCGGTCTTTTTGAGGTACAGATGGCTAAGTCATACACAAGGAACATCTTGTTCAGGTTCTAGTGGGTATTAAGGGAAACTATGTCCTACAATTTCCGGCATATAGAAGGGAGCTATATGTATGAGCTGAGCGTAGCAAGTCATCTTGTTTTGCACTATGGGGACATTACTTGGTTGTTGCAAATCATGAAGAGAGAATATTTGAATGCTACTGATGGGAGTTTGAGCGTGACAGCGTGTTGTGTGTCCACATCTTAAAAGTTATGGGATATATGGGTATGCATGAAATACCACAACAGTACATGCTAAATCGATGGACCTAGGACCATGAAGCTATCCTAGGTGACCCTGAACCTAGTGCCCAACCTGATGGTCCGCGACAAAGGATGGATGACGATGCAAGAAGCATGACGTCCTTGGCATCAATGTGCAATGATTTCAGAAAATTTGCAAAAGTGGTGTGTCATATGTCCATTTTGCATCACTATTTTATATCATAATTTTCTGTTATTCATCGATATATTTCATGTTATGATGCACTCCTTATGTTATTTTATCTTATTTTGCATGTTTCATAATTTTTGAAGAATAAACACCGGGACCAGAAATCTGATGGAAAAAAGCACCGCCGAGATACCATATTTCAGAAGATCAGAAGAAGAAGAAGTGGGACACCGGGGGTGTCTTGGAAGTGCAGAGGAGGAGTCCAGCCAGAAGGAGAGCCAGAGGGCCCCCCCACACCATGAGGTGGCGCCCCCTGGCCGCGCCACCAGGTGGTGTGGCCATCCTGGCCCACCTCTAGGGGATATCTTTCGCGTACTTACCCCCCAGGAAATCCTAAGCCTCATATCATCGTCGAAGAATTATTCCGCCCCGACCCGAGAGAGAAAAGCTCTCTGGCAGGGAGAGACCTATCGGGGAAATTCCTCTCCGGAGAGGGGAAATCACCGCCATCGTCACTGTCATCACTCCGAGCATCATCAAGATCGCCATCATCATCATCATTACCACCATCACCATCACCCTCATCATCCACCGTCATTCCGTTGTAACAATTAGGAGCCTCTATCGTTGTTTTACATTAGATCTCTCTCCCGGTGTGGATTACTTGTTAGTAGTTGATGCTTGTGAGATTTATCGGTGTTTGCACTTTATGACCAGATTGTTATCATCCATTATATCACCTCTGATCATGATCCATATGATGTCTTGTGAGTAGTTCGTGTTGTTCTTGAGGACATGGGAGAAATAAAGTTGTTAGTAGCGAAGTAATGTTGAGTAATATTTAATGTTTGATATTTAAGTTGTGGTGTTATTCTTCTAGTGGTGTCATGTGAACGTTGACTACATGATACTTCACCATTTATGGGCCTAGGGGAATGCATCGTGTATTTGGCTACTAATTGTGGGGTTGCCGGAGTGATAGAAACCTAAACCCCCGTTAGGAAACCATTACACGAGGGAGCGTAGGATCCCGGAGTTTAAAGTTGTGGTTAGATTTATTTCTTAATTACTTTCTTGTAGTTGCGGATGCTTGCAAGGGGTATAATCACAAGTATGTATTAGTCTTGGATGGGACGGTACATTAGCATAGGTTTACCCACACAACACTTATCAAAACACCTAATATTATTCAGCGGCATGGAACAAAAGCACTTGACAGAACCTCCCTTGTGTCCTCGAGAACGTTTGTTAATAATAAGTAAACCCACCGTCTTGTCCTTTGCTGAAGAAAGGATTGGGCCACTTGCTGCAATTATTATTACTGCATTTTATTTACTCGCGCTTTATTTATCTGCAATATCAAAAACCCCTACAAATTTATCTTTCAGTATTTACAGTTATTCCTTCATCGAAACTGCTTGTCAACACCTTCTGCTCCTCGTTGGGTTCGACAATCTTATTTATCGAAAGTACTACGATAGACCCCCTATACTTGTGGGTCAACAATACTATTTTCTGGCGCCGTTGCTGGGAAGTGAAGCGCTATTGGGAAGTGGAATTGGTAAAGGAAGCTTCTGCTATAAGTGTTGTTTTTATTACTGTCTATTGCTTTATTACACTATGTTTGAATCTCCTTTTGAGTCCTTATTTTCGGGTACTGCTGCCACTACTAGGGTAGTAAGTGACCCACCGCCTGATGATTTGGATCCTTATAAAATACCTATAAAGATTATTAAACATGTTAGGAATAACTGCTATTCAGGTGATGGAACTGTCCATCCTGGTGATCATTTGCTCTTTTTACATGAATTATGCGAGTTGTTCAAGTGTGCAGGTATTACAATGGACCAAGTGAAGAGGAAATTATTCTCTATATCATTGACAGGCGGAGCCGCTGAATTGTTCAAACTGCTGAAAAATAGCCAGACTATTGGATGGGAGAAAATTGTACCTCTCTTTTATTCTAAATTCTATCCTCCCAGTGAAATTCATAGAGATCGGAATTATATATATAATTTTTTGCCTCATGACTGAGAGAGTATTCCCCAAGCATGGGGGAGACTGAAGTTACTAATGCTCAAATGCCCCATTCATGAGCTCCCCAGTAATATTGTTATTAATAATTTCTATGCAAGGCTTCCTCTTCATGATAAGGATTTATTGGATGTTTCTTGTTCTGGATCATTTACACGTATGAAGGATGAAGCTAAATGGGATCTTCTTGACCGTATTCAAGAAAACACCGAAGGATGGGAGAATGACAAAGGTAGAAAGTCAGGTATAAATTATGATTATGAATGCACTAAAACTTTTATGTCATCCGATGATTTTCATAATGTTAGTATTGTTTATGGTCTTGATTCTCAAGTTGTTGCAAACTTATATAAGGCTTTTGCTTCTTATACTGATATTCCTAAAAAGGAATGGGACAAGTACCATGCACCTTATAAAGATATTGTTAATTGTGTTCCTGCTAGAGATATAGAAGTTCATATCGTTGATTCTATTGTGCATGAACCTTATATTGAGAAAATGCCTTTCCCTGCTAAGGTAAAAGAACATTCTATGTTAGCTACCGTGGTTAATAAAAGTTCAAGGAAACTTATAGAACCCGAGGAACAAATAACTGTAGAACCTACAGTATCAATAGTAAAGGACCTTGTTTCTGAAAATATAGAAGATGGACACAATATATTTTGTGAAGATGCTTCTAATATTGTGTCTCATCCTAGTAAATCTAGGAAACCTAGTGCTCATGTGCTATCTATTAGGATATGTGATCATTGCTATTATGGTTTGTGTGATATTGGTGCTAGTTCTAGTGTTATTTCTTATGAGATTTATAAAGAAATCATGCATGAAATTGGTTCTTGTGAACTTGAAGACATCGATGTGATTATTCAACTTGCTAATAGGGAAACTATTTCTCCGATTGGTATTGTTAGAGATGTGGAGGTCTTATGTGGTAAA
Source organism: Alopecurus myosuroides (assembly GCA_028641055.1). NCBI lineage: Eukaryota > Viridiplantae > Streptophyta > Magnoliopsida > Poales > Poaceae > Alopecurus > Alopecurus myosuroides. The sequence goes on from CM054060.1 coordinate 47,483,932, forward strand.
ACTAAATATCCTGCTGATTTTCTAGTACTAGGCACTTCTGCTAGTGATACTTGTCCTATTATATTTGGTAGACCTTTCTTAAACACTTGTGGTGCTGTTATAGATTGTAAAAAGGAGAAAATCCTTACAAAGTTTGATGGAGAGTCTTATGAATTTAATTTCTCCAAATTTGCTAAAGCACCTTATGAAGCTGAATTACCTAATGAGAATTATAGAGTTGAACAATTGGATGTTATTGCTCTTTCTCCTAACAATCCTTTGCAGCAATACATGGAAGACCACGAAAGTGATGTCTTTATGGAAGAAAGAAATGAAATTGACGATTTTCTTACATCAGCCAGCGATGGTGAAACATAATTCACCGGTGGAAGACTTGGGTACCACATTATCACCCAAGGAGGACCTTGTTTTTGATTTAAAACCTTTGCCTGACAATCTTAAATATGCTCATATTGATGATAAGAAATTATATCCTGTTATTATTAGTTCTAAACTTTCGGTGAAGAAGAGGAGAGATTATTGGGAATATTGAGGAAACACAGAGGCGCTATTGGTTATACTCTTGATGATTTGAAGGGGATTTCTCCTACTATATGTGAGCATGCTATTAATATTGAACCTAATGCAAAGCCAGTTGTCGAACATCAACGTCGTTTAAATCCTAAGATGAAGGATGTCGTAAGAAACAAGGTATTGAAACTCCTTGATGCTGGTATTATTTATCCTATTGATGATAGTAGATGGGTTAGTCATGTGCATTGTGTCCCTAAGAAAGGAGGGATGACTGTTGTGCCAAATGAAAATAATGAACTTATTCCACAAAGAGTAGTTGTTGGTTATAGGATGTGCATTGATTTTAGGAAGGTTAACAAAGTTACCAAGAAAGATAATTATCATTTGCCTTTTATTGATCAAATGTTAGAAAGGTTGTCTAAGAAAACTCATTTCTGCTTTCTTGATGGTTATTCTGGGTTCTCTCAAATTGTTGTTAGAAAGCTTGATCAAGAGAAAACAACTTCCACTTGTCCTTATGGAACCTATTCTTATAGATGTATGACTTTTGGTTTATGTAATGCTCCTGCTACTTTTCAAATATGCATGTCTGCTATCTTTCATGGTTTTTGTGAAGAAATTGTGGAAGTCTTCATGGATGATTTCTCCATCTATGGAACTTCTTTTGATAATTGTTTGCAGAATCTTGATAAAGTTTTGCAGAGATGTGAGGAGACTAATCTTGTTCTTAATTGGGAGAAATTCCATTTTATGGTTAATGAAGGAATTGTTCTTGGACATAAAATGTCTGAAAGAGGTATTGAACTTGATAGAGCTAAAGTTGAAGCCATTGAGAAAATGCCCTGTCCCAGGGATGTCAATGGTATTCATAGTATTCTTGGTCATGCTGGTTTCTATAGAAAGTTTATTAAAGATTTCTCTAAAATATCAAAACCTCCTACTAATATTCTTCAAAAGGATGTGCCTTTTGTTTTTTATGAAGATTGTAAATAAGCTTTTGAAATTTTAAAGAAGGCTTTAATATTTGCCCCTATTGTTCAACCACCTGATTGGAATTTACCGTTTGAAATTATGTGTGATGCTAGTGATTATGCTGTAGGTGCCGTTCTTGGACAGAGGGTAGATAAGAAGTTAAATGTTATTCATTATGCTAGTAAAACTCTTGATGTTGCTCAAAATAATTATGCTACCACTGAAAAAGAGTTCCTAGCTATAGTTTTTGCTTGTGATAAATTTAGGCAGTATATTGTTGATTCTAAAGTTACTATTCATATTGATCAATACTGCTATTAAGTACCTCATGGAAAAGAAAGATGCTAAGCCTAGGCTTATTAGATGGGTGTTTCTTTTACAAGAATTTGATTTACATATTGTGGATAGGAAGGGTGCTGAAAATCCTGTTACTGGTAATTTGTCTAGATTAGAAAATATCTCTCATGACCCTATTCCTGTTAATGATAGTTTTCCTAATGAATATTTAGCTGCAATAAAAGTGAGCTCTCAAGAGAGTCCATGGTATGCTGATTATGCTAACCTTATTGCTTCCAAGTATTTTTCTCCTACCTTTACAGCTCAGCAAAGAAGAAAATTCTTCTATGATTTGAGGCATTATTTCTGGGATGACCCACACTTATATAAAGAAGGTGTTATTATGTGAAGATGTGTTCCTGAAAATGAACAACGAGAGATATTGAGAAAATGTCATAGTAGTGCTTATGGAGGACATCACGCTGGAGATAGAACTGCACATAAGGTTTTACAATCAGGTTTTATTGGCCTACTCTCTTTAAAGATGCTACAAAGTTTATTTTATCTTGTGATCAATGTCAAAGGGTTGGAAATATTTCTAGACGTAATGAAATTCCTATGAATTATTCTCTTGTTATTGAACCATTTGATTGTTGGGGTTTTGACTTCATGGGTCCTTCCCTCCTTTACAAGGCTACACTCATATTCTTGTTGTTGTTGATTATGTAACTAAATGGGTAGAAGCTATACCTACTAAAAGGGCTGATGATGAAACCTCATTAAAAATGCTTAAAGACATTATTTTCACTAGGTTTGGTGTGCCTAGATATCTTATGACTGATGGGGGTTCTCATTTTATTCATGGTGGTTTTAGAAACACTCTTGCTAAATATGATGTTAATCATAGAATTGCCTCACCCTATCATCCTCAAACTAGTGCGCAAGTATAATTATCAAACAGAGAAATCAAATCTATCTTGCAAATGACTGTTAACAAATCTAGAAAAAATTGGGCTAAGAAATTAAATGATGCTTTGTGGGACTATAGAACTGCTTATAAAAATCCCATGGGCATGTCTCCTTATAAAATGGTTTATGGAAACGCTTGTCACTTGCCTCTAGAATTAGAACACAAAGCTTATTGGGCAATGAAAGACCTAAATAGAGATTTTATACTTGCTGGTGAGAAAAGGTTGCTTGTCTTAAGTTCTTTAGATGAATGGAGGAGTGAAGCATATGAAAAGGCTAAGCTCTTTAAAGATAAAGTTAAAAGGTGGCACGATAACAGAATTATTAATAGAAAATTTCATGTTGGTGAGAAAGTGCTACTGTATAGGTCTCGTCTCAGATTTTTTGCAGGAAAATTACTCTCAAGATGGGAATGACCTTTTGTTATGGAAGAGGCTATATCGTTCGGGGGCAATTAAAATTGTTTCCCTTGAAGACAACACTTCACAAGTGGTGAATGGCCAAAGACTCAAGCATTATATTTCTGGAGATCCTTATAATGAAAATGTTGATTGCATTTGAGCCATGATCCCGGAGGAATTTATTAAGAAGCATATTTCAGAAACTGCAAAGTCAGTTTTCGAATAGGTATCAGTTTTGGTAAGAAAACATTCGCGAAACATCTTCCAACTTTTATTTTTACTGTTTTTGGAAAATATGAAAAATTATGAGCCGGAAACGAGACGGAGACGGAGGCCGGGGACTCCACACCATGGGGTGGCGCGGGCCCACTTTTGGCCACGCCAGCCTATGGTGTGGGCGCCCCGGAGCCCCTCTCCGACTCGTTTTAGACCTGGAATTTACTTTCATTATGAAACTTTTTGCTATATAATCCTCCGGACCACCCGAGGTCCGTATATTGTTTTCTCGTCGTGTTTCTGTTTCGAGCTGTTTCTGCCAGGTTACATCTTCAGATCTAGAGCCACAATGTCCTCTCCTGGATCTCCCAAAGACAGTTTCTTTGATAATGTCGTCAACCCGTACATGAACGAGTTGAAGATGCATCCCAAGGAATTGCTGCTCAAGGACTGTCGCACCCTGACTTCTAGGGGATACTCACCGTACGAACTGGATAGCAGATGCTTGGATTATGGGGCATAACTGCTCCCACGTCCCAGCTTCCTGGTAGGCCTGCGCTTATGCGCGACAACACAAGCCCTGCTATTCCATCGTCGATGTAAACTATCCACTAGAGATCAAAGGCACTTCCGTCGACGTACTTCAAACCATACACACATGGTACGTCAACGGCGTTTAACAAGTGATATCACAACAGATCTCTACGACACAAAAGATTGAAATAAGTTGCAAATGGCTCTCATTAGAGCAGAGATAGCAAATACAATCATTCAGAGGGCACATGCCCCAACAATACATCATTACAATACAGCGGAAGCATTCAACATGTCTGAGTACAGACAAGAACCAAATAGGCCTAAGAGGCCGGAAACGAAAAGACGGAGCCCATCCACGAAGTCTCGGATCCTGCCCGGGTCCGCTATCTACTCGTCGGCAGTCTCGTCAAACTTCACGTAGTAGCCACCATGGAGATCCTCGGAATCGTCGTCTGCGTAAACCACAGCCCCAAAGGGGTCAGTACATAAACGTACTGGCAAGCAAGACTCACAGTTCACCAAAGTGTAACCCGTCAACACCAAGCACAGATGCCTTGGGTTCAACGGAAGAGAGGGGATATAAAAGATGTTGCAACTGGCTGCGCTAACCAACTACAGAGATTCCACCACTTCCGACTAACAGAAAGGAGATAAGATCGAGGATTGTAACCAACTGAAAGATAACTTCAAACAAACCCATCCTGGATGTCGCCCCTTATCCAAAGAAGCAATCCGAGGATAACTCACACAGTTGTATTAAAAGTGAATCAAGTTATTATGTCATCAACCTATTACTAGTCAAGTTATTAATCATTGGGTGTAACATGTTTGATCATTATGTTTAAGTTGTCCTGAGTACTTGTTAGCCAGTACTTTCACCAAGTAATCCATAACCGCGGAAAACACGGCTTCTCGAGAAGATTATCCCTGCAGGGTTGCACCAATTTGGCCGTACACGCAAGAATAACCCGCCAGATGGGAAGCTAACCCACCAAGCGGGGTACTCTACACAACCAACCATTCTTCGCATCAAGCCCAAAGCACCTTGGGCGCACGGCTAATCGAGCCCAGAAGAAAATGGACCCTCATAGCACTCTAAGAACGTGTCCCCCTATATGCCGACTACGAAAGTTCCACCCTGGCCTGGGCTCGCAAAAACATGATGCGGCAAATGGAAAACACGAACTAATGAGGCGATTTGGACGAGATGCGAATCAGGTCAAGTTGAGGGGGGCGCCCATACTCGCTTCCCACATGCGGTTAGTGCGCTCATCATGGATCAGTAGACAAGACCCTTTTCCTATTAGGGTCGACACTAGCAGGCTCCAAAACCTCTCATGGGCCTCCTGCCGGTGCCTTATCATCAAATTTATTATTAATAGTAACATTAGCATGATTGATTGATTAAACATCGAGCCCCCACAACGTAATAGATAGAGTAACAGAAAGTAACGGATAACAGACTCGAGCAAAAGCAACCTAAGCATGCTAGTAAGACACGGGCTCAACCAAGGGGTGATAGGAGTGGAGGTGAGGCAATATCAAGGTTAAGGGATTCATGTGATGGGTTCGTAACAGAAACAACTACTACTAAGGCTAGCAGAAAAGAACAACGGAAAGTATCGGTAATCAATGTTGAAAGGAACACAGTGGTTCATGTGAGTGATAACTTGCCTGCAAAACCCAGTAGCCTGGTACTGAGCTAAAATCCTTAGAAGGGGTGTCGTAAGTATCGTCGGTCTCAACGTCGCCGTTTATCCGAGAAGAAGCAAACAAACAAGGCAGAAATATAAACAATCAATATCATGGCATTGTGCACAATCAAGATGATGCATGACAGTTTAATTGATGCATCCAAAGGAAATAGTTGACAAGATAGAAACAGGATTAAATGGACCCATATGCAATGGGATTGCATATGGAAAGTCCATGAATTATGGTTGAATTAATTGCTTTACAACTAATCATCATATGAAAGTGGATTAGCATGATGCATGGATGAGGAAAACAGCAAAATAACAACAATAGAACCAAATGGAAATATGGCTTAACAAGTTTGGAAATTCATTCATTAAGTTAGGAAATTTTGGTTACTTAAAGGTGTCACACAAGCATTTGTTGTTTTCATCAAATTAAATTGTTCAAAACAGATCACCAAGTTTATATTTGAAAAGAAAACAATATTTTAGTTGGAATACATGTTTCACTTGTTGAAAAAGGATTTCAAATAAATTATTTATGACTTACACAAGTTTAAGCAAGAATTAAATGAATTTAATTCAAACATGAACTTATTTGAATTTTTATTTGTCCAAAGCATTAAACCAAATTCATATTTCAAAAGGTTATACTTTTAGGGCTTGAAAACATATTTTATATGTCCCAAAAGAATTTGTTTTGATCAAGTGATAAATTTAACAATATTAAATGAATTAAACAAGATTTAAATTATTTAACCAATTTTAATTATTCAAAACATGAAACAAATTTTATATTTGAAAAGGTGGTTTAATTTTGCATGGAAAACATATTTCATTTGTGGAAATTGGATTTAAAATGAGCAAGTTATGATTTTGGCAATTTTAAATGCAATAAACAAGAAACAGTTGTTTTCAGCAATTTAAATTATTCAAAACAGCAAACAAAATTTATATTTGGAAAGTACATGAAAAATTGATTGGAAAACATATTTGGTTTGTGAAATTTGGAATTTTTATGCCCAAGTTATGAATTGTGCAATTTTAAGTGAATTTGACAAGTTTCAAATGTTTCACCAATTTAAAATATTCAAAACAGTAAACAAAATTTATATTTGGATAGATCATTTAATTTGGTATTGGAAACATATCAAAAATGTTGGATTTGAAGTTAGGATGATTTATTTATGCAATTTAGAAGATATAGGGCAAATCTGCCATTTTTATGGATCTAGGGACTTTGAAATTATTTTCCAGGGGCTAGATTTTAGTAACAGGGGCCTAGGTGTGATTTGCAGTTGTTCTAGGACTGAAGAAATAAAACAGAAAAAAAGGTGTTTAATTGACAGGGGGTGGGATTCGAACCCACCCCCTTTGGCTTGCGCTGGGGAACCCAACCAGTGGGCTGGCTGCTCTCGGTTGTAATAGGTAGGGGCCTCGGGGGGGTAAGTGCTGTGAATGCGGGATTCTGAATTTCTAATCTGAAACGAACAGGTACTGCACGTACAGAGATCGACATGGACATGGCAGGCGGCCCGCTACTCGCCGGAGGGCTGCCGCGAGGGAGGCGCCGTGGCCAGAGGGAGTAGGAGTGAGAGAGGCAGGGGACCGGAGGGGGATGGCCTCACCTTGGGCGATCGGGAGGAGGCGATCGGAGCGTTCTGGTCGCTGTCGAGGTACAGACTCGAGGCAGAAACGGAGGGGAGGTTGCCGGCGACGGCGCGCCTTCCACGGTGCCTCCCGGCAAGCACCGAGGGGACGGCGGGCCTCAGGGGAGCGCCCCGGTTCCATTCCCGGCGGCGGCTCCCCTCGAGGTGGACGGTGGTGGCGAGGTGACGGGGAGGAAGGTGGCGGGAACAGAGGGTCTCGGTGGGTTTTTTTCTGCTCGGTGCAGTTCAGACATCCAGAGGAAAGGGAAGATAACAGAGAGGAGAATGGCGGCGATGGAGGGTGGTGCTGGGGTCTAGGGTTAGCAGGTGGGAGAGATTGGTTAGATATAGGCCCATGGGAGCTTGTACGGCGAGCATCCAAGGGGCATGGAGGAGATCGGGTGGTGTTCCTGCAGTCGTACAGGGAGAGGGTAGGTGACAGCGACAGGGAGGGAAAGGGTACTGGGCCTGGAAAGAAGGGGTTGGGCTGGGGGAAGATTAGAGGGCTGGGCTTAGCCTTCTCCCTCTCTTTAAACCGTTTCCTTTTTACAATTTTTGTTGCTTTATATTTTTTTTGCTAAAAAACAGATTTGGAATAAATTGGTAATGTTTTGTTTAATAAAAATTCAAGAAAATTTAGGTTAAGATAATTAGGTAATTATAAATCAATTTCCAATATTGGTTTGTAAAAAATTTGACATTTAAAATGCTATTTGGAAAAATAAACCAAATGTGAGTGATTTTTGGATATTAAAAGGGTTATTAAAACCAACACTTTCATAGATTGATCCAAATGTTTTTAATTGGAAACAAGAGGGTAGAAAATGGTTTTGGTTATCATTTTTATAATTTCAAATTGGGTTATGTTTGAATGTTTTGGTTTGAATTTAAGTAACTTGCAACTTAATTGAGTAATAAAGAAAACAACAAAGATAATAGGGTGAACCCTATTATTAAAGTGATTAAAAAGAGTTTGATTGTTTTGGAGATTTGTTATAAACTCAAATTGATTGATGTTTTGAAGATTTGATTTGAATTTGCAATTAATTGTTTGAATTAATTGTTTGATTAAAACCAACAATTTAAGGAGTGAGCATTATGGAATAAAAGAAAACAATTTGGTTGTTTTTATTTGAAATAACATTTTGGAAATTGTAACATCACAAGGATGAAACAAAGGGTTTGAATTTTGGTTTGGAATTCAAATAGAAAACAAAGGAAAACAACTGTAAACAGTTGGAAAACAAATGAAAACAGAGGAAAACAAATGGAAAACAAACAAAACAAATGCAATCAACATGATGCCATGATGCAAAACATAAAATAACAGGGAGCAAACATTCTAATGGCTATTTTTCAGACTTGGGATGTTACAAAACGCCCCCCCTTGAAGGAATCGCGCCCCGAGATTCCTACTGAGAAAAGAAAAGGTCCGGAAACTTATTGGGAAGATCCTCTTGAGCTGTGACACGTGAAACACATCGTGCACATTGGATAGACGTCAGGGAATTTGGAAACCACCGGAACATTTTCAAGTAAAGGGAGAGGTTTTGCACCAAGGGTGTATAGCTGAATGGAATTTGATTCATTTGGAGAATAGATTATCTGGCTAGAATGGTGGAACAGAGTTATTGACATCAATGCAACACCAAGAATAATCATCAATGTCAGAATCAGCAACATGAGAGTAACGAGGAATATGTGGCCTCTCATTAGAATTGGATTGTTCTTACTTATCTTGGAAGTCAACATTTGAGATCCCGGGGAGTGAACAGAGTTTTGATTGCTTAGTGGAACCAGAATTGGGTTGTATGTTGTGAAAAAGGTTGTTGACACAAAGGAATGTGATTCTCCGGTATGAAATAACACTTTAGTTGGACAAGAGTTTACGAGGAAGTTTTGTTTAGACGCCGGTAGAAGATTTGAAGTGGAAAACAACAACAAGATTTCAACGGACGAAAGGTTCTTTAAAAGAACAGGATAACGAAGCAACACCGGGGAAAACAAGAACAAAACTCCTGAGGTACTATGGAAAACCCATCCGGGCTTCTAGAGGATCAATATCTACTGCTTAAGGAATAGAGGATCTGTTTCCGGGGCTTACACGCCTCCGTTCTCAATCATGAGTAGTCAACATGATAAATCATGTCACAACCACCTCCATTCCTATGGTCTAGTAGATATAACCATCCTAGAGAAACCAGAATTCGTGAAATCCTAACTTGAAAGTTCAGATGAGAAGGGAAAACAACGTTACACTTCCTTACCAGAAAAAGGGAGGGTGGGTGGGGAAAGAAGAAAAAGAACAGAATTCCTACTCTCACGTTTCATTTTTCCTATATAGCTACAAAATAGTTTCTAGACTCAACTGCGACCAGTAAAAAGGGATCCTACAGGCAGACAGGCTCTGATACCATTTGTCGCACCCTGACTTCTAGGGGATACTCACCGTACGAACTGGATAGCAGATGCTTGGATTATGGGGCATAACTGCTCCCACGTCCCAGCTTCCTGGTAGGCCTGCGCTTATGCGCGACAACACAAGCCCTGCTATTCCATCGTCGATGTAAACTATCCACTAGAGATCAAAGGCACTTCCGTCGACGTACTTCAAACCATACACACATGGTACGTCAACGGCGTTTAACAAGTGATATCACAACAGATCTCTACGACACAAAAGATTGAAATAAGTTGCAAATGGCTCTCATTAGAGCAGAGATAGCAAATACAATCATTCAGAGGGCACATGCCCCAACAATACATCATTACAATACAGCGGAAGCATTCAACATGTCTGAGTACAGACAAGAACCAAATAGGCCTAAGAGGCCGGAAACGAAAAGACGGAGCCCATCCACGAAGTCTCGGATCCTGCCCGGGTCCGCTATCTACTCGTCGGCAGTCTCGTCAAACTTCACGTAGTAGCCACCATGGAGATCCTCGGAATCGTCGTCTGCGTAAACCACAGCCCCAAAGGGGTCAGTACATAAACGTACTGGCAAGCAAGACTCACAGTTCACCAAAGTGTAACCCGTCAACACCAAGCACAGATGCCTTGGGTTCAACGGAAGAGAGGGGATATAAAAGATGTTGCAACTGGCTGCGCTAACCAACTACAGAGATTCCACCACTTCCGACTAACAGAAAGGAGATAAGATCGAGGATTGTAACCAACTGAAAGATAACTTCAAACAAACCCATCCTGGATGTCGCCCCTTATCCAAAGAAGCAATCCGAGGATAACTCACACAGTTGTATTAAAAGTGAATCAAGTTATTATGTCATCAACCTATTACTAGTCAAGTTATTAATCATTGGGTGTAACATGTTTGATAATTATGTTTAAGTTGTCCTGAGTACTTGTTAGCCAGTACTTTCACCAAGTAATCCATAACCGCGGAAAACACGGCTTCTCTAGAAGATTATCCCTGCAGGGTTGCACCAATTTGGCCGTACACGCAAGAATAACCCGCCAGATGGGAAGCTAACCCACCAAGCGGGGTACTCTACACAACCAACCATTCTTCGCATCAAGCCCAAAGCACCTTGGGCGCACGGCTAATCGAGCCCAGAAGAAAATGGACCCTCATAGCACTCTAAGAACGTGTCCCCCTATATGCCGACTACGAAAGTTCCACCCTGGCCTGGGCTCGCAAAAACATGATGCGGCAAATGGAAAACACGAACTAATGAGGCGATTTGGACGAGATGCGAATCAGGTCAAGTTGAGGGGGGCGCCCATACTCGCTTCCCACATGCGGTTAGTGCGCTCATCATGGATCAGTAGACAAGACCCTTTTCCTATTAGGGTCGACACTAGCAGGCTCCAAAACCTCTCATGGGCCTCCTGCCGGTGCCTTATCATCAAATTTATTATTAATAGTAACATTAGCATGATTGATTGATTAAACATCGAGCCCCCACAACGTAATAGATAGAGTAACAGAAAGTAACGGATAACAAACTCGAGCAAAAGCAACCTAAGCATGCTAGTAAGACACGGGCTCAACCAAGGGGTGATAGGAGTGGAGGTGAGGCAATATCAAGGTTAAGGGATTCATGTGATGGGTTCGTAACAGAAACAACTACTACTAAGGCTAGCAGAAAAGAACAATGGAAAGTATCGGTAATCAATGTTGAAAGGAACACAGTGGTTCATGTGAGTGATAACTTGCCTGCAAAACCCAGTAGCCTGGTACTGAGCTAAAATTCTTAGAAGGGGTGTCGTAAGTATCGTCGGTCTCAACGTCGCCGTTTATCCGAGAAGAAGCAAACAAACAAGGCAGAAATATAAACAATCAATATCATGGCATTGTGCACAATCAAGATGATGCATGACAGTTTAATTGATGCATCCAAAGGAAATAGTTGACAAGATAGAAACAGGATTAAATGGACCCATATGCAATGGGATTGCATATGGAAAGTCCATGAATTATGGTTGAATTAATTGCTTTACAACTAATCATCATATGAAAGTGGATTAGCATGATGCATGGATGAGGAAAACAGCAAAATAACAACAATAGAACCAAATGGAAATATGGCTTAACAAGTTTGGAAATTCATTCATTAAGTTAGGAAATTTTGGTTACTTAAAGGTGTCACACAAGCATTTGTTGTTTTCATCAAATTAAATTGTTCAAAACAGATCACCAAGTTTATATTTGAAAAGAAAACAATATTTTAGTTGGAATACATGTTTCACTTGTTGAAAAAGGATTTCAAATAAATTATTTATGACTTACACAAGTTTAAGCAAGAATTAAATGAATTTAATTCAAACATGAACTTATTTGAATTTTTATTTGTCCAAAGCATTAAACCAAATTCATATTTCAAAAGGTTATACTTTTAGGGCTTGAAAACATATTTTATATGTCCCAAAAGAATTTGTTTTGATCAAGTGATAAATTTAACAATATTAAATGAATTAAACAAGATTTAAATTATTTAACCAATTTTAATTATTCAAAACATGAAACAAATTTTATATTTGAAAAGGTGGTTTAATTTTGCATGGAAAACATATTTCATTTGTGGAAATTGGATTTAAAATGAGCAAGTTATGATTTTGGCAATTTTAAATGCAATAAACAAGAAACAGTTGTTTTCAGCAATTTAAATTATTCAAAACAGCAAACAAAATTTATATTTGGAAAGTACATGAAAAATTGATTGGAAAACATATTTGGTTTGTGAAATTTGGAATTTTTATGCCCAAGTTATGAATTGTGCAATTTTAAGTGAATTTGACAAGTTTCAAATGTTTCACCAATTTAAAATATTCAAAACAGTAAACAAATTTTATATTTGGATAGATCATTTAATTTGGTATTGGAAACATATCAAAAATGTTGGATTTGAAGTTAGGATGATTTATTTATGCAATTTAGAAGATATAGGGCAAATCTGCCATTTTTATGGATCTAGGGACTTTGAAATTATTTTCCAGGGGCTAGATTTTAGTAACAGGGGCCTAGGTGTGATTTGCAGTTGTTCTAGGACTGAAGAAATAAAACAGAAAAAAAAAGGTGTTTAATTGACAGGGGGTGGGATTCGAACCCACCCCCTTTGGCTTGCGCTGGGGAACCCAACCAGTGGGCTGGCTGCTCTCGGTTGTAATAGGTAGGGGCCTCGGGGGGGTAAGTGCTGTGAATGCGGGATTCTGAATTTCTAATCTGAAACGAACAGGTACTGCACGTACAGAGATCGACATGGACATGGCAGGCGGCCCGCTACTCGCCGGAGGGCTGCCGCGAGGGAGGCGCCGTGGCCAGAGGGAGTAGGAGTGAGAGAGGCAGGGGACCGGAGGGGGATGGCCTCACCTTGGGCGATCGGGAGGAGGCGATCGGAGCGTTCTGGTCGCTGTCGAGGTACAGACTCGAGGCAGAAACGGAGGGGAGGTTGCCGGCGACGGCGCGCCTTCCACGGTGCCTCCCGGCAAGCACCGAGGGGACGGCGGGCCTCAGGGGAGCGCCCCGGTTCCATTCCCGGCGGCGGCTCCCCTCGAGGTGGACGGTGGTGGCGAGGTGACGGGGAGGAAGGTGGCGGGAACAGAGGGTCTCGGTGGGTTTTTTTCTGCTCGGTGCAGTTCAGACATCCAGAGGAAAGGGAAGATAACAGAGAGGAGAATGGCGGCGATGGAGGGTGGTGCTGGGGTCTAGGGTTAGCAGGTGGGGGAGATTGGTTAGATATAGGCCCATGGGAGCTTGTACGGCGAGCATCCAAGGGGCATGGAGGAGATCGGGTGGTGTTCCTGCAGTCGTACAGGGAGAGGGTAGGTGACAGCGACAGGGAGGGAAAGGGTACTGGGCCTGGAAAGAAGGGGTTGGGCTGGGGGAAGATTAGAGGGCTGGGCTTAGCCTTCTCCCTCTCTTTAAACCGTTTCCTTTTTACAATTTTTGTTGCTTTATATTTTTTTTTGCTGAAAAACAGATTTGGAATAAATTGGTAATGTTTTGTTTAATAAAAATTCCAGAAAATTTAGGTTAAGATAATTAGGTAATTATAAATCAATTTCCAATATTGGTTTGTAAAAAATTTGACATTTAAAATGCTATTTGGAAAAATAAACCAAATGTGAGTGATTTTTGGATATTAAAAGGGTTATTAAAACCAACACTTTCATAGATTGATCCAAATGTTTTTAATTGGAAACAAGAGGGTAGAAAATGGTTTTGGTTATCATTTTTATAATTTCAAATTGGGTTATGTTTGAATGTTTTGGTTTGAATTTAAGTAACTTGCAACTTAATTGAGTAATAAAGAAAACAACAAAGATAATAGGGTGAACCCTATTATTAAAGTGATTAAAAAGAGTTTGATTGTTTTGGAGATTTGTTATAAACTCAAATTGATTGATGTTTTGAAGATTTGATTTGAATTTGCAATTAATTGTTTGAATTAATTGTTTGATTAAAACCAACAATTTAAGGAGTGAGCATTATGGAATAAAAGAAAACAATTTGGTTGTTTTTATTTGAAATAACATTTTGGAAATTGTAACATCACAAGGATGAAACAAAGGGTTTGAATTTTGGTTTGGAATTCAAATAGAAAACAAAGGAAAACAACTGTAAACAGTTGGAAAACAAATGAAAACAGAGGAAAACAAATGGAAAACAAACAAAACAAATGCAATCAACATGATGCCATGATGCAAAACATAAAATAACAGGGAGCAAACATTCTAATGGCTATTTTTCAGACTTGGGATGTTACAAGGACGGGAAGGTGCAGATTGAAGTTGTTCGGGGCCCCAAAGGAGAAGGCGGTCTGGAAGCTAGGATGGAAGAACTGGACCGAGAAGTCTTTAGGTACATGAAGATGGCGGAGCGTGAAGTTGATATCATTCAGAGGATAAAGACAGAACAGTTCGCTGAATACAAGAGGGAGAATTTGAAGCTTTGGGAGGAGATTTTCTCACTCACCAAGACCACCAATGATTTGCAAGCACAACTCTATGATGTGCATAACCAGAACTGTGAGTATGAGAACAGGTTTAAATGTATAAGCTCTGCAGCTAGTTTCAGGATGTTGGAGACCAGGACATCATTTGTGGATGGAGAACCTTTACCTTGGAAGGCCGAGGATGAGAAGGATTCGTCACCACCACCGAAGAAATAATTTGTCATTGGTTTTGGCATCCCCTCGGCTTGTTCCAATCTTGGGGGGAGTGTCGCGGTATCACATCACTATTTTTCATATTTTTACTTTTTCAGTAGAGGCATATCATGAGTAGAGAAGTTATCATATCAGATGGTTTGCAGTATGGAAGTATCTCTCCTTAGTTGGTTATCGTTGTATCCGTTAGTGTGAGTTGCCGGTTTGAAATAATAATGAGAAGTTTCATCATTTACTTTCTGCACACCTTATTTTAGTTTTCAATTTTTTTCATATCGTTGAGCTTGTTGTTAGTATTTGGTATCACTCTGGAGATCATCAAGTTAATCTAGTTGGTTTTGGCAAACCTAACTTGGGTCAGTAGAAATAATAATTTGAGATGCTAGCATAAGAAAGAGGAATTTGCCTATTAGCTCATAAACTTAGTATTCACAAATTAAGATCACTTGGGCTTTCAATGAAGATTGCATGATTGGTTTCATCATATGTATATTTGTTTGTTTTCCCTTAACTCTTATGCTTGCTACCCAGCCTTGCTAGCCAAAAACCCTGTATTGAGTATGAGCTCTACTCGTGCATCCAAACCCTGAACCAATACGTTGCCATTTGTGTCCACCATACCTTCCTACATGTGGAATTTGCTCATGTGCTACCTTTAAAACTTTCAAAATTACTCCTGTTTTGTGTTCATGTTTTTGCTCATGAGGACGTCAATAGAGAATCTTTATCTCACTTGTTGAGTGGACTTCAAACACCTGGACTAGTGGCTTCATCCGCCTATACAAATGCTAGAAGAGCTGGAAGCGGGGTGCCCAACCTCCAAACTAATACACAAATTATCTTCACTATTTTTGCCCCTGATTTATCAGTCAAAGCATAATCGTGTAAAGAAAAGAGAATGAGGGATGACCTTCTACACCAGTTGCGTCCTTCATATGGGAGTCTCTCTTATGAAGTCTCGTTGGCTTGTGACGTACTATATTTTCTGTTTACCATTTGTTGACACTAGCATACACCTCTCAAAATTAGACACTCCTCCAAGGTTTGTGATTGTTGGCAGGCACCCGAGGATTTGGTTAGCCTTGGTTTGTGTAAGATGGATGGGAGGAGTGTCATGCATTTTATACCTCTGTTTTACAAAATAAAAGCTCTAGCACATGAGTGATCAGTGCTTCCCTCTGCGAAGGGCCTATCTTTTACATTTATGTTGAGTCAGTAAACCCATTCCTTTATGTCTCCAGCAAGCATTTGAGTTGTTGTGATCTCATCATCTATATATTGATTTATTCAATCTTGTTTTCTATCCTTCTTTGTTTAGCACATGCTTTATTATCTGAATGAATATTACTTTGAAAGCTATGAATCACTGTAAAAGGATTGTTATAATTAAACATGTTAAGCCCTACAATGTAAGCCTTGTTATAAAGACTTCACCTAAAATAAGTATGATATCATTAAATGTTCTCTGGCCAAGAATGAAGTTGCCATCACCAACTTTGATTCTCTATTTTGCATCTTTGTTTGTGACTCCCATTACTGGTTTCAAGTTAGGTTATATGAGAGGAAGTTGCTTTCTATAATGATTGGTGCATAGATAAATGTGATGCTTCTTGTCCGTATTTTATTTATCGACTCTTGACTCTTGACTCCGTAAATCATCATTACTGCTCTTCACTTGTGTGAATCGAATAATATAGAATGATAATCAAGCTCCAATGGAGACACGGAAATCCAGTGAACTCTGCAACAACTTTACAAAACCAAAGAAGAATAACAAATATTTTTGGGTTTTTGAATTAAAACAAGAAAGGAAGGAAACAAGCAAACAAAGCAAAATATTTTTGGATGTTTGAATACTAAAACGAAACGAGAAAACAAAGAAAACCAACAAAAGAAAATAAAGAAGCAAACAAAGAGAAACAACAGAAATAATTTTGTTCTTTTTGTGTTTTGGAAAACAAGAACAAAACGATAAAAGCAAAAAGAAGCACAAGAAAATGAAATCAAACGAAAGAAGCGAAAACATGGATATACAAAGAATTGACCGAACATGATATATAAATGAGTGTGATGTTGGTATACCTTCCCCCCAAGCTTAGGCTTTTGGCCTAAGTGCAGATCAATCATGGCGCGTGAAGTATCCCCACTGTGGTGGGTCATCCCTCGCATGGTCATACTCGAGCGCATAAGAAGAAGATGAAGCATCGGGCGCATAGTAATAACCGGGGTGCTGATATGGAATTCCCGTGGCGTCGTAGTGTTGGACGAAATCACTATTGTCCCCTTATCCGACATCCTCCCCTTGCTCGGGGTGATGCTCTAGGTATGTGTCCAGCTCACTCTTAGAAAGCATCCATTTTTGCCTGTTATTAAGATTAAACAAAAGAGGTATAGGCAAAAGTACTCTCCTAACAGTTTTAGTAACTCTATACCTAGATTGTTTGGAGAAAGTTATTTCAAACGATAAATCGTGCAAGTGAGCATGGGTAGAAAGAAACTTATGTTGAACCATGGAAACAAGATCAAGCCTCTCCAAAGGAAACTGCAGGTCTAGAGGGTGTGGCTCCAAACCATGCAAAGCTAGCAAGCGCGATACAATAAGTCCCCCACAAACTCCGCCCTTCTCACGGTTATGCGAGAGATGGTAAGCAATTAAAGCGCCAAAGTTATAAGACCTATCACATCTTAAGGCCGCAGTGATAAATGCCAAATCATAGACAAATAGCTTGTTGGCAGTTTTTCTAGCTAGCACACATTTAGAAATAAAATAGGCAAAGTATCGAATGCTAGGGAGTTGAATTTCTAGAATTCTACCACTCTCCCCCGCGAAGTTCCTGCCTTGGCAAATCTCTTCATATAATTCCAGCAGTTGTTTAGGCTGCCCACTTATCTTCTCACAAGAACCCCACTCTAGTACCTTAATAGCTGCACAAAAATCACTAAAAGGCAGACTGACAGCTTTATTGTAAATTTTATAATGGACCATAGGGTTAGTTGAGGACCATTTGAAATGAAAATCCTGCACCAAAGACATAGTTAGTTTCACATGTTGGATGGGTTCATCCTCAATGAAACGGTCCAAGACTGCATTGTGCACAAGAGTATTGAAATCTTGCATAATTCATGTAATCCGCATGAATTCCTGACACAGATAAATTGATGGAAACACTCCCTCTTCGCGGTGCACGATCATGACCTCATGCAACTCCTACTCATGCTGGTTTAGTTTATAAACATTGTGCTCCATCTCTGAAATTTTTCAACAATCATCACAAAAATTAATTTCAAGCAACTATAAGGTGGAAACTAACATAGGGACTTATAGGAGAGCTAAACATGCATCAAAACTAAATTATTTCTATTCAAATCAAGCATGAAAACTCACATAAGCTGTCACCTACAGTACCAAAATACTCAAGAAATACTTCACCAAATAAAATTATACTTGGTTCATCGGAGGAGTTACATACCAGAGAGCAAATGCACCAGATTTCAGCACAAAAGGTGGGCTGAGCAAAGAGATCAAAAAAATTCGAGGAAGAACGGCAAGAGCTCGGTTTCCAGGAAATGTGTTGAGTTTGGTGGGTGAGAGAGACGACTTTGGCACGGGAGAGAGTTAGTGGGGGGCCAGGGGGCCCCCACACCATGTTTTGGCGCCACCAGGGGCAGACCGCGCCACCCCATGGTATGCCTGACTGGTGGGTCCCCCTAGGGCCTCCCAGGTGGCTCTCTGCCTCATTTTGACCATAAAAATTAGTATATTTTTTCTGGAATTTTTCGAGGAACTTTATTTTTGAGGTATTTCCAGAATTTAATAATTAATAAAAGCCAAAAAACAAAAGTGAAAAAGGTGGAAAACAAAACCAAAACCAGAACTACAAAGGTTCTATGACACTCCAATGGAAAAATAACAAAGGAAAAAAAGGTGGAGGTGGTGAAAACAAAAGCATGGGTGGTGAAAACAAACATAACAAGGTGAAAACAAGAGAAAACATTGTGGAAACAAAAGTATGGATGATGGAAACAAAGTTGTGATAAAGTGGCAAGGTGATAATAGAATAACATGGTGAAAACATAATGGGGAAGGTGAAAACATAGTGAAAACATTGTCCTCTTCATTCAAAATCATTTTGTTAACAAGGGTGATCAAGTCTTGTTACCAGAATAATTTTCATATGAAGAAAAACTTTGTTCATCACTAAATAATTATGTTACCTCAACCTTGATGGATATAGTACCAATCATAATAATTTCATATTCTTTTGGTGGTACTGGAATGGGACAATAAAATTCTCCAATCTTGATGGTCTCAATATTTTCAATTGAATTTAGACCATATCTTCTATCAATCTTCTTGGGAAAATAAACAGTATGCTCTTTATCATTAACATTAAAAGTTACTTTTCCTTGACTGCAATCAATAACAGCCCCTGCAGTGTTAATAAAAGGTCTCCCAAGAATAATAGACATATATCATCTTCAGGCATTTCCAACACAACAAAGTCAGTTAATATCAAACAATTAGTAGCAACTTGCACAGGAACATTCTCACATATACCAACAGGAATAGCAGTAGATTTATCAGCCATTTGCAAAGATATATCAGTGTGTATTCATTTTTCAAGAGAGAGTCTCTTATAAAGAGAAAAAAGCATAACACTAACTCCAGCTCCCAGATCACATAAAGCAGTTCTAAGATAATTGTTTTTAATGGAACAAGGAATAGTTGGAATACCATGGTCTCCAAACTTCTTTGGAACCTTACCATTAAAAGAGTAATTAGCTAGAATAGTAAAAATTTCCTCATTAGGAATTTTCCTTTTGGTTGAGACAATATCTTTCATATATTTAGAATAAGGAGGCAACTTAATAGCATCCGTCAAAGTAATTTGCAAGAACAAAGGTTTCATCCACTCACATAGTTTATTATAATGTTCTTCTTCCTTAGATTTGTGGTTCTTAGTAGGAAAAGACATTGCTTTTTGTACCCAAGGCTCTCTTTCTTTACCATGTTTATTGGCAATGAAATCCTCCTTAGTATACTTTGCAGTTTTAGTTTGCTTTTCAGTTTCAGCTACAGTTTCTTCTTTATCAGAAGCATCACTTTTATCATTACCACTTTCAGTTTCAGCATTAGAAATAGATATACTATTAGGATCTTTAGTAGGTTCAGAAGATTCTACAACATTTTTATGTCTCTTCTTCTTTTTCTTATAAGGAGAACTAATGTGTTTAGGTTGCTGAGAATCTTGTTCAATTCTTTTACGATGCCCTTCAGGATACAAGGGGTCCGGAGTAGAAACACCACTTCTAGTAATTATTTCACAAACATGTTTATCTCTAGAAGCATTAGCTAGCTTGTCTTTTTGCACTTTAGTAAGTTGATCAATTTGAGTTTGAACCATTTGAAAATGTTTAACAAGCATTTTAACATCATTAGAGGTTCTGTCAATAATACCATGCAAATTATCAATAGCTCTATAGTTTTCCATAAAGTGATTTTGCACTCTCATATGAAAATTATCTTGCTTAACAACATAATTACCAAATTCATCTAAGCATTGATCAGGTGGTTTAGATTAAGGAATATCTCTATTATCAAAGTATTGGAGAGAGTGTACCTCAACAGTTGATGGATGAGGAATAGGCTTACATAATTCTTCTATAGGAGGTAAATTCTTCACATCTTTAGATTTAATACCCCTCTCTTTAAGAGATTTCTTGGCTTCCTTCATCACTTCATCATTAATTCAATCATCCCTCTCTTCTTGGTTGTTGGTATTGGTGTTGGCTCTGGTGTAGATGTAGGTTCAGGTATATTCCAATCATCATTATTTTTGGCTATTTTAGCCATTAATTCCTCAGCTTCTTGTGGAGTTCTTTTCCTGAAAACACAACCAGCACAACTATCTAGGTATGTCCTAAATTCAACAGTTAGTCTATTATAAAATATATCTAAGAGCTCATTTTTAGGTAGTGGATAACCACGGGAATCTCTTATCAAAGCACAAAATCTTGTCCATGATTCAGGTAATTTTTCTCCTTTAATTTGCTCAAGTTAAAGATTTCCTGCACAACAACATGTTGAGCACTAGCAGGGAAATATTTTTGAAAGAAGGCATTAATCAAATCCATAGGACAAGTAATAGATCCAGGTGGCAGATTATTAAACCAAGTTTTAGCTTCATCTTTTAATGAAAAGGAAAAATCTTGGTAACAAAATAAGTACGCATCTTAGTATCCTCAGAAAATAAACTACTCATAGATGAAAGCTCATTTATTTGTTCCATAGCACTTTTACTTTCAAGCCCACAAAAGGGTTCCTTCTCAACAATAGATATATAAGATAAATGTAAAGATAAATCATAATCCTTGTCTATAATGTGTATGGGAGATGTGGCAAACTTAGCATCAAGAGAAGATTTATATTTCACAACATGTCTTGCAATAAGACTCTTAAGGGAACTTGCACCAGTAGTAGCACGATCTTCTTCAATAAAATCATCACTCAGTTCAATATAGGTTTCATCAAGATCATCAATATACTCAGTTGAATTAAGAGGTGTACCAATAATTTCAACAGGAATTTTAGCACTTTTAATTTGTTTGGATTTAGTAATTGTACCATCTAGGAAAGGACCTAGAGAACCATATCATCAATCACAGTAGAAGCATCATCAAAAGTATCAGAAGCATTTTCAGACTCAGCAGAAGTAACAGTATGTGTAGCATGTGGTGGAGTAAGAAGCTTACTCATAACATACGGTGAATCAAGAGTAGCAGAGGTGTTCAGAGTTGTACCTCTTCTTGTAGTGGATGGTAATATGGGAACTTTTCCATCACGAGTCTTTCCCATGATGAATGGCTTGCAGAAAACAACATCACGATCAAGTGAGAAAATAAATAAAGCTATGCTCCCCGGCAATGACGCCAGAAAATAGTCTTGATGACCCACAAGTATAGGGGACCGCAAAAGTCTTCGAGGGAAGTAAAATCCAAATTTATTGATTCGACACAACGAGAGCCAAAGAATATTTATATGCCTTAACAACTGAGTTGTCAATTCAGCTGCACCTGAAATTAGACTTGCTCGTAACAATTATCAGTGGTAACAGTTTTATAGCAGCAGTAGAAGTAAAATAACAACAGTTGTAAAATAGTAACACCAGTAGCAATCGCCGAAAACAACAGGATGGGAGTACCAGGCATAGAGGGAATGGATGGACGGGCGTTGCACGGATAACAAGAGTCATGTAATAATAATGTGGGCATTGCATACAATAATAATAAAGTATCAAACATGTAGGCAAACCATAAGCATGTGTTCCAATATAGTCGTACGTGCTCGCAATGAGAAACTTGCACAACATCTTTTGTCCTACCAGCCCGCGGCAGCGGGGCCTCTAGGGAAACTACCGGTAATTAAGATGCTCCTTTTAATAAAGCACCGGAGCAAATCATTAACAGTCCGTGAACACGTATGATCCTCACATCACAACCATCCCCTCCGGTTGTCCCAATTTCTGTTACTTTGGGGCCTCGGGTTCTGGACAACAATATGTGTAAACTACTTGCAGTTATGATCAAGAAACATAATTATACTCATGATACAGTAACATGTTTAGATCTGAGATCATGGCACTCGGGCCCTAGTGACAAGCATTAAGCATAACAAGTTGCAACAACGGTAGAAAACACTAACAATGGATAGTAGGCACTATGCCCTAACAATCTGGCATTATTACATGATCAATCTCATCCAATCCCTTCCATCCCTCTCATCCTACAACGGGGTTTACTCACTCATGGACGGGGGAAACATGGATGGTTAATGGAGAAGGAGTGGCGATGTCGATGGCGATGATCTCTTTCGAATCCCCGTCCCGGTAGGGTGCCAGAACAGGAACTTTTGATCCCCGAATTGAGTTTCGGGGTGGCGGCGGCGCTCTGTTGTGTTTTTATGGAATATGACAAACCCCCTCGCGTTTTAGGGTTGAAGGCAATTGTAGTCGAAAGGGGAGTCCGAGGGGGTGTGGGAGTGGCCACATCACCAGGCGGCGCGGCCAAGGGGGGGCGCCGGGGGGTGGTGTGGCCCCATCCTGGCTCCTCTCCTGGCCCCCTTCTGGCTCCCGGGGTCTTCTGATGTTTTAAGACCAATGGGTCTTTTCTGGGCATTTTCCCGAAATTTGATTTTTCTGCACAAAAACGAGACACCAAGGTAACTCTGCTGAAAACAGCGTTAGTCCATGTTAGTGGTATCCAAAACTCACAAGTTTAGAGGAAAACAATAAGAAAAGTGTTCGGAAAAGGAGATACATTTTCGACGTATTAGCGTCCTGCATGGTTGTCATCTTTATTATGTTAATAATTGCCACGCAAATACCTACATAGTAAATATTATAAAAGATGAAACTTTACCAATATATGATAGGACTGATATGAGTTTTGTTCTTATTAATGAAGAGGAGGAATCCTCCAAAGTTCTTTTTATTGTTTCTGACAATAAACCAGGGTATGTGGGGAAGCTCCCTTTTAAGCCCCTCCCTCCTAAAGAGGGGAAGAAGAGGAAGAAGAAGAAGACGAAAAAAGAGTAAAAGGAGAGAGGTAACGATATCTCCCCCTAAGCATGTTGCTCCTATTATAGTTTTTGTTTATGAGTATAAACTCAATGATTTCCCATGCATGTTATTTATGAAAATGATCATGATTGGGAGAAACACACTACTTTTGATATTAAAAATCTCTTTGGTACCAATTCTAAAAATGTTGATAATAATTGATGTACTATTAGTACCATCCATGTTCCTTTTAATGATGATATAGAAAGCTCTAAGCTTGTGGATGATGTGTTTGAAAATCTTTTTCCTACTGATGATTATATGCTTGATACATCTCCTTCTAGTAAACTAGTAGTTAGGCACGTGCAACACACGATTCTAGATTTATCAAATATATTTGAACTTCACATAAGCATGAATAATTATTTTTTTTGCAGTATTACAATTAAGAATATTTCTATTTGACAATGATGCCATTTAATTAATAGCTCACACATTTTAATTAAAATCCCATTCGAAATCTTGAACATTTTTTTTCAAGAATCATTTAAAATAGTAATCAAGCACGTGCAACATCCAGGAGGACATCAAGAAGAAGGCAACAACTTGGGTCAAAGCGGGACGAAGTGCTCGGTGAACTTCATCTCAGGAGAGTCATTCCGTATTTTGTTTGTTCCCTCTAGCACATTTTTGTGTGTGCTTGCGGGAGGTGTTTTCTTTCGCCATGTAATTCTTGAACTCTTTTCTTCTATCTTAAGTAATAGTTAGTTTGCACGTTCACACACACGTATCCATTAATACAAATCATATAAATAAATATAATACAATTTACTGAATTCTATTTACGAACCCTTAACAGCAATCCTAAATATGGCCACTATTGAATTTCCTTGAAATTTGAAAATTCCTATGGCCCATCTTGGCATACGAAAGCCAGCGGAGTGAGGCTCGTCTTCCATCCACAGCTCGTGTGCGACCTGTACGTTACAGAAACCACGGTTTGTAACATCTTCCTCTCCCTCGGTGCAGGACGCCCGCACGCATGCGGGGCGTGGTCGGGTCCTCAATTGGCCGGTCCAAGCGTGAGCACCTGCACGCCAGGACCCAGAGAATCCAGTGCAGGGGATGAAACGATGTTGGGTACGGAGGTGGCGAGGGCACGATCCGTAAGGGCCTCAGGTGGCGTCCTTATTTCCCGGCGACTGCGAGTGCCTTCATCGTCGCAGGAGGCGATCTTATCTCCTACCTGGAGTACCGACGGCGGTGACTCCTTCCGCCATAATAGGTGCTCGTATCCAACATGGCCACTACCGACGACGGTTCCTTCACGTCCACAACATTAGTACGTCGCCGTACCCAGTACCGGCGGCGCTTCCTATCCAAGCAGCAGTGGGGCAGCTCTATGTTGGTGGCAGCATTTTTCACACCTACTCCCTCTGTTCAACAATACTTGACTTTCATTTGTCTAAATATAAATGTATCTAGACATATTTTATTATATAGATACGTTCATATTTCGAGAAATTATAGCTTGCGTGTAGTGTTGGACAACAGGTAGGCATTAAAGCAAACACGTCAGCAGTATTATACAAAGAAAAAAAAGAGTAACCTGCAACATAGCGACCAGTGCTAGGGAGACTCACGTCCTCGTTCAGCCTCATGCATAAACCATGCAATATCGAACTGAATGCCGTGATGTCAGTATATCTCGCACGCAGCAAGCCTTTTACATTGTCTGTGTTTGCAATATTTAACTGAAGGCCGTGATGTCAGCATACCTCTCGCACGCGGCAAGCCTTTTGCGTTTTCTCTGTTTCTTGTGACGCGACATCGGCGGCCGGCGGCGACCAACCTCGGAGTTGTACACGCAGTGGCGGACCTTGGACGCGAACGACCAGCAGCAGGGTAGCTTGGACGGCGGCCATGAATGACAGCTGCTTGTCATCCGTCCATGTGCGGCTGCGAGGCATACGACCCTCTGAAGCCAGCAGCCTAGGCGAAGCATTAAGACACAGGAGATATTATTGCTCAAGGTACCGCTTCGGCTAACTTAATCGGTGGCAGTTTTCCGTAATTTTAACGTGTGTTGGGTAGCTCAACATTAAAGCGATTTGGACCGTTTGATATATGTGATTTGATGGCTAAGATTGATTGTATCTACGGAGTTTTCTCTTTTATAAGTAGTTTAGGAATGACGATATATTTACAAATGAACATATTTTGGAAGATGACTATTCTATTGCCAATGATGATATTATCCCCCAGTCTTTGATAATTATGAAGAATACTATAACATAGGCCATAATTATAATTATCCTTATGAAACATGTCATAGTTATGGAGGGATTACCCAAAACCATCTCCCTAATGTACAACTTGTCTATCATGTTGGAGTTCTTTATTTTCAGTCCACCTACTATTGAGGAGAAAATTAATTATGATTATCATATGCCTCCTATATTTGATGATTATGGTGATGCGAATAATAATGATACCTATTTTGTTGAATTTTCTCCTAATACTATTAATGAGAATGACTATGCTTATGTGGAGAGTATTAATTCTTTTATGCATGTGGCTCATGATAAAAATGTTTTATGTGATAGTTATATTGTTAATTTCATTCATGATGCTACTGAAAGTTATTATGAAAGAGGGAAACATGATTCTATGTATCTCAACAATATTAAGTCTCCCCTCTTTATGTTGAAAATTTTGAAGTTGCACTTATTTTGTCTTCTTATGCGAGACACTTTGTGTTTTATTGACTTATTTTTCTACAAGATTCTTTTTCACAGGAAGTGAGTTAGACTTAAATTTGTTTTATGTCTTCTTCTTGATGCTCTCTTATTGTTCTTCAAATCTTATTCTTATGTGAGCATCTTAAAAAATTATCATGCATATTTTAATGGCTATAAAGAAAGAGCTTTTGGAAGAAAACCCATTATATTTTTGCTTCCAATTTCCTTTTGTTTTCTTTGAGTCTTGGAAGTTGTTACCTCTGTATCAACCTCATCTTATCCTTTTCATTTCGTTTTTGCGCCAAGAGTGGTCTCTAATAGGGAGGAGGTAAGATTTGGGGAAGTTGCTGTCCTGAAACAGATTTTGTGCTGTCACCAAAAAGTTTAATTCGCTCATCCAGAACGTCGAATTGATCTGAAATTTTTGTGCACTTTCCCCAGGTTATTATATAACTTTAATTAGTTATGCACTTTTTTTATTTGAGCAACGGAAGATTTTCGAAAAAATCTCTTCTGTTCTGTTTTGACAGATTTCGGCCAATATTCACATTTCCCTATTAATCTTTTTTTGTGTCCTTTTGAGGGGAAGAGCTTTAGAAGAAGTTGTGACAGTAGCTAATTCTTTAATAGGTGTTATAGTTGTGTTAAAACTGAACCAAAGTGGATATATTATTTTGATTGCACTAACGTTGCTAATGAAAATTGTGAAAAGTTTTGTATGGAGGAAGTTTTCAAGTGTAGGGAGAGAAGAATGATATGATGAGATGAAGGATGGACAAAAGCTCAAACTTGGGATGCCCATGTCACCCTAAGAAATATCTAAGAAGTACAAGCGTCAAAACTTAGGGATGCCCAAGGCATCTCCTTCTTCTTCAACAAAAATATTATGTCCTCTTTCAAGACACTATATTTTTATTGCTTCATATGATATGTGTTATTCTTTGAGCGTCAGTTATTTTGTCTTTCAGTTTGTTTTGTTTTCTTTTTTGTAGTATATGGTTGGATCCTATCATATTTCTTTGGGAGAGAGACACGCTTTGTTTTCATTGCTTAGAACACTCTAGTTTTCGTTCTTATTGGTGTGTGAGTGTTCACTTTTTGCTAGTAGTGCATTTAGCCCTTGTTTTTCACTCGTATTTTTTTTAGAGTTTGCTAGTTTGCTTCAGTTATATATGATTAGCTCTCTGATCTTTGATGAATATTATCTTTGAAGAGTTGTTTCAAACAAGTTAATTGGTGTTGGAGAAGAGTAAAAGATTTCATACTTATAACGGTGCAAATAGAAGCATGTTTAGACTGTGACTAGACTTTATCATGTCATGTTGCATGTTATTCTAATTTTATGCCTAGTAATTATTGATGTAGCATGATTTGGACTAAACATCTAAGAGTGCTTAATGTGTCGTTGAAAGAATCATGCGTTGTTCTTATTATACCAAAGCATAATATTGTGGTATTCTCCTGTGAATGCTTTATTTGGTTGACTTGGCGCATACTTACACCATGTTTGTGATCATTCAGTTTTTGACTTGTAATACCATTAATGTTTTGATTAATAATGTTTTCTCGCTATGCTTGATTATGGCTATTATTGCTCTGTTGATTTGTCGCTCCCGGTCTTTGCTAGCCTCCACCTGTAATGAGTATGAGCTCTACTCGTGAATCCAACTCCCAAAAACAAAAGTTTGCCAAATGTGTCCACCATACCTATCTACATGTGGTATTTAACCGCCACTCCAAGTAAATTCCTCATGTGCTACCTTTAAACTTTCAAAACTACTCCTGTTTTGTGCCCTTGTTATAGCTCATGAGGACGTGAATAGAGAACCTTTATCTCACTTGTTGATTGGACTTTACACACCTGGACTAGTGGCACATCCGGTTATCCAAATTGATAGAAGAGCTGGCAGCGGGTGCCCAGCCCCAAAATTGGTTATTATAAATTTCTCTTCACTATTTTTGCCCCTGATTTATCAGTCAAAGCATAATCAACAAAAGAGAAAGAGGGATGATCTTCTGCCCTAGTTGCGTCCTCATAATTGTGAAGTCTAATTGGCTTGTGACATACTGTATTGTATGTTTGTTATTCGTTGACATAAACATACAACTCTCTCAAAATTGTTTTCAATACCTCTGTTTAACAAAATAAAAAAATCTCTAGCACATGAGTTAATCCCTGCTTTCCTCTGCGGAAGGGACTTTCTTTTACTTTTATGTTGAGTCTCCATCTTCTAACTTTATGCACGGTTAAGAGAGCGTAGTTGACATTCTGAGTTTAATGTGCATTTGTCCCAAAGATTATTATTGATTGATTTATGTCATGTTTTTACTTGTTCTCAAACTATTTGTTTCTAGTCACCACTTGAACTTTGAAGGTGTCCTGGTATTTATGTTTTAATCCACCCTTAAGGACAAACTGAATAATACTTTACTATGCCTTCTTATTTTTCGAAACAAACATATAACTTTCAAATGCATTATTATTCATAATTTTTTGTTTGTGTTACTTTTCATGCTGCAACATGATTGCGAAGTTTCATTGTTAGAATTATATCTGTCATGGTTGTGTTTAGAGTACTATGATCTCAGCTTTACAAATGCTTTTACAATTATGATGATCAAGTTTATGTTGGTAACATGTCACCTCAGAAATTATTTGTTTTATCATTTATCTACTCGAGGACGAGTAGTAACTAATCTTGGGGATGCTTCATACGTGTCATCCATAATTTCTGATGTCCCATGTTGTTTTCATGTCATATGCTACATGTTTCTTATACACTTTATGTCATTTTTATGGATTTTCTGGGACTAACCTATTGACAAGATGCCACAGAGCCAGTTCATGTTTTCTGCTGTTTTTTGTTTTAGAAAAGTTGTTCTGGAAATATTCTCGGAATTGTACGAAACAAAATCCCAGAGTCTTATAAAGTCGTCACGTACACGGAGTCCGGGGGAGACCCGGAGGGGGGCCCTCGAGCCACACCACCATAGGCTCGCGCAGGCTCCCCCTGGCCGCGCCGGCTAGTGGTGTGGGCCCCTCGAGCGGCCACAGTCGTTTCCCTTTTCCCTGTATATTCCCCCCGAGGCATAAACCTTAAATATATTGTCCCCCTTCCACGAAAAGTTACGTAGCTCCGCCGCCGCCGCCGACAAGTTTCGGGGGACAGAAATCTCTCTTCCGGCACCCTGCGAGGACGGAGAAGTTCCCCCGGAGTCATCTCCATCGACTCCACCACCATCTCCATCGCCGTTGCTGTCTCCTATGATGAGGAGGGAGTAGTTCTCCCCCGAGGTTGAGGGCTCTACGGGTAGCTATGTGTTTCATCTCTCTTTCCCGTGGTGTGATCTTTATGTGATCATGAGCTTTGTAATCTAGTTGAATAAATAGATGTTACTCTTCATCTATTATGCTACTTAAGTGGTTTAGTTATTAGATCTCCGTAGACACATTGATCACGGTGTAAAGGTGACAGTGTGTGCACCGTGTGGTTTAGCATGATATTTATATTTTGTGTTGGATGACCCTATGAAATTGTGGTGTTTGTTTTGAACCATCTAGGTCTCATGGTGATAGCTTGGGGGTTACCTAGATAGGGAAATGTGAACTCTAAGGAGTGATTTTTGCAGCCCTACGCAATCATTGATATTTGTTATTCGACCGAATATTGGTTCAGAGTAGCGTAGTGAAGAGAGATATTTATGCATTCAATTATGTTATTATTGTTGAGAGTGTTCACTACTGAAAGTATGATCCTAGGCCTTGTTTCTAAGCATTGAAACACCATTTTCCACCAGTTCTGCTACATGTTTGATTGGTTCCATTTTTATTTTAGATTGCTATTATCACATACATCCATATATCTTGTATTTTACTCTTTCTTCGCCGAACTAGTGCACATATACAACTGACAATTGCATTATGTGTGTTGGGGACACAAGAGACTTCTTATATCGTAATTGCGGGGTTGCTTGAGAGGAATATCTTTGACCTCTTCCTCCCTGAGTTCGATAAATCTTTGGTGATCCACTTAAGGGAAACTTGTTGTTGTTCTACAAACCTCTACACTTGGAGGACCAACACTGTCTACAAGAATAGAAGCGTGCGTAGACATCAATCTGCTAGAGAGCTCTGAGCATACAACAGACTGGCCATATTTTTTAAAGAAGAAATCATATGTGAATCAACAAATTCCTGCTCCTTCTCAACCCCACATATGGATTAGGTTAAGATTAACATTTATTGTGTCTATCACATAGACATGGGAGAGGAGTTTGGGTGTGCCTTGCAAGGTACCATGCCTGTAATCTTGTCTTTGCTGGCTCTAGGGCTATCACCAATCCGATTCCGATGAGGAGCTCCATAGAGGTGATGAGCAGGACCCACACCGACAAAGATCTTCGTGACAGAACCGCCCCATGCTAGTCATTGTACGTTGCCCGCAACATCGCCGACTTCACAGAAGAGGTCCAACAGAAAGATGAGTCGAACAAACCGAGAGAAGAAGCCGACTAACAATGTCTTGCCGCTACCAAATTCCATCACACACCATTGTAGTCGTTGTAGCGCAAGTGGCCACATGGAACCTACTCATCACTGACCACACACTTGCCAATCACAATGTTGTGCATGTCCAGCTCAAGGAAAGCATGAATGGGATCAATGATCTTCAAGACGATGACCTAAAGAGGAAAAACGGAATTTCCCACGGCACCAATGCCCGATCCTCCGTCAGGGCCTAGGCATTTTCCCGAAGAACAATACCTGGGTAGAGGATGTCGGGGAAATCCTCGACGGCGACTCCAAGAAGGGTACGACGTCCACAGATGCCACCGACGGAGCCGAGCATACCTTCACCATGAGTCGAACAACAACCGCCACCCACACAGATGACTAAAATCGCCAGCCTGAAAACCCGCTATTCCATGCACCTCCAAAGCTGCAACAGCCAATGCCACAACAAAGCCACCACCAGCCCCGCCTTGAGTAGAAATCGACATTACCACCCAGGCGTCTACGAGAGCCGATGCATCCATCACCTTGCCAGGGCCACCTCCTGCCTTGCCGCTGGCAAACATAGACAAGAAGTAGACAACCCCCGTCGCCCTGAAGAACCGCCAATGCTTGAGGCTGGAGGGGGTTAGGTGTTGGTGGTCAATTTTGGCTTGCAAATATATGACGCCAGTATGAGATCAAATGAAAAAATAGTGTGAGTGAAAGTTGTGTGTCTCGTCAAAACAAAGAATTTATGGTTTTGGATCATCTCAATCTGAGGTAGTATGAAGAATTTATGGTCAAAACACTACAGAAGACGCGGGCGCGCAATTTCAGGCGTCGGATCATCTGGCTGTCCAGACGCCGGATCGTCCGGCGAAGATCGAAGGTGCCCGATACCAGTCGGTACATACCAGCAGAACTGTGGCGCGCTTGGTTCAAAGTGCACACGCATGCAGGATCGTCCGACGACTCCTTAGGCACCAGATGCCTACCGGTGCATACCGGCAGCCCACAGTGCATCTACGGTTCATACTGGCGGCCCTGCGGCACCTTTAGGGTGTTGGATTGTCCAGTGACTGGTGCAGACAACTCCCATGTGCGCTCAGGCGCTACACCGTACGACACCCTTCGCCTGATCGTCCGGCGAGCACGCAGCCCAACCGCCATAGTGCCTAGGAGACGCAAAGCCAAGGCGTCGGCCGTCCGGCGCCCTCGTGCCGGACCGTCCGGAGATGCCGCCAGCAGTGCGCATAGATTCGGGCGTTGGATCATTCAACGCAAAAGTGTCAGATCGATCGGCACCCGAATCCGAGCCCAAACCGATTTTGCCCAAATTGGACTCAAATTATGTCGTTTTTAACAGGATTTTTGGCCTTGGCCTTGCACGGGAAGTCCATCCATCCCATATATACTTCATACTATAATTTTTGGATTTTTGGCCTTGGCCTTGCACGACCGATTGAACAACAACACACACTCGCAAAACTACATCTACAAACTTTATCTCCTAAACCCCAGTTCTCTTTCTTCTTCGTTCATCTGCGTTCTTAGTTACGGAAGAGCTTCCTTCCGCGAAATCCACAAGGGAGGGCGAACTGACCTAGAGCAGACCATAGCCGCCGCATGTTCAGACGAGGTCCCTCTTGGCTGCATGAGCTTTCTCGTCTTTAAAAGGGCCAACTGAATTGTCTTGCGTATCACGCTTCCGACGAGACTCCTTAAGTCTTGATCTTGCCATCATGCTGTTGTTGTTGTAGATAAAGATTATTCTTATAGCAATTATGCGCAAATTGCTAGGTGTATTGCTAACAATTGTCGTAGGGGACGTACTTATGGAGGCATCGTTACCTCACGTATTTTTTTCTCAAAATGATGTGCCCCAAGATCTTATAATTTTTTGGGGGAAAAGTGAGAGGAGATCTAGATCTACATTTTCACCAATCCATCCCTCCTCTAAGTGAAGGGAACCTAGTAGGTCTTGATCTTGGAGTTTTTGGTGTTTCTCCTCCTTTATTCTTCCTATCTTATTCCTTCATAAGCATTTGTTGCTTTGTTGAAATTTGAGAGTGAAGAATTTGAGCACTTTGTTCTCTTGCCATTTTCCTTGGTTGCGTCGGTTTGCTCTCTCCGCAAAGATTCGTGGAGCTGACAGTTTGTGAACATGTTACTCTTGGGTCTTGGACCCTAGACGATTTTCTGATGTTCTTGGGAGCCTCCAATTTAGTTGTGGATGTGTGCCCCAAGTTTATGGTGACTTCGAGAGCCTCCAATTAAGTTGTGGATGCGTGCCTCTAGATTAAAGGTTACCAATAGTGGAAGGTGAACTAGGCATTTGTGGCGAGGTTCATCAAGAATATGGTGATTCCTTTGTGGCGTTGTAGGCATGTTATGGCGAGCTCACACCCCGCCAACGAGGCATAAGCCCCTAAAAATGAGGAACTCGGGAATACTTGATCATCTCCGTGTGCCTCGGTTATTTCCTTACCCGAGCTATTTACTTATGTAAATTACTTTGTGATAGCATTCGTGCTTGAAGTCATATATCTTGCTATCACCTTGTTACTTGTCTTTCTTAGCATAAGTTGTGGGTGCACTTAGTTGAGCCTAGTCTATTTACGTTGCGTGCTTGTTAATTTAAACACCTAGTTCATTTCCACATTTAGCAAGCCTTAAACGAAAAGTTTTAATCGCCTATTCACCCCCCCTCTAGGCGACATCGTTTGTCATTTCAATTGATATCAAAGCATGTGCTCTCGTTATTATTATTTACATCCTAGAGATTGCGATGTCGTATAAGGAATTAGTGCACGCACCCTCTTTTAAATTCGATGACACAAATTACGATGTTTGGAAATTTCGCATGCTTAATCTTTTTAGGGACATGGGTCCAAATAATGTAAAGAGAAATGTATATATGGATTTTCCTCCTCGAGAGGATTCTCCAAAGCTATCTTTAGAGGATGAGTACAACTCTTATCTTGATACTCTACTATCTAATTGTCTCATTTGTGTTTTGAGTGATTTGAGTGATGTAGTTTTAGGGTCAATCATGCCTTTTCGGATGCTCATGAGTTATGGACAGAACTTCTAGATAAATATGATGTATCCAACATTATTGAGGATGATTGTTCTCCTTCCACTTCCGTCCGTGATGAGTTCACATCTTATTACACTCCACCAACATGTGATTTGTCACAAGGTAATGATATGATGGGTGTAGATAGAAATTGCATGGTTGATAGTGAATCTTTTCTTGACTATACTTCATCTCTATGTCATTGCAATGCTCTATCTTTGGACTTAAACTCTTCTAGCATTCCACTTGTCTTACATGCTAGTGTCGATAGTCCTTGCATATCATGTAATAGTTGTTTCACTAAATCTCATGATGATATTCTTTCTATGTACTGTTGTCATGAAAACAATGCTTCCATATCCTCTAGTAATTGTGGCGACGGCGACCATGGCGACACTAAAATAAACGGGGTGAGCACAGATAGCTGGATGGAGAGGCGAGGCGAGGTTGGAGTCGAAGACAACATACAAAAATAGACACGGGTCGAAGCCAAAGGCGACGATGCAATTCGGGCGTCTCGGGCCATTCCATCATGCGTGGTTGCTCGAGGGAGAGGAAAAGCAGGCGGTCCCGACGGTGAGCTCACAAACGGCCGAAGCAGTGGAAGCGAGCGACGGTTGTGGAGGCTAGCGTTAGGGTTTCACGCGCGACAGAAACGGCGAGGAGGAGGAGAAGTGCGGGGCACGACTCTCTCCGGCGGACAAACGACGTTTTTCTGAAAGCCCCCTACATTTCCCGAGAAATTACAAAACAGTTCTATGCCTCACAACTGAATTTGGTAAACTACCTTTTGCAAGAGTTGAATTCAGCAATAAATAATATTTGGAAACCTAATTGAATTTGCAACCACCAATATTTTGGTTTGTCAAATTTGATAATTCTTTTAATCCACATTTGAATTGATCACCTTAAGTGGTTTCTGATAAATCCTTGTTGAATTCAAATTCAAGAAGTTGTGCAAAAATTTCATGCATGAGATGAGATTCTCACAACACCACAACACCATTTCATTACAAGAATGATTTGTTACATAATTATATACAGTACTAGTTTGTACTACTAAAAAGATGCACCTCCAAGATTTTTCGGAAACATGTAAATTTTATTATCTTAAACTATTACAATTTCACATAAGAAGAATGAGGCAGTATGTAATAATTTGCAATGGATCTATAAGATACGAGTATGAACCATTAGGTTGGACTTATGAAACAAGTCACAATTATCATAAATTGTGAATTTTTGCAACGGGTTTATCCTCAGTATATACAATTTTGTACTCCCTCTGTTCCAAATAAATAAATGTGTCTCCTAGATTTTTCTGAAACACAGTTTCGCATAAGAGGAACGAGGCAGTATGCCAGAATTTACAATGATTCTACAAATGTACTACCTAGGATGTGTGGCGTTCGGCCGGTGGATAGTGGCGCGTGCGCGGTAGCCCGTGGTCGCGCTATCACGATGACCCACGTTGGACAATGCATCACACCACCTTTTGGGGCAGGGTGCTACAAGCCATTTAAAATATATTGTTTCTTTCTAAAAATATAAATCAATTATTTATACCTAATTTATATATTATACAAATCAATTTATGATAGAAAAATCATATGCAATAAAAAACAGAAAAAAAAGGTGATAGCAGGAACAAATGTTCACATACCTCGAAATAATTGTTCATGTTAATGTCAAAATGACCAACTAGTAATGAAAATTTATTCATATATTATAAAAATAATTTCAATGTATGAACACTAAATGTATATCTATTTTACACTAAATCGTGTTCAAGAAAAAAAGGAAAAAAAATATATGTGATAGCAAAGATGTTCACATACCTCAAAAATAATTATTCATGTTAATGTAAAATATGACCAACTAGTAATGGAAATTTATTCATATATGCTAAAAAAAATTATTTTATGAACACTAAATGTTTGTCTATTTCACACTTAATCGTGTTCAAGTAAAAAAGGAAACAGGAATATGTGATAGCAAAAGAAATGTTCATATAGCTCGAAAGAATTGGTCATGCTAATGTCAAAATGACCAACTAGTAATGAAAATTTATTCATATATTCTAAAAATAATTTCATTGTATGAACACTAAATGTTTGTCTATTTCATTACAAAAAATAAATCACAGAAAAATATGTATCAACCAAATGCTAATAAATTACAAGTAAAAATAAAATGTGCATGTGTAACAAAATAAGCATGTGTAACAAAATAATTTTCATGTCTGCGAAGGATAATGTTCTTTGTATATGAAAAAGAAAATGTTCATACATAATGAAAGGAATGTTTGTGAATTCCACAAAAAATATTTTTATGCCTATGAATAATAGAGAAGATAGAAAACATAGGAATAATATTAGAATAAAACAAAATAGAATAAAATGACCCACTAGTGATGAAAAGTTATTCATAGATTCTAAAAATAATTTCATTGTATGAACGCTAATTGTTTATCTATTTCGCACTAAAACGTGTCCAAGAAAAAAGGGAAAAATGTGATAGCAAAAAAAAATTCACATAACTCAAAAATAATTGTTCATGTGTTAATGTAAAAATGACCAACTAGTAATGAAAAATTATTCATATATGCTAAAAATAATTTCAGTATGAACACTAAATGTTTGTCGATTTCACACTTGACCGTGTTCAAGAAAAAAGGAAAAAAATGTGATAGCAAAAACAAATGTTCATATACCTCGAAATAATTGTTCACGTTAATGTCAAAATGACCAACTAGTGATGAAAATTTATTCATATATTCTAAAAATAATTTTATTGTACAAACACAAACCGTTTGTCTATTTCACAAAAAAATGAGTCATAGAGAAACATGTATTAACCAAATGCTAAATAAATTACAAGTAAAAATAAAATGTGCATGTGCAACAAAATAATTTTCATGTATACTAAGGATAATGTTCTTTGTATATGAAAAGAAAATGTGCATACGTAATAAAAGGAATGTTTATGAATTCCACGAAAACTATTTATGTGTCTATGAAAAATAATAGAAAAGATAGAAGCATAGGAATAGTACAAGAATAAAACAAAATAGAAGAAAAGGTGGAAAAGGATACGAAAAAAGGGCACGCACTATTAGTTTGGCAAGCAAAGAATAGGGTTTTGCCACTACCTTGGCGGACAACCATCACAACCCATATTCCGACACACACACCGATTTTGACCACAAAGCAGCACTGACAAACTACCATAGTAAGAGTGCAAGGAATTCCACCACCACTAAGCCACTTCATCACACCATTAAGCCACTTCATCAAAGTAGTAGTGTCATGCAGTACCTCGTTCCACAACAACCATGCCATGCCATCTGGAGTAGCATATGCACACGCAAACACACGAGGAAACCACAACCACCTAGATTGAGGATAGCCAATTTTTTATATTTGGTTGGAAGGACGAGAAGTGGTTACAGGATGGGAGTGGTTAGATTGCCTAGGTCGTTGTGACGACTCTCTTTGATTCATATGGTGAGATTACCACTTAACATTTAAGCAACGGAAATATTTTATTGGATACTTAGTTTTTATGTTTGGCCGGAAGGATGAGAAGTGGTTACAAGAGATGGGAGTGGCTAGATTGCCTAGACGGTTGTGATGAATCTCTTTGGTTGATGTGGTGAGATTACCTACCTTCACATTTTAGCAACAGAAGTATTTTACGGGCTTGGAATGGAAATAATATACTCAATATGTCATGTTGCTATGCACATATATACACAATCGCTAGTTCTTGGGACTGGACGTAACTATACCATGCAATATCAGAACAAACGTGGCTACCAATTAGCTATCTACAGATCACAATTTAAACGAAACCCGGTTTAGCGTCCGTGGCTATACACTCCAAAATTGAGCCTTAAGACTAATCTATCGTACGGCGGAACTAGAGCTTAAAATTGTTCAATTCGGATCAAGGAATAGGCATGGTCTCCTACAGAACAAAGGATGTGGACACTGGAGTTTGTTCAGTCAAATCTGCATGTGTGGGACACTAGACTCGTTGATATGCAGGCACGCCGACATCGGGAGTTTACACGTGGATCTAGAGTCAACCAAGGTTCAAAGGCGATGCACGACAGCCCGCTCAATCTAGAGGAATGGAAGGGGAAATAAGGGAGAAATGGACCCACCACCCCATAGCCAACATGAGCGCGGAAGTGGTGAAGGAAAATTGGTTGTTATTTCTGGGAAGTGGTGTGAGAAGTGGTGTGAGCAAGCTGAAAATGGCTGCCCTCATCCGACAAAAAGTGGCTAAGGATAACCATTGAACATTTAACACACCCAGATCTGCCCACTGCCTTCATCCATTATCAAGCCCACCACCATCAAGCCGAGGGGAAAACCTAGCACCCCAACACTAGATTCGCACCCGCCACCCTATGCAGGAGCACCACCATAGCTGCTCTAACACCGGTGAAACAGAGCAGTGGCAGTCGGCACCACCGCGTCTAACACACAGGACACGAAGCGTCTGCGAGCACGGTGCTACCTGTCGCCAAGGGCGCCGAGCAAGGGAACGCGGGATGCAACATCGAGGCCGGTATACCAAGTAACCCGTAGCCAGGGGAAGAAAGGCAGATAGCATGAGGGTGTGGGGAAGGGGTGAAAATGTTGTCAGAAGTAACCTGCCTCTGCCGTCGGACATTGGACCCTAAGCCATGCTGCAAGGAGATTGCAACATGGAAGCAAGGAAAGCCGGGAGAGGGCACCGGAGGAGAAAGGCCAGGAGAGGGCAATAGGAGGATAAAATTATGTTCTGTTATTCATCTGACTACCACTCCAATAGTAGCAACACTGTTTCCGTCACGATACTTCTTATTTTGAGACTAGTGGTCATATAGAATCTTAAAGTGAAGTATGGGAGTGACACATCGGAAGAAATACAGGAAAGGAGACGATCGCTAGGCGTATTAGGGGAATGAGGCCCAAACAAAATTGTTGAGATGAGATAGGCCTACTACCAGAATGGTTGGTGTATTCTTCTCCAAAGTGAGCCCTGGTTTACTCTGTCAAACTAAGCATAACATTGACCATAATTTTTTTTTTACAGTACACCATATTTTTACAAATAAGGTATATGTAAAAAATAGATAAATCTACATAAAATAATTTAGTTGTAACCATTTTATTTACATCGTTTTAGAAAACTTAGGCTTGACTAGATGTCTAGGCCCATCTGTATACTCTATAACATCATATGTTTGATGACAAGGGTATGGCTTAACTTATCACCACCTTATAGAGGGCAATCTCTATTCACAACAATCTGAAATTTTTTGAGGGTGTGGGGGAAGGGGTGAATTAACAAGGGTGCGCGCATCATAGATAGCAAATACAAAAATCTTCTCAACTTTGCCAAAAAAAATATAAAAGAAAGTAATTATAATTCACATAATTAATTAGGTTTGCAATTTCAAAAGGAAGACGTGATGATAAGGTGTTGAATAAATATGCATGCATATTGTATCATACTTATCGAGTGAACTCACATGAGCTGAAGAATGTTCATCGTCTCCAAGGAGTTGAGTTTCTGAAGTCAGTGCATGGAAACTTAAATCGATCAGCGAATCTATCTGCACACAATGATGAAAAGAAAAAGAGTTACACTCACATGTTTTAGTAACGACCTTACAGAGAATTGTAACTATACTACCAGAGTGAGTATAAGAAGTGCAAGTTTGGGAGGGGGACAGAATCCTCTAGATGGTGCTTGACAATACAGCATACCATGAAACAAAATAGAATATTTGAATCTCTATTAGGTGTAAGTGAAACAAATACCCGAGGATCTGAAAATGTCACGAAGGCAAGCCGTAGTAGTGGTTTGTGTGTCTCTATAGCAAAGCCTCATGATCTGCAATTAGAAATACTCGAGAAACATCCTACAAATAGAGCAAAGCAGAATAGTAAGCATCTATAGACCTTTGAATTCAGCAATGGAGGAAAGAGTAAAAACAAAAATCTGTAAATAATAGGAAGGAGTAACTACAACAATATAGCAAGTCATACTTTTGAACTATAGCATATAAGAGATTATAAATGGATTCATTCACAACAATCTGAAATTTTTCACTTCGGCGAGCCAGCAAAAGGAAACATTACAAACATCTGCAAGTCTATAGCAGCTAGTCTCCTACTACAAAGAAACATGCTTTTCTCATTTGGAATAATAACCATAAGCTTATAGTCAACAGAATGTGTGAAATAGAAATAGAACCATGTCATAAAAATCACTTGTGGATAAATTTAGGGTGGCTGACAAAAAAAAGAATCATTACCTCCGGAGCAGCATTGCGATTTAGTCATTCCAGAGTTTCAGTAATTCAACAAAATGTAACTGGGTAGGGGAAAATGCATCTGGTTGGGGGTGAGCTGATCTAGAGGCGGGGTCAACATGTTGTCTTCATGTTAGCACAACATGCGTTTGTTAGATTACTATCATGGTGCAGCAGACCAACTATGTCAAAGGAAAAAACTTCTTTACCTGGGGCTCGTGCAGGAGGTGTATGGCGGCCGGAGTAGGATACTGAACAAAACTCTTATTGCCATATTGATAAGATCTCTGCCACTCAGGTGAGAACTCAACAGCATATACCAACCCGATCTGCAAGTAATCGACTTCATCAAGACAACTTACACTGAAGCCAAAGTGATTTAACAATAAAAAAGGAAGTCGCAACAGGATCTCACCGGTCCAACAATGATAGACACATGGTCATAATACTTGAGTCTGCTCCATTTACAGAAAGCCGCCCTAACAATTTTAGCTAAGAGATAAGGAAACCAGATAAATAACCTGATAACAAACCAAACATATCAAAGAAAAACACCACAAAATACAAAATTAGAGATAGCTTGGAATAAGCCTAGCAACTTGTCGCTCGTGCCATTGCTAGCGATTTCTATGACGCGGTGGTTACAGGTGCAGGCATGGAGCCTACTCTGTAGTTCAAACCCCAAAATGCATATGTAACAACAAGATGCTCTAGGTGTGGGCATAATTGATTAATAGTGCCTCCCAGTACCTTGCCTAGACTTAAGAAACGGTATGTTAGTAAAGAAAATATAACTGGCCCTAACATAATTCATGCTAGAAATAAGAAGAATAAATTACTTCACTTGTTTCACGGGTGATAGACTGAATACTTGCATTTGTACGCACACACAGTTGCAGAATATGAAAGCCAAAACATTAAAACATCTGAGAAAACTGTCTCTATGTGCTTATATGTACAAGTAGCCGGCCAATATGGATCTCCTCATACAAATATGAAACAGGGAGTTATCTTTGTAGAAACAAGCAGTAACTATGATAATGCAGTATGCAACACAGCGAAAGAAACACACACTCCAAAGTAGTCTCCTATGCTCCGATTCCAGAAGTTAAATAAGTTATTATAACTAAAAGGATCTAAAAAAGGGGTCGTTATTAAATCCCCTGCGAAAATAGAGCATCAAACATCTTAGTGAATTTAGTTGGTCATATGTCGTGCAGATTCCATTTGAGTTATAAGCAAATTTGTTCCCCGTTGAAATTAATACCTTGCCCTCTGCATAGAGTTCAGCTCCAACTGAATTTCCTCCAGAGATGTAACACCTTGGCCACGAGAATCAAGTTTATATT
Organism: Alopecurus myosuroides; assembly: GCA_028641055.1. Classification (NCBI taxonomy): domain Eukaryota; kingdom Viridiplantae; phylum Streptophyta; class Magnoliopsida; order Poales; family Poaceae; genus Alopecurus; species Alopecurus myosuroides. The sequence goes on from CM054060.1 coordinate 47,525,326, forward strand.
CAAGATCTTGGACGTGTGGTTCTAATTTCTGTGCACATGCCTGTCGATAGTATGCAACTATGCATTGTCTGTAACAAGACTTCCACTCCATCCCTGTCCATTTAAGTTGGGTGAGAACACTGACAAACTGCAATGCATCGATAACAGAAGTCATAGAAAAATAGGAAAGTAATCATAAAAGATGGTTGCAAAAATGGCACCTCTGCTGCTGTGTAAGTAAGTAAATAAGGTATGATTTCCTCACCGGAACTGTGTTTATAAAATATTCAATTGAAGTTTTACCAAGTGACAGTGCTCCTATCTAACATGTGGCTGTAAACTAGAAGATGTGCGACCAAAGTAATAATATTTACGAACCCTCTGTAGAGGATGAAACCATTCCATGTCCTAGTCTCAAAGAGCATAATATCTTCTCCAGTAGCAAGTTCCATACTTTTACAACAATTTTAAAGATTGATTTATTAAAAGTTGACACTTGACATGGAAGAAAATATCACTTAGTTTATGCCTCATGACTGGGGAATCGTGATTGGGAACCATAGTGAGCTTAGCAATATTCCAGCTTGGAAGAAATTTGTTGAAGAGAAACGTGTGTCATATAAGGCATTATATTCTACTGTAATCCTTATTTTGTGTATGAGAAATGAAAATAAAGTGGTATCAATAACAGATGACTAACATCTTCGAATTTTTGTGGCTTCTCATCTTGACCCGCCAAAAATTGTTCCAAATCCTTCTCTGCTGAAGGTATAGTCTCTTTCCCTAGCTTCATATATTCATCATAAATCACACAGAGATCATCCAATCGCTTGAGAAAGTCTTCAGCAACTGATTTCACCATTTCCAGCACTTTATGTGATATACGGAACTGGTACTACCTGTTGTCCTTTGCTGAAAGATGCAACAAATAGCAACAAGAGAAAATGCATCCATCATATGTACAAAAAAACTCTAATGAAACGTAAATGGCAACATGCTATTAATTATTAGATCATCCACCTTTTTTACAAACCAGTTCTCTTCATCAGGTGTGAAAGCATGATCACAACAAGGGTACTTGTGAGTATCACGGTATTTTTTTCATAAGGGTCGTACATTACTCACATCCACTTTGCAAGATTGTGTACTAGCTGCATATAGAAAGAAAGCACTGACTTTGGTACATCGGCATGTGCCTTACAGAAATAGCTACAATTATGGATACCTACTTTCTTTGTATATCTCTATCATCAATAGCACCCTTCGGGATCTTAGGGTGCGTGTTGATGTCAACAAAAACCTTGGTAACGGATTAAAGTTTTGAGTTCAGATGCTTTCTCTTGCCTGCACAGAAAGATTAAATTTTATAAGTGGCATCCAATATGTGGCACAATTGTTCCAGAGGCAGCACCAAGATACAACACACGAGTACCAGGAGCGTAAGACAACACATCATAAACTGCTATACCAAAAATGAATCTAATTTGCACTGGAACCGTGACCATCAAGGTTTGCAAACAAATAAGAATGCAATAAAAGGCACATTGAACTTACAATCCAGTGTTGTCAAAACTCCTTAACATCAGTTTCAGCTTGGTTGCAGAACACGTTATTAGCATCAACTGAATCCACACCACCCATGATCACCAAAGATAAATTTGAAGGCTTGAAGCAAATGTTGCAGAATACTTTGGCCAATCCATGTCTAGCTATAGCATATCACAGGAGGATACTTTTCATTTTAATTCCTACAAAAATAGCAAGAAAAATCCCGCAATCACTTCCAACAGTACATGCTATTTACAGAAAGAGGGACAAAATTCTTCAGAATTCAACTAGTTCGCCAAGACTGGGACTTATGCAGTACCATGCTATCTGTCAACAACATGAGAAAGAGTTGTGTTTGCATGTCAAATATTCAGTAGCACCAAATTCATGGTCCAATCCAAGCATCCACGAGACTGAGAGCATGAATCTAGCTGAAAAATGAGGCTCGTGTACCTAATTACTCCGACCTGGCGACCTGGCGACGCCAATCACAGGCAAGAATAAGACTGCTTGCTTCATTGTCTGGTGGAGGAGGTAGAAGTAAATAAGCTTCTTCACCTCCAGCGACTGCGACACCACATACTTCACCGCCTGCGTAGCGCGCTTGCAAATCAGTTGAATTCAGCCAAGGTCCACGCCATGGGATAGAGGAGAGAGAGGAGAGTTTCCGAACCGACGGTGCGGGAAGAAGTGGGCGTCCAGGAGGCGCTTGAGCGCGTCGAGCACGTCGGCGTCTGAAGCGGGAGTCGACGGAGGTGTCGTAGAGGCAGGGGTCCGCGTCCATCCCCATGTGCAGATGCGCCCCGCCATCCACGGCGCCGCCTGCCTGCAGATCGACCGTATCTCGATAATCTAGCTCGCCCCCACTCTCCCCGACCGCGGCGCCGAGGCTGGGAGGCGTAGATCTCGGCAGCGGCGGAGAGGTGAGAGAGGCGAACGGAGACGGCGGCGAGTGTGCTGCCGTGTCCACTTCCGGAAGACAGAGGTCCAACGGTCATCCGCAACCTGGGCCGGCAATTTAGAAGGCTAGGCCGGTATATACGTGGGCACACCATCACGACTCTTGGGTCTTGGCCCATAGGAAGGATCAAAGGAGGACACCATCACGACTCTTGGGTCTTGGCCCATAGGAAGGACCGAAGGAGGACTAGATGAATTCGGGGAGATTCGGGGAACGCTGTTGTGCAGTACACTCTCCCTAAAATCCTCTCCAGTATGCCCAGAGATGAAGAAAGTGTCATCTCAAAAAAAAAAAAAAAAAAAAAAAAAGAGCTGAAGAAAGTGTGCAGCCTCGTCCTCCCCGGCGATCTGCTGGTACACCTGATCCGGTGCACATAAAGTATGAAATTCTTACACGAGAATCTCGAATTGTGTGTGTATAGAATGAAGCTGGTGGCTCTGATTTGGTGCTGCTGGACTGAGGGAAACAAAGTAAACCATGGGAGCTTAGGCTGTCGGCTGAGGAGTTCGGGTTTACTTCTGCGACATACAAGTTCATGACTGTACTGATTTTCTAAAGAATAAATCACCCGTGAATTAGCAAATTCCTGCTCCCTGGTAGGCTGGAAGTCCCCCACAGATGGACCGAGTTAAGATTAACATTTAGAGTACCTATCATACGGACATGTGAGAGGAGGTTGGGGATGGCTTGCAAGGTATCGTACCTGCAATCATGTCTTTGCCAGATAATAGCATAAAACTATCAGTTTTTTGACAAAATTCCAGAAAACTACCAGTTTATGTTTGAATCGCATTTTGCTACCATATTTTGACGAACTATTCGCAAATAGCACATATCTAGATCTAATGGCGAATTGACACCGAAACTGACAGCGGGCCCCACACGTCAGCCACCCATTTTCTTTTTGTTTTTTTTTTTGAAAAAAATTCTACTCTTAATTATTTATCTCTATGACATGTGGGTCCCACTCGTCAGATCCATTGTCAATTCGCCATCAGACCTAGATCTGTGCTATTTACGAATAGTTCGTCAAAATATGGTACTCCCTCCGATCCATAAAAAGTGTCGCTCACTTGGTACAAAGTTTGTACTAAATTAGTACAAAATGAGCGACACTTTTTATGGATCGGAGGGAGTAGCAAAGTGCGATTCAAACATAAATCAGTAGTTTTCCGGAATTTTGTCAAAAAACTGATAGTTTTATGCTATTATCTCTGTCTTTGCTGGTGCTTGCTAGGGCTATCGCCAATGTGGGTGAAGCTGTTGCAACTAAAGACCAAACGCTGCTCCAGTCCATCAACATAGGTGAAAGTGTGGGCATCAGCTCCCCTGCTTGTCACTGCTTCAACAACCTAAGATTCTGGACCCTTGGGAGCCTTATACCAGGCGATAACGCCAGGTTTAAATCAATAAAGATGCATACAACACAGAAGTTACACGATGCTGAAATATCATCTTACAAGACCGAAAACAGAACACACAAAAAGTACTAAGCAAGGCACGCAGCTTGAACGTACGTCGAGGTCCTCATCCACCAAAGTAGAGAAACACCATGGAGGCAGGAAGGGTAGGCACTTAAAGGCGAAACCAGTCGTCGAGGAAGAAAGCATCATCGTTAGTTCTAGTCAGGCAAACCCGTGTCGAGACATCTTTGCCTTTGCTGTTGAAGAGGACCCCTGTCCTCTCCCCCTGGTTCAAAGGGCGCCACACATCAGACAACAAAGTCGCTCACCCTAAGCTTAAACGGAGAGGAAGACACAACAACCACATAGGGCCTGAACTCCTAGCCAGGCTTAGCCTCCCAAATGAGCCTCACCACCAACGCCGTGGCATATCCACTTGGTCTTGACATAAGCATCCAGAGAGACATAGTAGAAGATCGAGGACACAAAAGAAGAGAGACAACACCATCAACAAGGTAGGTTTGGTCCCAACCAGAAACTGACTGATACGTCCAAACGTATCTACTTTTCCAATCACTTTTCTTATCGTTTTTCCTCTGTCGATGAGTCATGTCGACAAATCTCTCGGGTGATCCGGTAGGGTTTCGAATAAGAGAACGAGATAGGCGCTGGCGGATACTTCGGCTAACAGGGGGCTCGATTTACCCAGGTTCGGGGCCCTCGTAGAGGCAAAACTCTTACTCCTACTTGTCTGATCTGTATTATGGCAAGATTGATTACAATGGTGGGTGTCCAAGTCGAGAGATTGGATCTCGAGCTATGGCTATGGTGGTGAAAATTGGATTGGATCCCCCCTCGGGTGGTTCTCCCAGCCATTTAATAGGTGGCCGGGTCTCAAACCGTACCCGGGGGGTTACAAACCCTAACTCTAGGCGGTGGAGATTTTCCATCTTGTCCCGCAAGTCTTGCGGGTGGGCCTCCACAGGGCCTTCTAGAGCCACGGGGTAGTCCTTTGCGCTGGGCTTCAGTCTTGGGCCTTAGGATTAGGTAGACTCACTCGATAGGTCCTGAAGTCATCCCCACGTCAGTAGCCCCCGAGTGTTTGTTCGACTGAGAAATAGTCGAGTAAGCACTCAAAGCTTGTTCCTAGATCTCACGACCGAGTTAGTCGGATTTTTATCAGAAGGGTGGGTACCCTGTGTGAGATATACTCGAGTATTGAGCCGTAGATGTGTCGTGTTAGCTTTTTTCGCAGAAGGATATGGCTCAGTTGCTTGGCTCTCCCGAAAGAGCAGGGCTAATTAATTGCTTCTCGGGAAAAAAATAGTTCTGGCCTACACGAATCTGAGACCTTCGGCTCGAACTCGGCGAGGTGATCATTGCGACTGTGCTGTGAAGGTCTTAACGAGTCGAACTTAACCTTAAAGGGATAACCAGCGCGTCTGCTAGGATTTTTTGTTCGTGTTGTTGACACGGAAAATTTACGGGAGGACGCAGCTCGAGTTCGATTCCAGGCCCACAGGAGAGATCTTGGGTCTTACCTTCGTACTCGAAAAAATACGGCATCCGTATGTACCTAGTCGGCCGAACGACCCGGGATAAAATGATGTGTTAGTACATCGTGATGCGGAGTTGCGGGAGCCGCGTACTCGCGATTTTATTTTGGATCCGTAGCGGGTGTTGTCTTCTGCTCCTGAATAGTGGCGAGTGCCACTGTTATCATTCTGTGATTTTCGAGCGAGATGGTCTTCTTTCTCTGGATCTATACGAAAGAAATTTCGTGTCAGGAAGTTTATATGAAAGAAATTTCGTGTCATGATCCGTGCAATGACGTCATCCCGCAATCGCCTGATCTCGATGGGACGTGACGCAGTGCGGTAGGAAGCGTAGGGCCCATTTTGTGAGCTTTTTGACCGGACACGAGCCATCGTTTCCGGTTTATCCACTGGACGTGCAGTAATTACGCATAATATTTCGTAAAAGATCGTGCGGCGTAACCGATCTCCGCCTCCTCGTTTCCGCTCTGCACGTGGCGGCGGGGATGTATGCCATGTATGTGGATCAACGGCTCACAGCGGTCCAGCGGTGGTATAACTAGTGGGCCTTAGGGAGTGAGTCACTTTCACGGCCCTCATTCTCCTTCTTCCACCTCTAGCGCGCCCCCTTCCTCTGTGAAAAAGAAGAGATCCAATGGCGGGAGGCAAGAAGCATGCTGCGAACGTGGCTTCCGGCAAGGAGGCGGCCAGCTCTTCCGCGGCCACTGCGAGGAAGACGGGCGAATGACGCCCCTCCAACGTGACGAATAAAAGCGTCGCGGAGATGCAGAGGGAGGGGTTGCTTCCTCCCGAAAACTCCGGGCGCGTGCGCGTGTCGTCGAAGGGAGAGGAGGTGTCCAGCCCTCGCGCGAACGAGTGTGTCGCGTTCTCGGAGCACATTACCCGAGGTTTGTCGTTTCCTATTCACCCTTTCCTTCTCGGGTTGCTCCATGCCTATGGCATACAGCTGCACGATCTTCCCTCCAACCCAATGCAGCACATCTCGTGCTTCATCGTGTTGTGCGAATGCTTCCTTGGCATTTTCCCGCACTGGGGGCTCTGGAAGGCCCTCTTCCAGGTGAAATCTTCCGGCAAAAGGCTCTGCCATGCGAGAAGATCGGGGAACCGCTGGCGACCGGAGGATTCGGGATCCAGGCGACCAAGGAAATCCCCTATCTCGAGATGAATTTCGTCGAGTCTGCGCAAGGGTGGCACCGGAGATGGTTCTATGTCGAGGATAATGATGCTGGTGGCGTCCCGGAGTTCCATCCATTCACGGTCTTGAAGCGAAGGAAATCCTGGGCGCACACAATTTCAGCCGAAGAGTTCAAGGTGGTGTCTCCCTTGCTCGAGAAATTTAGGCGACTTCGTAAGAAGGACCAGGGTCCCCTGATGAATGGGATACACTTGGCGAGTGTGTTCCTGCGCCGAAGGGTTCAACTACTCGAGGACAGGCCGACCCCGTTATGGGAGTTTTCGGGTGTCACTGACCCGAGCCAGACGTGCGACGGCATTCTCTCGAATGCGTAATTCGAGAAGAAGATCGCCGCCATCACCAGCTTGAAGAAAGGAGAAAGTCACTCGCCATGTCCTTTCACCCCTTTTGATGCTCAGCGTCCTCCGAGTGAGGTAAATTCCTTATCTTTCTTTTTCCCTTTGTTACTTCTCTCTGTTTTGAGTTTTCGTCGATTGAGCCGTCGTCTCTTCTTCCTTTTCCTTTGTAGAACCAGGATGTGGCGAAGTAGTACCCACCACTTTCTGCGGATGATGGCGGCTCAGACCTCCTTACAAGCAACTTCGAGGCTCCTGTCACACCCCAGTTTTTGGACTCTTGGACTGTGCTCAAGAAGACAAAAATTAGGGCCAACAAATTTTTTTTTATAACCACATGATTGTTTGAACTAACAGGTGTTTGTAATCTCAAACCTATTTGCCACACAAGTCTGGTTTCTATATTAAACCAATACCATATGTTTCTGAGAGATATTCCTATTTATTTTTCCCTGATGTTTTTCCTATTATTACTTGAGGGATTTTTATTCCAAGACTTGGATCATTATGGTTTGCAACTTAAAACAAACTTTTAACTTTGTTGGATCCAAGAAAACAAGTTTCCAAAATGATCTATGAAAGTTTACTTTTAACTTTCCTATAGAAAACAATGCCTGAGAATAAAGCCAAATACATGTTTTCTACCATTGTTTTCACCAAGCTATACATTGTTATTTTATGATTCCTTGGCATTTAATAAATCCTTGATATATGTACTACAAAACCATAAGCTCACTTTTATTTTTGGAGAAATAAAAACTATCTTTTGCTTGATGTGTTTGTAGTATAAAATTAAGGCAGAAAAAGACATTTTTGGGAAACAGATAAAAACAGAAAGTATACCTTTTCCTCCAATGTTTTCATGGCCTTAAATTATTTCAAATTTGTTTCGAAAAGTTGTTTATGAAAGTATATAACATGGTTAACAAATCCATACTTTGAAAACAAATTTTGAGAATCATTTAAACACTGAAAACAAACTCAACTTTCTGTCTGTTTTCAACACTTAGAAAATTTCTAAGTCCTTAGACTGAATTTTCTGAATTTTTCAGTGAACAGTCAAGGATACACTTTTGCACATTAGTTTTCTTGGTGTTTCTTTGCATTTTTGGAAGCATGGCCTGGCATAGCTTGTTGACCATGGTTCCTACTCGACCAATAATGCTTTGGACCCCTTCTAGAAGCTTTGGGGATGGACATAAGAGAGGAGAGAGAAGGGTGACTAGGACAAGCATGGGCACCACTTGTGTTGACTCAATTGTCATAGCCACTTGCCCCACTTGCTCTCCTTGGCCTGGATAAGCCTTGTCCACTCGTGGCCTTGACCTAGGGCACCCATAGAACCAAGTTGGAAATGTCTAAAAACCCTAGGGCTAGCTCATGCCAAGGGTTGGCATCCACCCGAGGTGACCTTTTTGCCCTCACCCTCACTTCCTTCTCCTATATATGGCCAGAGGCCTCAAACTTGCACCTTGCACCTCTCATACTCCCTCCTAGCTCCCCCTAGTCATTTGAACCCGAGCCCTAATCTCTAAAGCACCCGAGCTCGAGATCTAGCCCGCAGGGTGATCACCACGGCCCCGGCGAGGCCCTGCCCAAGCCACTCCACCCCAGCCACTCTCACTGCCCCAGTAACACTCCCCACGATCCCCTGAACCTCCTAGACATAACCCCACCTCCCCAAACCACCGGAGGCGCCGCCGCCGTCCACCTCGCCGCCGCGGTCACCACGCAGAGCGCCGGCCGCGTTCCACCCTGTGAGGCCACGCCGAGCGCCACCGACGCCTCCCCTCGACGCCCCAGCCCTCCAGCACCCTCCCCGACCCCGCGCCATCCCCGCCGTGCCCCCACGGTGAGCCCTCGCCGTCGTTTTCCTTCCCGTGCGCGTCCGAGTGAGAGAGAGGAAAGAGAGGAGGACGACGACGCCAGGAGCGTTGATCCGCAGATCAACGGATCCCGTTGAACCGAACCTTTCCCGCGCCGGATCCCGAGCGTGCGGCGCAGCTAGGCCGCGCTCGCGCCTAGCTGGGCCGAGCCCCGCTCGAAGCAGCCCGTTCTCCCCAAGTTTTATTCATTTAAGTTTTTACTGAAATTGTACCTTCACTTTGGACTTGGTAAAAATACTAAACATGTGAAATAAAATCTGTAAAAATTCACGAACCCTAAGATATAAAATCTAAATCATAGGAAATTTGCAGATCTACTTTTGGACCCATATTTTGAACACAATAAATGTTTTGCCACAGACTGTCAGTGGTAATGTTTTGACCATAACCTTTAAAACATGTGACCAAATGGAACAAACTAAAATGCTATGGATAGGTGATGAAAATATCTATACAATGCAGTTGACCTCACATCAAGGTGAGTTACAGAATGAAACTGCCATCCAGTTTACTAAAAGACCAGTAAGCTCTTCTATGATTTTTAGAATGAGTTTAAAAATGATTTTTGGAGCAAATCCAATTGGATGAGTTTGGTATTGACTAGATCTATCTTATCCTAGCTTAGATTAATTTTTGAAGCTCCGGATAATTTTTGGTAGACAGATCTAGAAACAGCAGCCTTTCTGTTTTTGTTTTGGAATGGGTTTCTGTTTGAGATGAAATGTTTGGTTGATTTAATCTTGTTCCCTAGCATTTATAAAGTTGTTAGTGCTTGTTATTAAGTTGTTTTCTTACAGTACATCTACCTTAGAAAGTGTGTGCATGTTTGGAAACTGAAATAAAAATGAAACAGCATTTGTTACCCTCTAGTTTTATTATTTGGAATTATTGATAGAGCTAGATCTTTGTGTGAATGCTTGGATAAATTTTGTGCTATGATTGCTATGGATCCAGTACCATTTTGGTACTGTTATTTTGAAGTTAATATCTCTGTTAGCTTGCATGCCTTTTTTACAGTGAAGCATGTGTAGGTGTTGTTATTCTTTTACACTAGTATTGTGTTCACTAGAATAAATGGCTTGTTTAATTTTATTTTGTTATACTAATTTTTGTCATAAGTTAACCAGAGGCTTAGTACCTCTTTTGCGTTGGTATTAGTGGTCCCATAACCCACTGGTCCCATTGCATCTTGGTTGAGGATGAAAATCCCTAACCATACACATGTGAGAAATTGACATGTTTTAGTTATATGATTGATTTCTCTTTTTCCACCATGGAAAATATAATTGTTTGTTTTCACTTATGCAAGTGAGAAGTTTATTTCTTATCAGAGGATACTAGCATGTTAGATGTGATTCTTTTTGTTAGCATAATATTCCTTAGTAGTATCATGTTAAGAAATGATTCACTATTGAGTGCTAAATTAAAATTGTTTGCAAATGAACTAAATTCCTTATGATTGATAGATTGTTTGGGAATGATTTTAAATTGAGTGTTTGGATTTTTGAAAAGGTTTATATGACTTTTCATCAAGTGCATAGCTACTGGTTGTGTGAGTTATACCTTGCTTGTTTGCTAGTAATTGTTTTGAGAGAACAGATATTGCTAGAATTAATTTATGCATGCTTAATAGTTGTTTCATGGAATTATTTTGATGTTCTTGCTTCCTAGCATGAGTAGGATTTGTGTACTTTTATTAGGTACACTTATATTCATGACTTGCTTGTTTAGGTTTAAGCATCATGATAGCATTGTTTGCTTCTCTAGTATTGAACTAGTGTCACCACTAGAAAATGGTGATTTTAGCTATAGTTTTGTCAACCTTTATTTTATGAGTGTATGAGTTTATTATAGCATATTCAGGAAGTTATTACTTCTGTTATCCTACCATAAATTATTTAGTTGCATGTGCTATGGTTTTAGATTAATAATTATCGCTTATAGCCTGCTTGTGTAGAAATTCCCATACTAGTATACTATTAATGAAGTCCTGTTTTTATGCCTGTTTAATAGGAGTATTGTCTTGAGTGAAGATGGTGTTTTAGATTATTTTTATGACTTGATTCTTTGGTTATTAGATAATGGTTGTTTGTTAAATTTTCATGCTGGATGGATTCCAAAACTTCAAGTAAACACTAAGGTAGTAAATATATAGCCTATTCATCTGTGGTGTGTTTACCTGCTGTTTGGAAATTGTCTGAGTGTGTACCTTAGCATGAGTGTCATACTTGTGTTATTTGTTGTGCTAGTGTTGTTGTCATGTTTAAGAGTATCCTATGAAACTAAAACATCCAACTAAAATCATGAAAACATTAAGTGATAGTTGCTTGTGGTAAGTAATACCCACTGCCATGGGTATTGTTCTGTCTGTTTGTTTTACCTTAGCAACCTAACCTTTGCACCCACAAGCTATATTTTTAGCTTCTTATATATCTTGTTATGAGAGTGGTACACCACTCCATATGTGGTATGTAATATGTGGGATGTGGTTTCCTGAACCATATGTTTGTCTGATGATAGTTTTGTACCCTGAGCTCCATATGTGGTAAACTGCCATCCAGTTTACTAAAAGACCAGTAAGCTCTTCTATGATTTTTAGAATGAGTTTAAAAATGATTTTTGGAGCAAATCTAATTGGATGAGTTTGGTATTGACTAGATCTATCTTATCCTAGCTTAGATTAATTTTTGAAGCTCTGGATAATTTTTGGTAGACAGATCTAGAAACAGCAGCCTTTCTGTTTTTGTTTTGGAGTGGGTTTCTGTTTGAGATGAAATGTTTGGTTGATTTAATCTTGTTCCCTAGCATGTATAAAGTTGTTAGTGCTTGTTATTAAGTTGTTTTCTTACATTACATCTACCTTAGAAAGTGTGTGCATGTTTGGAAACTGAAATAAAAATGAAACAGCATTTGTTACCCTCTAGTTTTATTATTTGGAATTATTGAGAGAGCTAGATCTTTGTGTGAATGCTTGGATAAATTTTGTGCTATGATTGCTATGGATCCAGTACCATTTTGGTACTGTTATTTTGAAGTTAATATCTCTGTTAGCTTGCATGACTTTTTATAGTGAAGCATGTGTAGGTGTTGTTATTCTTTTACACTAGTATTGTGTTCACTAGAATAAATGGCTTGTTTAATTTTATTTTGTTATACTAATTTTTGTCATAAGTTAACCAGAGGCTTAGTACCTCTTTTGCCTTGGTATTAGTGGTCCCATAACCCACTGGTCCCATTGCATCTTGGTTGAGGATGAAAATCCCTAACCATACACATGTGAGAAATTGACATGTTTTAGTTATATGATTGATTTCTCTTTTTCCACCATGGAAAATATAATTGTTTGTTTTCAATTATGCAAGTGAGAAGTTTATTTCTTATCAGAGGATACTAGCATGTTAGATGTGATTCTTTTTGTTAGCATAATATTCCTTAGTAGTATCATGTTAAGAAATGATTCACTATTGAGTGCTAAATTAAAATTGTTTGCAAATGAACTAAATTCCTTATGATTGATAGATTGTTTGGGAATGATTTTAAATTGAGTGTTTGGATTTTTGAAAAGGTTTATATGACTTTTCATCAAGTGCATAGCTACTGGTTGTGTGAGTTATACCTTGCTTGTTTGCTAGTAATTGTTTTGAGAGAACAGATATTGCTAGAATTAATTTATGCATGCTTAATAGTTGTTTCATGGAATTATTTTGATGTTCTTGCTTCCTAGCATGAGTAGGATTTGTGTACTGTTATTAGGTACACTTATATTCATGACTTGCTTGTTTAGTTTTAAGCATCATGATAGCATTGTTTGCTTCTCTAGTATTGAACTAGTGTCACCACTAGAAAATGGTGATTTTAGCTATAGTTTTGTCAACCTTTATTTATGAGTGTATGAGTTTATTATAGCATATTCAGGAAGTTATTACTTCTGTTATCCTACCATAAATTATTTAGTTCCATGTGCTATGGTTGTAGATTAATAATTATCGCTTATAGCCTGCTTGTGTAGAAATTCCCATACTAGTATACTATTAATGAAGTCATGTTTTTATGCCTGTTTAATAGGAGTATTATCTTGAGTGAAGATGGTGTTTTAGATTATTTTTATGACTTGATTCTTTGGTTATTAGCTAATGGTTGTTTGTTAAATTTTCATGATGGATGGATTCCAAAACTTCAAGTAAACACTAAGGTAGTAAATATATAGCCTATTCATCTGTGGTGTGTTTACCTGCTGTTTGGAAATTGTCTGAGTGTGTACCTTAGCATGAGTGTCATACTTGTGTTATTTGTTGTGCTAGTGTTGTTGTCATGTTTAAGAGTATCCTATGAAACTAAAACATCCAACTAAAATCATGAAAACATTAAGTGATAGTTGCTTGTGGTAAGTAATACCCACTGCCATGGGTATTGTTATGTCTGTTTGTTTTACCTTAGCAACCTAACCTTTGCACCCACAAGCTATATTTTTAGCTTCTTATATATCTTGTTATGAGAGTGGTACACCACTCCATATGTGGTATGTAATATGTGGGATGTGGTTTCCTGAACCATATGTTTGTCTGATGATAGTTTTGTACCCTGAGAGCTATGTGAGGCAGTTTTCTCGGTAACGGTTGTGAGTTTGCGCTATTATACTTTTGCTTGCTGTATGTGTTGTTTAGCTTAGTTGTGTGTCTTTTAGACCGGAGTGTGTGTCTTGTATTCTTTTACGACGATAGAAAACGAAGAAGAAGAAGAAGCAGTTGTGGAGCTGTGTGTCAAGTTGAAGTTGCTTCAAGGCCAGGGACATTAAGAGATTGAGGCAAGCCATCCTGACGCTTGCTGTGATAATACACTTATCATTATCTATCATGCATGTTTTACTTCTGAAAAGTTTTACAAAAGCTTTGGTTTCCAAAAACTATTTTTTGAGTGAACTCTACTACTACTATTATATATATACTAGTTGAATGCCCGTGCTTTGCTACGGAGTAACTTTTTTGTCCGTCCCACATGTAGACATGAAGTACACATAAAAGTTCATGCATATTTCAAAAGATAGCAAAATATGACTCAAATGCACATATGCATGTCTCAGATCTGTTGGCAAGCATTACATTTTCAAAGACTAATCATCATGAAGAAAGCAACTCGAATGTGGTCTAGCTACATCAACATGAAATGAGCATGGGGTAGGCCACTCTTTTTCTGGAACTCTACCACCTTCAGAACACCTGGGATATACTTACTTGTCAGCATCCTTTCATCGTCTTCAGTTTGGATCTAAACACACGGACAACGAGATCTGGTTGGTCCATATCTGGAAGCAGCGCTTCCTGTATCTTATGCCAGTTTGGGTCGCAGGTTATCTTTAGGCAGGCTTTCCATACATCTACGGGTTTTTTTTATATCCGCAAATGTCCACTTACTTGGGAGTTTAATGGGTACCATCTACATGATAAAGATACTAATGTTTATTCTCTACATTGTAAAAGGTGTGTACCAAAAACCAAAGACATTCACGTATTAGGAAGAAAAGCATATACATGAGCAAGATTGGCACGGAAAATAACGAGAAAAAAGGAACCACAAGACTATATTCTGGAAAAAATGGAACCACAATAATGCACATAAAATGGTGGTATCTAGTACAAAATAGAAAAATAAACATATGTTTGCAATGTGTAATTGGATTTGTTTAATAATGGGGAATCCAACCTAGAAGAAATATGACAAAAATATATCAAATACTACATGATTGGCCATACAATAGTGTACACACAATCTATTCTTCTACAACTGCACCAAGAGAGGAACTAAGAATATGAAGCAATTAAAATGCCTAGTGAGCATAATTAAATACACATAACATTTGAACAAATAGAAGGTACCACTGCGCCAAGTACATCCGCTTATCAACATGACTCAGCTAATGATTTAATCTTACATGTCAAGTGAACTGAAAAGAGTAAGTTCTTTTTTTATGGAAGAAAGACTATCGGTGGCTGACACAGTTTATACTCCACTACTCAATACGATTCACCATGCTTCTACAGGTTGCTCTTATACTGCACATAATAAGAAAATACTCAATAAACAGTACACAATGGTTTTATTGACAGAGAAGTTTTGGTGTAAGATCCTTAGGTCTGAGCCTGAGTTAGAGGGTTAAGAAATGGCTCTAAAAAGCATAGGTAACACAAGGCCAAGGAAAACCTTCCTGTCCCAACGACTACCATTTTTGTATTAGTTATATTTATGCTAGAATAAAAGTTTTTTATGAAATCATGACAGGGAAAAAGAACCACAAGACTATATGGGGCTGCCCTGGAGCTATTGTTAGCATGAGCTAACCTATAACTATGTTGTCATTAGTAAGCTTGAAGTTTAAAAAATTTCAAATCACTGAGGGGTTCTACAATCTGTCCTGAAGTAACATATTAATAGTGAACCACTTGAGCATACATTAAAATCTTGTAAGTACTAAAATGTTCGACTGAACTATCTCCATCATGAAAAGAATTTATGTTTTTCACTAAGTATCAGAAAAGGTCCAGTATAGAAGCTAGAAGGAAAATGGGAAATAGTAATATCAATATGGTCTATTTTCGGATTGTAACCTGTATTGGCTGATTGGTCAAACTGGGTGATCAAAATCAGCTTCAGATTATACCCTACAGCAGAGAAATATAATTAGTGAAAAGGTGAGTCATTGTTTAATCATAATGGCTGTCAGACAGTCATAAGAGCTCAATACGCAGCACAACTGAATGTATGCAACATCCAAAACCAAAACTTGAGTATAGAAACAGAACATGAGCTCTCAGCATGTTGAGATGGAGAGTTACAATATCAAAAGGCTAAAACTTAGCAAACCACTAATTCAGTTTATTTTCTATTAGCTTAGTGCATGTACTATACACAGGTATAAAATCAAGTAGGACAAGTGATAGCATGGCAGAAAATCAAGATAGACCGAACAGGCCGAAGATAACTGCAGAGCAACTATTTATGAGTACTTGGATCTTCCCACGAAGTGATTTTACTTCTGTTTACATCATACAGTACCAATTCCTACATGGAGGACTAATTGAAACTCATATACTCTATGTCTATAGCGTTATTATTTGCATATCGCTTCTTAAAACGAAACATTTAAATGCCCTTTATTCATCACACCAAAAAATAAATTGGATTATAGTAGTGTAGTGCATGCATTCTAACATTAGTTGGTGTTTCATCTGTACTGTTTTGAAGTTCTCCAACCCAGTAATTTGCTAACTGTCATCCAACAAAACTCTAAATTCTCGAAGGCCATAATAGCACACTTTTTTTTGATAAAGTCAACAAGCAGAGGAGCGGCTGCGCATCCTGAGACCATGCCATTATAATCTGAAAGAGTGACATGTTGTTTACCTCTCCTGCAATCGCCGATACCATCACATCGCCACACACCTGGACTGGTTCTACAAGACGAAATTCAGCAAAAGAAGTTAGTTGTACAATCACGTCCTACTACTCAAAGAGGAACACTGATTGATAGAAGGAGTCCAGAAACTCACCTTACTCGACCTGGAGCTCGCTCTCGCAAGATGGACATGGGGACGTTGTAGCCACTACCGGCTGTGGCAGCTCGTCCGGTCGCCAAATTCGAGAGAGTTTCTACAGGCCAAAATTCAGCAAAAGAAGTCAGTTGTAAAATCGGGTCCCAGTGCTCAAAGAGGAAAATTGTTTGATAGAAGGAGTTCACAGTCCAGGAACTCGCCTAGCTTGACCTGGAGCTCGCTCTCGCTAGATGGACGGAGCGACGTTGTAGCCACTACCGGCGACGGCAGCTCCTCCTATCGCCAAACTCGAGAGAGCCGACGTGAGGCAAGAGGAGAAGTGAAGAAGAAGCGTCAGGAGGGGATGGGGCTTTGAGGATTTGTACTGGTCGAGGTAGTAATATCACGCCATCCACGATCGGCAGTTGCCGAGCACGGAGGTGACCGGCGGTTGCCATGAGGCGGCGCTAGGGATTGGGTCGGAGGCGCATCGGGATTCAGGGGATTCGGTTGCTGGCGGCGCTACGCGATAGAGCCGGGGCTCGTGGGCAGATCGATGGGGCTGGGTCGGCGGCTGAGCAGGAGGTTGAGCAGAGGCTGGCAGGCGGCCGTACGACTCAAGCGGTTGTTCGTTGCCTCACGACTCAGGAGGGATCGTGGAGAGTGATAATGTTTGGTTTCCTGGAATTTTTTTTGCGTCGGAGTAGCTTTCGTTTTTTTTAGCGCTAGGGATGTTTCCGTGCAGAGGCAGAACGTACCACGGGACACGGACACCACGCACTCTGCTTTAATAGTAAAGACTATGCCATTAGTTGATACTTGGTGTTACTAAGCCCATAAGCCACCATATGGTATTTATTACCATCGCTTATATTAGTCCCTAAGTGGACACCTTAAAAGTGTGCTTTTACAAAACAAAGGCTTTATGGAAAAAACCGGAGCAAAGGCGGATCCTTATTCTCCGGAGGAATGTGGAAGTGGTCATTTTTGGGAAAATGGTGTTTTCAAAAATGACACATAACCTAGTATTCGCCGGACAACCTTTACCGTACTGCCACCCTACCCCAACATGGGCACGGGGCTTAACTGGAAGTTTGTCCTTGTTAGTGTGTGTTCTATCTCAATCGGTATAAGGGACGGAATCCCTCGAACCGATTGTCGTCGAAACTTCCAATGTTGAGACATAAAAAGTGTGGGATTAAGTTCACCTCCGGTCGCATCAGTTGAGGCATCCTGGCTGGCGGGGATTAGCTCGGTGCCGGGGATGACCGGTAAAACTCAACTGAGAGATAGACACATTCTAGCTTGAACATAGTGGAAGGTTATGATCAGTTATCTGATGTTCTAGATACTGTTGTTACAGTCCGTGGTTGTTCACGGCAGGTGTACTGTATCTGGTGGATGTGTACACCTCTGCAGAGTATAACTTTTTCGAAGAAGCCGCGTCCTCGGATATGGACAGTTGAATGGCCATGTAGCTAGCATTGTGTCAATGTTTTCCAAACGGATGTTTTTCAAAAAAGTGTTGAACTCGGGAAGTTCGTAAGGGAAGAAAACCTTGTACCATGGAGGTACCGATGATGAAAAGCCAGAAGTTGTTTTACAAGAAGTTTTGCAGAGAAAATCCTTCTTCTCTAAGCAAACATCTGGAAACTGATTCCAAGAAGTTTTGCAAAGATAAAACTTTCTTCTAATAAAGTTTTATAAAACCTCTTGTACATACGATATCGACAAGAGAAAACAAGCTATATTATTTTCTTCTGGAGTATCTTCTTCAGCAAAGATACAGATTTATATGACTGCAACTGTGGTGTCATCCTATATGAACACCATTGATAGTGAACCCTATTTATAGCCTACCTATTACACCAAATAAGCATACTTGCATCTTTGGTAAGTTACATGATGGATGTCTTGCTGAGTACATTCAAATGTACTCATTATGGTTTCGCCCCTGGTATCTACTTGCCAGACATTGAGAAGGAGTCTCCGAAGAAGATCAACGAGGAGGAGTACGGAGCTGACGGCCTTGCGAACTAGGATCGTCTCCGGGTCAGCAGCCTGTAGGTTAAGACGTGACTTGGGCTCTACCGTGTTTTGTGTGTGTTTAGTCTTCCGCTGTGTGTTGTCCTGCGTGACAACTGTGTAGTCTTGGTCATGTGATCATGTGTCCTTGTAAGTGTTTTGTGCAACCGTGTAATGGATATTGTGTCTGTGTACTAGCTTGATATGTTGTTCACGACTGAATTTCCTGGGATCGTGAATGTATGCATATCGAGGGCGTCCTTGAACAGTGGTTCGAAGGGCGGGCCCTACAGAGTTGGTATCAGAGCTATCCTGACCTTAGGAGACCTTAGTTAGCATGGACGTTAGCTAGTACTCTGACAATGGAAGTAAACAAAACCAGGTCACTAAGATAACTATTTTTCAAAGCGATTCTATACTCCATCCCCTCTGTGTTTCAAGAAAACTCTATTTACACTCAAGTTAAAAAGGAGCATCTTAAAATTTTGCACACTATTACCTAACTTAACCCACTTTAAAATCTTGTGTAGATGGAAGTTATCTTCACCAAGTCCTTCCGGCTGGGATCGCATGCACCTTGCTACCGCCGTTTTGAGGAGGATTTGATCAAGATGGCTCATCTTATCGGTCGTCCCACACCTGAGTTGAAGGGAGCCCAGATTCACCATGATGGACGAGAATTGTCCTGGTTGGTGGTCTGCACCATCCGTGCACCTTTGCTAGCACCGTCAACCCCAGAGATCATTTGGGAAGTCGTGGAGAACAGTTGGGAAGATGGTATCCTTAGAGTGATGCAGCTGACCATTGCCAAGCTCGCGAACTTCTTTCGCGACAAGTTTGCAGGAACCCCTTATAGATACTTTGGAAGACGCGACGAAGATGACAGGCCAGTAGAAGTCACAGGAGACTTTGTGTTTGCTCGTCACTTCCAGCACCTGGAGGGACAGCTGTACAACACCCAACTCTCCCTTGATAAAGTTAGAGCAGATTATGACCTGCGAGGAAGAGAGATAGATCAACTAGAAGCCAGTCTGGGTGCATCTTCGGTTACCGAGCGTCGTCTCAAGGTACTGAAGAAGACCATGAAGTACACTGACTCCCAGCACCGCACACGAGTGAGAACCCTTCAGCGTCAGCTTGCAGCCAGCAAGACCAGAGTTGAAGAGCTGGAGGAACAGCTACGCGCTTCCTCGAGCACTTAGGATGGCCACAGGATGTTAGGAGTTGTGTCTTTTCCACCCGAGACGCTTGTTTGTCTGTATTGTGTGAACTCTGTTAGAACTTCGAGTGTGCTAGATGTGTTGTAAGACTTATGTTGTAGCCTTGTGAACCCTTAAGTTAAGTATGCTTGCTAAGACTCTGTTTCATGCGTATATCAATCTTGGTTTGAGTTGGCGTTTGTTTCTTTGACGTTTGCTCGCAGTGGTGGTATATATCGTTCTCATCTCCGTTATGAGCCGGCATGTGTCACCAGTTTTCAAAAGAAAACCAAAACCACCTTTAGTTTCTCTCGCCTTACACCATTCCTTGTCTTCAGCATGGCCAGCAATCTACCTCCATCACCTGAGCCGACAGTGGCCCAACTGTTTGCTCTGCTGAGGGAAGGAAGTGAAGCCGCTCGTGCTAAACACTTTGCCACCCATGTTTCCCTGGAACAGTTGACTCAGCTTGTCATCACCAACGCTGAGAATACTGCATTCCTTATGAGAGAATACCAGCAACTGCTTGCTGGAGAGAGCCGCAAAAGGAAGACAGTGACGCCAGGAGGAACTAGTTCATGGGCGACTCGCAGCGTTTTCCTGCGATGCCACAATCTTCAAGGAGGCGTGTGAAGGTCAAGGCTAAAACCACGGTTTTCTTTACCTGTGGACAGGAAGGACACTTTGCTCGTGATTGCCCCAAGAAGTACCATATACTAGCTCATCCTGATGAACCCCAAGAACGCCAGGGTCCATCCCATAAGAAACGCAAGAATCTGATGAGTGGACCTCGAGACCAAGATGATGCTGCAGAAGCATCTGCAACTCATGCCAATGGTACGTTTTCGAACCAAACATGTGAACCCCCTCGCTGGTTTGTCTTTGTACCCTGAGAAACCCGACGTAAATGGGACACTAGAAGTGTCACGTCGGACTAGATAAAATCTAATGATACTAACCAAAACCTCCATCTAATTTTTGTATAACACCCCCCATAGCAAATTAAACTTTTGCCGCATAAAATGGTTGCCATCTTACAGAGTTGGTAGTGCACAGATTTGGCTTAACTCTATGATCCTGAAGAACTACAAGTCCTTTAGGAACTCCAAAGAGATACATTACTCCGGAAAGAACGTTACACCAACAGGTAAAAGTTTCAGAAAAATAAGATACAAGTCTGTTTCCCAGCACAGACCACTACACCTACTTCGGTGTAGACCCTAACCTTGTCAAGCTCTCACCGATGGGAGCCTAGTTTGAAGGTGAGCTACTCTCACCTGATGCAGAACCCCGAGTCAGTCGACGACGGATTCCCTCCAGTCTTCCAGGCTTAGTGCCACCAGCGTGAGCCTCCACTGGCGCAACCACCGGCGCCATAGCTCGTCCTTCTTCCACCACGGTCTTGTCCCGGGTACCAGTCCACCAGTCATGGATGTCCCAGATTGCAAAGATCATGGCCAACAGGATCACGGTGACCGATCCCACCAAGAAACAGCTGAAGAGTAGCACGATGAGGAAGTGCTCCAAGAAATTTGCTCGCTCCAGCAGAGTGACGTACTCCTTAAAGAAGTCATTGATTAACTGGGAAATGAAGCTCATTGTGTGGTGCGATTTAGAGAACCTCGGCTACCCTTTTTTATAGCAGCAAGAGCAGAGCCCTCTCCTTCATCAAGCACTACACGGGAAGAGCCGAAGAATCCAGCCGCAGTGCTCATAAATGGCGCAAAAACACCACGCACCTCTTCCCCAAGTGGACAAAGCATCAACCTGTCACACTCGCAGCAGTCCTACAGCGAGGTGTCAGCCCACCATGAACCCACAGTGGGCGGGACACCCTGATGCTGAAAGTGTACGCACCATATGAGAAGAAAAGGCAACAAGGAGAAGGAGAAACGAGAAGGGCATCGACTGCCAAGTGAGCCCAGTACCCCACGTCAGCAACACACTCGAGAAAAACCTGGGTACATCTAGCTTCTGAGCTTTCTTCCAAATCATGGAAAGCCTACTAGCTGTTTGTAGCCTATACCCCTGCCAAACTAGGTTTCTGTGACCACTTATGGGTGGCCAGAACTTTCCTGTCAATTTTAGAAAGGTGGAATTTCTTGTTTTGGGGTATCTTAGAAAAGCAACTTTTCTGGAACAAGTTGGTCTTTATAACCCTGGCTTGATAACATGGTTTTAAGAAACAATAAGTTCAAGTTTAGAGCATGACACCCAAACCTTGGAAAGGAAAAAACAATTTACCTGTGAATTTTGGTAAGGTAAATTAAAGGGGGAAGCCTCTGTAAATAATGTTACAAACCAACAACACATGTTTGTAAACAAATCATCTAACATTGTTGTTTAGACCATACCCTCTTCTCGCTTGCCTGCGAATCTCGGGACGAGATTCTTTTAAGGGGGGAAGGTCTGTCACACCCCAGTTTTTGGACTCTTGGACTGTGCTCAAGAAGACAAAAATTAGGGCCAACAATTTTTTTTATAACCACATGATTGTTTGAACTAACAGGTGTCTGTAATCTCAAACCTATTTGCCACACAAGTATGGTTTCTATATTAAACCAATACCATATGTTTCTGAGAGATATTCCTATTTATTTTTCCCTAATGTTTTTCCTATTATTACTTGAGGGATTTTTATTCCAAGACTTGGATCATTATGGTTTGCAACTTAAAACAAACTTTTAACTTTGTTGGATCCAAGAAAACAAGTTTCCGAAATGATCTATGAAAGTTTACTTTTAACTTTCCTATAGAAAACAATGCCTGAGAATAAAGCCAAATACATGTTTTCTACCATTGTTTTCACCAAGCTATACATTGTTATTTTATGATTCCTTGGCATTTAATAAATCCTTGATATATGTACTAAAAACCCATAAGCTCACTTTTATTTTTGGAGAAATAAAAACTATATTTTGCTTGATGTGTTTGTGGTATAAAATTAAGGCACAAAAAGACATTTTTGAGAAACAGATAAAAACAGAAAGTATACCTTTTCCTCCAATATTTTCATGGCCTTAAATTATTTCAAATTTGTTTTCAAAAGTTGTTTATGAAAGTATATAACATGGTTAACAAATCCATACTTTGAAAACAAATTTTGAGAATCATTTAAACACTGAAAACAAACTCAACTTTCTCAACTTTCTGTCTGTTTTCAACACTTAGAAAATTTCTAAGTCCTTAGACTGAATTTTCTGAATTTTTCAGTGAACAGTCAAGGATACACTTTTGCACATTAGTTTTCTTGGTGTTTCTTTGCATTTTTGGAAGCATGGCCTGGCATAGCTTGTTGAACATGGTTCCTACTCGACCAATAATGCTTTGGACCCCTTCTAGAAGCTTTGGGGATGGACATAAGAGAGGAGAGAGAAGGGTGACTAGGACAAGCATGGGCACCCACTTGTGTTGACTCAATTGTCATAGCCACTTGCCCCACTTGCTCTCCTTGGCCTGGATAAGCCTTGTCCACTCGTGGCCTTGACCTAGGGCACCCATAGAACCAAGTTGGAAATGTCTAAAAACCCTAGGGCTAGCTCATGCCAAGGGTTGGCATCCACCCGAGGTGACCTTTTTGCCCTCACCCTCACTTCCTTCTCCTATATATGGCCAGAGGCCTCAACCTTGCACCTTGCACCTCTCATACTCCCTCCTAGCTCCCCCTAGTCATTTGAACCCGAGCCCTAATCTCTAAAGCACCCGAGCTCGAGATCTAGCCCGCAGGGTGATCACCACGGCCCCGGCGAGGACCTGCCCAAGCCACTCCACCCCAGCCACTCTCACTACCCCAGTAACACTCTCCACGATCCCCTGAACCTCCTAGACATCACCCCACCTCCCCTAACCACCGCAGGCGCCGCCGCCGTCCACCTCGCCGCCGCGGTCACCACGCAGAGCGCCGGCTGTGTTCCACCCCGTGAGGCCACGCCGAGCGCCACCGACGCCTCCCCTCGACACCCCAGCCCTCCAGCACCCTCCCCGGCCCCACGCCATCCCCGCCGTGCCCCCACGGTGAGCCCTCGTCGTCATTTTCCTTCCCGTGCGCGTCCGAGTGAGAGAGAGGAAAGAGAGGAGGACGACGACGCCGGGAGCGTTGATCCGCAGATCAACGGATCCCGTTGAACCGAACCTTTCCCGCGCCGGATCCCGAGCGTGCGGCGCTGCTGGGCCGCGCTCGCGTCTAGCTGGGCCGAGCCCCGCTCGAAGCAGCCCGTTCTGCCCAAGTTTTATTCATTTAAGTTTTTACTGAAATTGTACCATCACTTTGGACTTGGTAAAAATACTAAATGTGTGAAATAAAATCTGTAAAAATTCATGGACCCTAAGATATAAAATCTAAACCATAGGAAATGTGCAGATCTACTTTTGGACCCATATTTTGAACACAATAAATGTTTTGCCACAGACTGTCAGTGGGAATGTTTTGACCATAACCTTTAAAACATGTGACCAAATGGAACAAACTAAAATGCTATAGATAGGTGATGAAAATATCTATCCAATGCAGTTGACCTCCCATCAAGGTGAGTTACAGAATGAAACTGCCATCCAGTTTACTAAAAGACCAGTAAGCTCTTCTATGATTTTTAGAATGAGTTTAAAAATGATTTTTTTGGAGCAAATCCAATTGGATGAGTTTGGTATTTACTAGATCTATCTTATCCTACCTTATATTAATTTTTGAAGCTCTGGATAATTTTTGGTAGACAGATCTAGAAACAGCAGTCTTTCTGTTTTTGTTTTGGAATGTGTTTCTGTTTGAGATGAAATGTTTGGTTGATTTAATCTTGTTCCCTAGCATGTATAAAGTTGTTAGTGCTTGTTATTAAGTTGTTTTCTTACAGTACATCTACCTTAGAAAGTGTGTGCATGTTTGGAAACTGAAATAAAAATGAAACAACATTTGTTACCCTCTAGTTTTATTATTTGGAATTATTGAGAGAGCTAGATCTTTGTGTGAATGCTTGGATAAATTTTGTGCTATGATTGCTATGGATCCAGTACCATTTTGGTACTGTTATTTTGAAGTTAATATCTATGTTAGCTTGCATGCCTTTTTATAGTGAAGCATGTGTAGGTGTTGTTATTCTTTTACACTAGTATTGTGTTCACTAGAATAAATGGCTTGTTTAATTTTATTTTGTTATACTAATTTTTGTCATAAGTTAACCAAAGGCCTAGTACCTCTTTTTCCTTGGTATTGGTGGGCCCATAACCCACTATTCCCATTGCATCTTGGTTGAGGATGAAAATCCCTAACCATACACATGTGAGAAATTGACATGTTTTAGTTATATGATTGATTTCTCTTTTTCCACCATGGAAAATATAATTGTTTGTTTTCACTTATGCAAGTGAGAAGTTTATTTCTTATCATAGGATACTAGCATGTTAGATGTGATTCTTTTTGTTAGCATAATATTCCTTAGGAGTATCATGTTAAGAAATGATTCACTATTGAGTGCTAAATTAAAATTGTTTGCAAATGAACTAAATTCCTTATGATTGATAGATTGTTTGGGAATGATTTTAAATTGAGTGTTTGGGTTTTTGAAAAGGTTTATATGAATTTTCATCAAGTGCATAGCTACTGGTTGTGTGAGTTATACCTTGCTTGTTTGCTAGTAATTGTTTTGAGAGAACAGATATTGCTAGAATTAATTTATGCATGCTTAATAATTGGTTCATGGAATTATTTTGATGTTCTTGCTTCCTAGCATGAGTAGGATTTGTGTACTGTTATTAGGTACACTTATATTCATGACTTTCTTGTTTAGGTTTAAGCATCATGATAGCATTGTTTGCTTCTCTAGTATTGAACTAGTGTCACCACTAGAAAATGGTGATTTTAGCTATAGTTTTGTCAACCTTTATTTTATGAGTGTATGAGTTTATTATAGCATATTCAGGAAGTTATTACTTCTGTTATCCTACCATAAATTATTTAGTTGCATGTGCTATGGTTGTAGATTAATAATTATCTCTTATAGCCTGCTTGTGTAGAAATTCCCATACTAGTATACTATTAATGCAGTCTTGTTTTTATGTCTGTTTAATAGGAGTATTATCTTGAGTGAAGATGGTGTTTTAGATTATTTTTATGACTTGATTCTTCGGTTATTATCTACTGGTTGTTTGTTAAATTTTCATGATTGATGGATTCCAAAACTTCAAGTAAACACTAAGGTAGTAAATATATAGCCTATTCATCTGTGCTGTGTTTACATGCTGTTTGGAAATTGTCTGAGTGTGTACCTTAGCATGAGTGTCATACTTGTGTTATTTGTTGTGCTAGTGTTGTTGTCATGTTTAAGAGTATCCTATGAAACTAAACATCCAACTAAAATCATGAAAACATTAAGTGATAGTTGCTTGTGGTAAGTAATACCCACTGCCATGGGTATTGTTCTGTCTGTTTGTTTTACCTTAGCAACCTAACCTTTGCACCCACAAGCTATATTTTTAGCTTCTTATATATCTTGTTATGAGAGTGGTACACCACTCCATATGTGGTATGTAATATGTGGGATGTGGTTTCCTGAACCATATGTTTGTCTGACGATAGTTTTGTACCCTGAGAGCTATGTGAGGCAGTTTTCTCGGTAACGGTTGTGAGTTTGCGCTATTATACTTTTGCTTGTTGTACGTGTTGTTTATCTTAGTTGTGTGTCTTTTAGACCTGAGTGTGTGTCTTGTATTCTTTTACGACGCTAGAAAACGAAGAAGAAGAAGAAGAAGCAGTTGTGGAGCTGTGCGTCAAGTTCAAGTTGCTTCAAGGCCAGGGACATTAAGAGATTGAGGCAAGCCATCCTGACGCTTGCTGTGATAATACACTTATCATTATCTATCATGCATGTTTTACTTCTGAAAAGTTTTACAAAAGCTTTGGTTTCCAAAAACTATTTTTGGAGTGAACTCTACTACTACTATTATATATATACTATGCCATTAGTTG
This sequence comes from Alopecurus myosuroides, assembly GCA_028641055.1. Classification (NCBI taxonomy): domain Eukaryota; kingdom Viridiplantae; phylum Streptophyta; class Magnoliopsida; order Poales; family Poaceae; genus Alopecurus; species Alopecurus myosuroides. Next base: position 47,551,897 of record CM054060.1, read on the forward strand.
ATACTTGGTGTTACTAAGCCCATAAGCCACCATATGGTATTTATTACCATCGCTTATATTAGTCCCTAAGTGGACACCTTAAAAGTGTGCTTTTACAAAACAAAGGCTTTATGGAAAAAACCCGGAGCAAAGGCGGATCCTTATTCTCTGGAGGAATGTGGAAGTGGACATTTTTGGGAAAATGGTGTTTTCAAAAATGGCACATAACATTGTCTTCGCCGGACAACCTTTATCGTACTGCCACCCTACCCCAACATGGGCACGGGGCTTAACTGGAAGTTTGTCCTTGTTAGTGTGTGTTCTATCTCAATCGCTATAAGGGACGGAATCCCTCGAACCGATTGTCGTCGAAACTCCCAATGTTGTGACATAAAAAGTGTGGGATTAAGTTCACCTCCGGTCGCATCAGTTGAGGCATCCTGGCTGGCGGGGATTAGCTCGGTGCCGGGGATGACCGGTAAAACTCAACTGAGAGATAGAAACATTCTAGCTTGAACATAGTGGAAGGTTATGATCAGTTATCTGATGTTCTACATACTGTTGTTACAGTCCGTGGTTGTTCACGGCAGGTGTACTGTATCTGGTGGATGTGTACACCTCTGCAGAGTACAACTTTTTCGAAGAAGTCGCGTCCTCGGATATGGACAGTTGAATGTCCATGTAGCTAGCATTGTGTCAATGTTTTCCAAACGGATGTTTTTCAAAAAAGTGTTGAACTCGGGAAGTTCGTGAGGGAAGAAAACCTTGTACCATGGAGGTACTGATGATGAAAAGCCAGAAGTTGTTTTACAAGAAGTTTTGCAGAGAAAATCCTTCTTCTCTAAGCAAACATCTGGAAACTGATTCCAAGAAGTTTTGCAAAGAGAAAACTTTCTTCTAATAAAGTTTTATAAAACCTCTTGTACATACGATATCGACAAGAGAAAACAAGCTATATTATTTTCTTCTGGAGTATCTTCTTCAGCAAAGATACAGATTTATATGACTGCAACTGTGGTTTCATCCTATATGAACACCATTGATAGTGAACCCTATTTATAGCCTACCTATTACACCAAATAAGCATACTTGCATCTTTGGTAAGTTACATGATGGATGTCTTGCTGAGTACATTCAAATGTACTCATTATGGTTTCGCCCCTGGTATCTACTTGCCAGACATTGCGAAGGAGTCTTCGAAGAAGATCAACGAGGAGGAGTACGGAGCTGACGGCCTTGCGAACTAGGATCATCTCCGGGTCAGCGGCCTGTAGGTTAAGGCATGACTTGGGCTCTACCGCGTTTTGTGTGTGTTTAGTCTTCCGCTGTGTGTGTTGTGTGTTGTCCTGCATGACAACTGTGTAGTCTTGGTCATGTGACCATGTGTCCTTGTAAGTGTTTTGTGCAACCGTGTAATGGATATTGTGTCTGTGTACCAGCTTGATATGTTGTTCACGGCTGAATTTCCTAGGATCGTGAATGTATGCATATCGAGGGAGTCCTTGAACAGTGGTTCGAAGGGCGGGCCCTACAGCTCCTCTCGACACCAGCGTTGCAAACGCAGAGTCAGGCGAGGAGTTTCTAGAGGAGGAGGAAGAGGAAGAAGATCTTCCACTTCGCCACCGCAAGCGTCGCAGAGCGGAGGAAGATGAGATGACTTCCAAGGATAACTCCTTGAGTGATGACGGGGTCGAGGAGATTAGGCCCATTCAGGCGACTCCTCTCAACGTACTTTCTCCCGCTATTCATCAACCGAAGATTCCCACCGCTTGGGACCTAGACAACCTCGATGAAGAGGATGAGTCTCGTATTTTTTCTTTCGAGATGGGGTTACTCTTTTCTCTCCCACTTGTAACTCTTGTTTTAGCCTTGTGGCCATCAGCGCGGATCAATTCGCGTCCTCTGTCCAGTCTGTGAAGCAGAAGGAGGTCATCATGGACCCAGCTCCAGCTCCAAGCCCTACTCAACGACCTCCAAGCCCTGCGAAGGCAGTCAACACTTTGGAGTACGCGGTCCCTAGCTTGGTGGGCGGGCAACCTAAGGATGTCGGGGTGTCAACGAACAAAGAGGTCTCGGCTAGCTCGTCTGACCCTTTGTCGACCCCGCATGGCAAGGTGATGTTTTCTTGTATTTCTTTGTTATCGGGTGCACGGCAGTGCTCCCGATGGGAGTAACCCCCCGAGTCTATGGTCGACTGCTCGCAATCGGCTATAGACTGAAGTTAGATCTTTACTTTCTTCTTTGCTTCTTGGTTTCTATCGGGTGCACGACAGTGCTCCCGATGGGAGTAGCCCCCGAGGCTATGCTTGACTTCGTGCAGTCGTGTATAGGCTCAAATGATATCTTTTCAGACTCGCAAAAAGTTTTGGAGGCTATCCTTGACCCTTTGGTTGCTTTCGGGCTTCGCCTCATCCTAGCCAAGGCGGAATGCGTTTCTCTTACAGAAGAGCGCGATCAGATTCTTCGGGATGCCCATTCTTCAAGGGGTGAGTTAACATATGCTTCTTACTTTGGCTTTGTTTCTTCTGGCCGCAATTGTTGCTTGACGCGCTCGCTTCGTGTTGCAGACGAGGCTGCCCGCTTGAAATCCGATAAGATCTAGGCTAGCTCTCGGATCGCAGATCTTGAGAGGGAGCTGGAGTCTGCCGAAAAGAGTTAGAGTCCACTCGCAAAGATGCAGCCGACCGTCTTGCCGAATCCCGCGAGTCCTTGAAGCAACTGGAGGACGCGGCTGTGGCGCATGATAATGATTTGGTTGACGTCCTCCGTCCCATAGCCCAGGCTTTGGCTGGTAAGTTATCCGCTTATTTGCGTTTGTAACTTGCTTCTTTCTCCTGCCTATATTGATTCGCTCCATTCTGTTTTAGATGCAGTTGGGTTGATTTGGCGCTATCTGGAGGGGTCCGAGTCGACGCTCTGACGGACGTGTGCACTCAGCTGCAAGAGCACGGAAAGAAGGCTTGCTTCTCTCTGCGTGATGCTGCCCGAGTGCTATCGCAGCTGCACCAGCGATTACTTGCGGGAGTGTCGGTTCCGCCAACTCTTGAGGGCCTCCTGCAAGTTTTCCTTGGCGAAGCCGATCCCCTTCAGGAGTACGCTCTTGCCAAGACTAAGTGTGGAGCCAAGACGGCTATTCAGTTTGCCCTGGTGCACAATGTATCGGGTGACCTGGAGAAGGTGTACTCGGAGCTTCCTCGAGATGCGTTGGGCAAAAAGGTAGCGCTCTGACCCTTTGGCGATCGTGCTGAGAAGCTAGCGAAGATGCCCTCCGAGGTAGTTTCTCGATGCCGTGGTGCAAAGCCTGCTGCGAGTGGAGCTATCTCCGGAAAGTCCGTGTTTCCTTAGGATAGGCGTCGTTTCTTCTTTTGTATGCCTGGCTTGTGTAATGAAACTTTGGGAAGCATCCCGTACTTTTCTTTCCAATCGATATATTTAAAAGTGTCAACATTGGTTATTTTGCCTTACTTTGTGTTCTCCCGATGGGAGTAGCCCCCAAGCGTTCGAAGATATTTTTGTTGTATATCGTCGAGTGGGATGCGGCTTTTTGACTGAAAAAGTCGCGTTTCCTGTGTTCTTTCCAGATTGTAGATTCTGACGGTGGCCCATCAAGCGGTGCTGCTCCTTCGGCTGAGTCGTTGATTACTGATGCGAGTATGCTTGCTTCGCTTTGTTGTCGCGTCGTGGATGGTGAGCGTGAGCTCAAGGCTCTGCAGGGTGTGGTGGATGTTGCCAAGTCCAAGAAGAAGCTTGCTGCTGACCGCGAGCATTATGTGATGGAGGAGCTGGCGAGTGTCGCGAAGAGCATGCTTTGTAAGTCTCGCAAGACACCGAGTGTTTTCGGTGTTTATCTTGCTTGTGGACTGACGGGTTTCCTGTCTGTGTAGTTGTTGAACCCAACGGAGCGTGTAAAGGTCACTGGGTGGATAACAGAGTGGCTTGTGAGTCGAGCAAACCCAACATCCATGTGTGCAACTTCTGGTCTGACTGCGGCAGGGGTTTTGTCCTGGCTACTCTACAGTATCGAGTAAGTCAGGCGTAACTCTTTGTTGAGTATTGTCGGGAGGTCCTTTCTTCGGTCTATCGGGCGATGTACCCTTTCGACGTCGTTCCCGATCGACTGGGTGGTCTGCAAAGGCTGTTTTGTCGGGTGGAAGATGTTCGCTAGTGTGTGCGTCAGCAGCTTATTTGTGGCGCTCGCGTTTGTGCGGCTGTGGCATCCTGACGTCAACTTCAATTCTGTGGAGCGACTTCCTGAGACCCGAGGAGCGGTCGTTGACTTTGTTCCTCACTATGAGGTTGCGCGACCTGTAGCGGAATATGTTGCTCAATATGTTGCTTCCTCGGAGGCAACACGGGAAGCAGTTTGGATGAAGGAGTTCACATCCAAACTAGGTGTGGTTCCGAGTGCGTTGAATCCAATGGTTATCTATTGTGATAACAATGGTGCCATAGCCAATGCTAAGGAGCCAAGGTCTCGCAAGAATTCCAAGCATATCAAGCGCCGTTTTCACTCCATCCGTGAACATGTCGCAGATGGGGATGTGAAGATTTACAAAATACATACGGATCTGAATGTGACAGATCCGTTGACTAAACCTCTCCCAAAGGCAAAACATGATCAACATCAGAACTCCATGGGTGTTAGATTCATCACTATGTAATATAGATTGTTGCCCCTAGTGCAAGTGCGAGACTGAAGGGAATATGCCCGAGAGGCAATAATAAAGTGTTTATTATGTATTCCTTGTTTATGATAGATGTTTATTTCTCATGCTAGAATTGTATCAACCGAAACGTTGATACATGTGTGATTAATAAACAAACAATCGTTCCTAGTAAAGCCTCTCTTTTAACTAGCTCGTTGATTAACCGATGATTAAGGTTTCCTGATCATGAACATTGGATGTTGTTAATAACGGGGTCATGTAATTAGGAGAATGATGTGATGAACTTAGACCCTAACTAAGTATGACAATACGATCAAGTCATTTAGTTTATATTGTTATGTCTTACATTCGGAGTAACCTTATTCCTTAGACCATGATATCATGTCAATCACTAATACCTAAAGAGTACTTTGATGATATTAAACGTCACACCATAATAGGGTGACTATAAAGGTGACGTTAGGTATTCGGAAAGTGTTAGTTGAGGCTCATGGATCAAGAGTGGGATTTGTCCATCCAAAATGACGGAGAGATATACTCTAGGCCCTGTCGGTGATATAAAATCGACACCGCTTGCAAGCACGTGACTAGGTCATAAGGATGTCATATCACGGAACGAGTAAAAGATAACTTGTCGATAACAAGATCGAACAAGGTATGGTTGATACCGATGATCGGATGTCGGACAAGTAAAATATCGCGAGACAAAGGGAATTAGTTACGACGTTGATGGTTCACACGATCACGAGATTCATCGTTGAATGTATAGGAGTCATCACGGATCTCCAGATCCCGTTGTTGATTATTGATCGGAGAGGAGTCTCAATCATGTCTATATTATTCGCGAACCGTAGGGTGAGACACTTAAGGTTCGATGACGCATTTGAGAGGATACGAAATATCGAAGAATGTTTTGGACAACTCCAAAATTGTTTCGGGAAAATTGAAATAGTTCAAGGGGTTTTCCGTCGAATGGTTGTTGATAGAAACAAATGATTCGAGGTGCTATATGCAAATGTTTGTTAATAGAATCAACAAATATAAATTAAAAAAAATAAAAATGTTTTATTTATTTATTAAAGAAAAACCTTTGGATTTTCTAAGTGAGAAATTATGGGAGCATGAGTGGGTGTGAGTGGAGTGTCCACTCAAATGAAGAGGGAAGAGGTGGGGGCACCCCATGGCTGGCCGCGCCCCCCCTTTGGGATACCCCCTTCCCTATAAAAAGAGGGTGAGATCCCCCCTCCTCACACACTTGTCCCACCTCCCTTCATCTCCACCCGCTGCTCCATTCCATGGTTTCCGGCTTGGCGAAGCCCTGACCATGGGATTCTTCACCACCACCATGTCGTCGTGATGCTGGAGTTCCGGGGGGTCCTCTACTTCCGCTGCCCCGCTGGATCGAGGGAACGGAGGTCTTCATCGAGATGAACGTGTGACCAATCACAGAGGCACCGCCGGATTGCGGTGCACATCTTCTCGCTCTCGGGATTGGCGTGAGTACGACTACGCCAACAACGATATTGAATCTCGTAACGCTTAGAGTCTACGAGGGTATGTTTCCTAAGACTCTTTCTCCCCGTTACCTTTCATCTCCTATATTAGATCTTGGCCCTTCGGGTTTACCCCGCGTAGGAATTTTTTTGTTTTCTATGCAACGTACCCTTCAGGTGATACCGCACCGCTCCAACAGATATGTAGCCTCAATGGGAAGTGCACTCCAGGATAAATTTGCATGTCACTTTGTTGGTTATTTGTCAACTTACCTTTACTTGTTGTTACTAACTTATTTTGCTTTCATGACTTGTGCTAGTATTTTATTCCTCATCATATAGGACTGTTCACCTAGTTTGATAATATAGATAACCTATATTTGGTCAATCTATAATTGAAAGGAAAATAAGTTAAATTTATAGTTGCATATTCATCCCCTCTAGCCAACCCTCTTGATCCTTTAAATGTATTTTACGGAACTCGATTTTGGTGTCTTGATACGTCTCAAACCTATCCACAATTTCGGATGTTCCATGTTGTTTTCATGCCATATGCTATATGTTTATTATACACTTTCTGTCATTTTTAAGGATTTTCTGGGACTAACCTATTGAGAAGATGCCATAGAGCCAGTTCTTTTTTATACTGTTTTGGTTTCAGAAAAGTTGTTCTGGCAATATTCTCGGAATTGGACGAAAAGAAATCCTAGAGTCATAGAAAGTCGTCACGTACATGGAGTCCGGACGAGGCCCGGAGGGAGGGCATGGAGCCACCACACCATAGGACCGCGCGGGCCCCCCTGGCCATGCCGTCTAGTGGTGTGGGACCCTCGGGCGCCCACCGAAATTGCCCTTTTTCCTATAAATTCTTCCCGAGGCATAAACCCTAAATATATTGTCCCCCTTCCACGGAAAGTTTTCTAGCTCCGACGCCGCCGCCGACAAGTTTTGGGGGACAAAAATCTCTGTTCCGGCACCCTGCCGGGACGAGGAAATACCCCCGGAGCCATCTCCATCGACTCCACCGTCATCTCCATCGCTGTTGTTGTCTCCTATGATGAGGAGGGAGTAGTTCTCCCCCGGGGCTGAGGGCTCTACGGGTAGCTATGTGTTTCATCTCCCTCTCCCAGCGTGTGATCTTTATGTGACCATGAGCTTTGTAATCTAGTTGAATAAGTGGATGTTACTCTTCATCTATTATGCTACTCAAGTGGTTTAGTTATGAGATCTCCATAGACACTTTGATCACGGTGTAAAGGTGATAGTGTGTGCACCGCGTGGTTTAGCATGATATTTATATTTTGTGTTGGATGACCCTATGAAATTGTGGTGTTTGTTTGGAACCATCTAGGTCTCATGGTGATAGCGTGGGGGTTACCTAGATGGGGAAATGTGAAATCTAAGGAGTGCTTTTTGCAGCCCTACGCAATGATTGGTCTTTGTTATTAGACCGGAGATTGGTTCGGAGTAGCGTAGTGAAGAGAGATATTTATGCATTCAATTGTGTTATTATTGTTGAGAGTGTTCACTACTGAAAGTATGATCCGTAGGCCTTGTTTCTAAGCATTGAAACACTGTTTTCAGTCAGTTCTGCTACATGTTTGCTTGTGGCCATTTTTATTTCAGATTGCTATTATCACTTATAATCATCCATATTACTTGTATTTTACTCTCTCATCGCCGAACTAGTGCACCTATACAACTGAAAATTATATTAGGTATGTTGGGGACACAAGAGACTTATTGTATCGTAATTGCAGGGTTGCTTGAGAGGGATATCTTTGACCTCTTTCTCCCTGAGTTTGATAAACCTTGGGTGATCCACTTAAGGGAAACTTGTTGTTGTTCTATAAACCTCTGCACTTGGAGGCCCAACACTATCTACAAGAATAGAAGCGTGCGTAGATATCAAGCTCTTTTCTAGCGTCGTTGCCAGGGAGGTAAGGTAAAAGGTACTCACATCCTTGGGTGTGAGTTCTCGAAGTTATTTCCTTTAGATTCTACAATTATATCTTTTTGTTTCGTGTTTTTGTTTTCACTAGTTAGGCTTAATGGAAAACAACAAAAATATGAGAAAGATTTATAATCTTTATATTGAATTAGGACATGATGCTTTTGAAGAGAAAATTAGAAAACCTATGAAAGTTTGCTTGCATAATATTGATAGCAATGCTATTAGCATTAATTATTTGCACACCATTATTTCCAATAATAGGGAAAAGGCTAAGCTTGGAGAGGCTAGTTCTTATGAAGATGATATTTTTAGTTCCCCAGCTTTAGAGTAGAAAATTTGCTCTGATGATACTTTATCTCCCATATGTGATAATTTTGATGATGCTTGTGATATTTTAAATCCTCCTACTAAAAGTATTCCTTTTAAAATACCTATGAAAATTGTTGAACGTGTTATGAATAACTACTATTTTGGAGATGGAACTGTCCATCCTAGTGATCATTTACTCTTTATACATGAATTATGTGGGTTGTTCAAGTGTGCGGGTATTTCAATGGACCAAGTTAAGAGGAGGCTATTCCCTTTGTCACTTAGGGAAAAAGCAAGGGAGTGGTATGAACTACAAGATGATCCTCATCATTTGGAGTGGAAGGAGTTTGAATCTCTATTTTACTCTAAATTTTATTCTTTTCATGAACTATATTTAGATAGGAATTAAATTTATAATTTTTGGCCTCGTGATGGAGAAATCATTGGTCAAGCTTAGGGAAGACTGAAATAATTAATACTCAAATGTCCTAACCATGAGCTTCCCGAGGAAATAATTGTTACTAATCTTTATGCAAGGCTTTCAGGACATTACATGGATTATCTAGATGCATGTTCAAAGGGTTCTTTCTCAAGTAAGAAGGTTGAAGCTAAATGGGATCTTCTTGAAACAATTCAAACCAATAATGAAGATTGGAATAACGGCAAAGGTAAAGAATCAGGTATAAACTATGAGTATGATTGCATTAAGTCTTTTGCTTAAACTGCTAATTTTTGAGAGCTTGGTGCTAAATATGGTCTTGATCCTCAAATGATTGTTGATTGCTATAGATCCTTTGCTTCTTATATTAATGTTCCTAAAGAAAATTGGGACATATGTCATGAACCTTTTAAAGAAGCTTGCATTAAAAATGAAATTGTTATTGATGATTTCAATGAACATGCTCAAACTTCTCAAAGTAGTATTTCTTATAAGCATGTTCATTTTTGTGGAGCGCTTAGACATTGTGAAAAGAATCAAATCGAAGAAGAATATTGTATCTGTCATAGGAATGAAAAAACTAGAACGTGGTACAGGTCTTTAGATGATCTTGGTGAAAAAGTTTGTGCCCTCTATCCTTTTATTTGTGAACTTTGCTATAAAGTGGGTCATTTAAATTTTTAATGCTCATGTCGTATTAATGACCTTTCAAATCCAATGAGCATTGCAAGTTTGTGTTGTGATGACATGATCAAACCTAATCAGCATGAAGAACCTACATTATTTTTAGGGTGTGAAGAGTTATCAAGAAAAACTTCTTTGGTAGATATGAGTGCTTTTGATATGACTAGCATCTGATGACCCACAAGTATAGGGGATCGCAACAGTCTTCGAGGGAAGTAAAACCCAAATTTATTGATTCGGCACAAGGGGAGCCAAAGAATATTTATATGCCTTAACAACGGAGTTGTCAATTCAGCTGCACCTGAAAGTAAACTTGCTCGCAACAATTTATCAGTGGTAACAATTTTATAGCAGCAGTAGAAGTAAAATAACAGCAGTAGTAAAATAGTAACAGCAGTAGCAATCGTGGAAAACAACGGGATGGGATTACCATAGGCATAGAGGGAATGGATGGACGGGCGTTGCGTGGATAACAATAGTCATGTAATAATAATAACGTGGGCATTGGAGATAATAATAATAAAGTATCAAACATGTAGGCAAACCATAGGCATGTGTTCCAATATAGTCGTACGTGATCGCAATGAGAAAGTTGCACAACATCTTTTGTCCTACCAGCCCGTGGCAGCGGGGCCTCTAGGGAAATTATAGGTAATTAAGGCGCTCCTTTTAATAAAGAACCGGAGCAAAGCATTAACACTCCATGATCACATGTGATCCTCACATCACAACCATCCCCTCTGGTTGTCCCAATTTCTGTCACTTTGGGGCATCGGGTTCCAGACAACAATGTGTGTAAACAACTTGCAGGTATGACCAAGAAATATAGTTATCCTTATGAGACAATAACATGTTCAGATCTGAAATCATGGCACTCGGGCCCTAGTGACAAGCATTAAGCACAACAAGTTGCAACAACCGTAGAAAACACTAACAATGGATACTAGGCACTATGCCCTAACAATCTGGCATTATTACATGATCAATCTGATCCAATCCCTTCCATCCCTCTCAGCCTACAAGGGGTTTACTCACTCATGGACGGGGGAAACATGGATGGTTGATGGAGAAGGATTGGCGGTGTCGATGGCGATGATCTCCTTCGAATCCCCATCCCGGCAGGGTGCTAGAACAGGAACTTCTGATCCCTGTATTGAGTTTCGGGGTGGCGGCGGCGCCCTGTTGTATTTTTGTGGAATATGACGAACCCCCTCACGTTTTAGGGTTGAAGGCAATATGTAGTCGAAAAAGAAGTCCGACGGGGTGTGGGAGTTCCCCACACAACCAGGAGGCGCGGCCAAGGGGGGCGCCGGGGGGTGGTGTGGTCCCCTCCTGGCCCCCTTCTAGCTCCCGGGGTCTTCTGATGTTTTAAGACCAATGGGGTCTTTTCTGGGCATTTTCCCGAAAATTGATTTTTCTGCACAAAAACGAGACACCAAGGTAACTCTGCTGAAAACATCGTTAGTCCGTGTTAGTGGTATCCAAAACTCACAAGTTTAAAGGAAAACGATAAAAAAGTGTTTGGAAAAGGAGATACGTTTTCGACGTATCAACTCCCCCCAAGCTTAGCTTATTGCTTGTCCTCAAGCAATTCAGTGACAACTGAGTGCGATACAAGACATGTACGAACACATTTGTTTCATATGATGTAAATATTATCATTACATGACCAAGTGCTGAGGCAATTCATAATAAGATGTATGGAAAATAAAGGCTACCCAGCAGTTTTGCAAACCATGAAAAGATGCCAACAAACTAATAATAGACAACAGGAAGTATATCAATCTGCCGGATTGCAATGCTCATAATAGGGTATGATAAAGTGTACTTGCTTGCCCTTAATAGTGGAGCAAAACATAAATGCCAGAGCACCTCTGAAGTTCAAATGAAGACTAGAAATAAAGATATCAAAGATACAAGCATCAAAATTCTACCACAATTAATCGTGTTCTAGGACAAGCACATTACACTAAGAATAACATCCATTGCTCTCAAGAAGGTGCATAAAGCGAGAAGTTGAAGACTCAACATAAAAGTAAAAGAAAGGCCTTTCGCATAGGGAAGCATGGATCACTCATGTGTTAGAGCTTTTATTTTATTAAACATAGGCATTAAATATTTTTTAGAGAGGTGTATGCTTATGTCAACGAATGGTAAACATAAAATACAGTACATCACAAGCCAACTAGATTTCACAAGAGAGGATCCCATGTGAAGGACGCAACTGGTGTATAAGGTCATCCCTCTTTCTCTTTTGTTTACACAATTATGCTTTGACTGATAAATTATAGGCAAAAATAGTGAAGAGAATTTGCTATATTAATTTGGAGCTGGGCACCCCGCTACCAGCTCTTCTATCAATTGGATAAGCGGATGAAACCACTAGTCTAGGGTGTGAAATCCAATCAACAAGTGAGATAAAGATTCTCTATTTACGTCCTCATGAGCTAAAACAAGGGCACAAAACAGGAATGATTTTTAGCAGGTTTTAAAGGTAGCACATGAGCAATTTACTTGGAGTAGCAGTTAAATACCACATATAGGTAGGTATGGTGGACACAATGGGAAAACTTTGGTTTTAGGGAGTTGGATGCACGAGAATTCCATATTCAGTACAGGTGAAGGCTAGCAATAGACGGGGAGCGACAATTGAGAGAGCAACAACTATCATAATTATGCTTGCGACAGAACAAAATTTACAGGGGCATAAAAGTGATACAGATACTCTGAGGCAAAATAAATCATCGAGGCTTAAGTGACTTTTTGTTTTCAGTCTTAACATGCGTGAGCATGTGCCAAGCCGATTCAAGCGAAATAAACAGAGGGAGATACCACAATGCCATACCTTTCTATGAATAAAACAATGCAAGCAAGCATCTATACGACAAGCTATCTTATATTAATAAGTTGGAACTAACACGTGAGAGCACGAACTACTAAGCATAAATTAAATAACATATACCTTACATGATGGACTAAGAGTGTTCACATGATTGAGTATATGTACAAAAATAAAACAAATAGAGTTCGTACCAGCCTCTCACCACAATATGGATTGTCAAAAATCATCATTACTGCTTTTCACTGGTGTGGATCGAATAATATAGAATGATAATCAAGATCCAATGGAGACGCGGAAATTCGGTGAACTCTGCAACAACTTTAAAAAACCAAAGAAGAACAACAAATATTTTTGGGTTTTCGAATTAAAACAAGAACGGAAGGAAACAAGCAAACAAAGCAAAATATTTTTGGATTTTTGAATACTAAAACGAAACGAGAAAAGAAAGCAAACCAACAAAAGAAAATAAAGAAGCAAACAAAGAGAAACAACAGAAATATTTTTTGTCTTTTTTGTGTTTTGGAAAACAAGAACAAAACGATAAAAGCAAAAAGAAGCGAAAGAAAACGAAAACAAACGAAAGAAAAGAAAACATGGATATACAAAGAACTGGCCGAACATGATATACAAATGATTGTGATGTCGGTATACCTCCCCCCAATCTTAGGCTTTTGGCCTAAGTGAAGATCAATCATGGCGCGTGAAGCATCCCCACTGTGGTGGGTCATCCCTCGCATGGTCGTACTCGGGCGCATAAGAGGAAGATGAAGCAGCGGGCGCATAGTCATAACCGGGGTGCTGATATGGAATTCCCGTGGCGTCGTAGGGCTGGACGAAATCACTATCGTCCCGTTCCCCGGCATCCTCCCCTTGCTAGGGGTCATGCTCTAGGTATGTGTCCAGCTCACTCTCAGAAAGCATCCATTTTTTCCTGTTATTAAGATTAAACAAAAGAGGTGCAGGTAAAAGTACTCTCCTAACAGTTTTAGTAACTCTCCACCTAGATTGTTTGGAGAAAGTTATTTCAAAAGATAAATCGTGCAAGTGAGCATGGGAAGAAAGAAACTTATGTTGCACCATGGAAACAAGATCAAGCCTCTCTAAAGGAAGCTGCGGGTCTAGAGGGTGTGGCTCCAAACCATGCAAAGCTAGCAAGCGCGAGGCAATAATTCCTCCACAAGAAATACTTCACCAAATAAAATTCTACTTGGATCATCGGAGGAGTCACATACCGGAGAGCAAATGCACCAGATTTCAGTACAAAAGATGGGCTGAGCAAAGAGATCGAATTTTTTTTGAGGAAGAACAACAAGAGCTCGGGTTCCAGGAAATGTGTTGTGTTTGGTGGGTGAGAGAGAGGACTTTGGCCAGGGAGAGAGTTAGTGGGGGCAGGGGAGCCCAAGAAGGGAAGCCCTTGGAGTGTTCTGGAAGGCCCACTTGAAGCCCACCCGCAATGCCTTGCGGGCTAAGTTAGGAAACTTGTAACCGACATAGGGTTAGAGTTCGAGTCCTCTCCGGGTAGGGTTTGAGACCTGGCCGCTTATGTAAGGCCAGGAGAACCACCGGAAGAGGGCCAAGAAATACCGCACCACCAAAGCCTTGAGCTCGAGATTGTACTCTCGACTTGAGCAATCATCATTGTAACCGATCTATTCGATAATACAGATCGACAAAGGCAGGAGTAAGGGTTTTACCTCTACGAGGGCCCCGAACCTGGGTAAATCGTGCCCCCTGTCTAGCCGACGATCGTCACCAGCGCTCATGGGTTCTCCTATTCGAAACCCTATGGGATCACCTGAGGGATTTGCCGAGTTACAGATTCGACAATTGGCGCCGTCTGTGGGAACGGCGGGCGCTGGATCTCCGGCATCTTCGGCTTCATCATCCAACTCACGTTGGAAACCTTCGACTTCGGCTCCAACCAATCCTATTCGGATCGGATCTGTTGTGGTCACCCCTCACTCGCCGGAATCACGCCCGGTATTTAGCGATATGGAGAAGAGCGTCACCTTGACGTTCGGAAGCTTGAAGTTCTACACCAACAAGGAAGGGATCCTCCACTTCCCTGAAGAATTAGGATCTGAGTCAGAAGCCGTCGACTCGCGCCCTCATCTGGAGAAAAGTGGCGAGTCCATCCGCTTCAATACCAGCGACTACCATACCCTCTCGACAGAGTAACCTTCCCAAATCCAGAAAGCTTTCCGAGCTACGCCTAGGACGCACGAGCCACGACTGGCTCAGGTCTGCATGGAAGGATCGGAACAACCCCCAGAAACAGAACACAGCGCTGCAGAGCGCGCGGAGATCGGCGTCTCGCGAGACGCTTGGGACCGAGCCAAAGAAGCCTTGCGAACAAGCAAGCCGTTTGTGGCTGGAGCGCCACACGAAGACATGGTCGCCTACCACTATCATCTAGTGAGAGCGGCCACAGCTATCAAAGAAGCTCGGAAAGACCTGGCCCATCGGAAAAAAATGGCGGATGAATCGAGTCAACGCCGAGCCGAGCTATCCCTAACACCTTCGGTCGGAACTCGGCCCACAAGGAAGGGATACGCATCGAGAACGACATCCATGGACGCCGAGTCCCTGGGTGGGATCAGCAGGTGACTCGGACCTTCCCTTATGCGGGTTGACGAGGACGGAAACGTCTACCCGCAAACCCCTGCTGCCGCTGTCCTGGCCGTCGCAACCTACATGCAGATGAACCATCCAGGAGAGAACTACCCTCGAGCGGAGCAGTACAAACAGGTTCGGAAAGGATTAGGCATGGCGGCCTCAAGGCTCGCCTCCTACGACCGCAGGAAAGCTGCCGAACATCAAGAGAAGGAAAAAGAAAAAGAGGCATCGCGCAAGCATAGGAGCACTTCGCCTAGGAGAGACAAATCACCTTGCCGCGGTCGAGGAAAAGAAGCTCGGCGACGCGGTGATAGTCGAAGCAGCAACGAAGGCAGCCCGAGAAATAAAAGCTCGCAACGTCATAGCAGCCGCTCACGGAAGCACAACAAAGAGCCAAGGAAGGAAATCGATCGCGACTAGCCAGGATATAACGCGCGGTCAGATATCGCGCAAAATAAGGTGGACAAGGCAAGAGCTGCAAGGAACCGCGCGCGCTCCTCGTCCAGTTCTTCGAACGACGAGACCTGCGGCGCGCTGTGTTTCGCCCGCAGCATCCGCGAGGCACCCCTACCCAGGAGATTCAAGCTCAGCACAGAAGTGACGAAATACGATGGTTCACTCGAACCTTCGTCGTGGCTAAACGACTACCTCACGGCAGTAAAATGCCAACATGGGAACAAGAACACGGCTATGCAGTACCTCAATCTACACTTGGTTGGCGCAGCACATAGCTGGCTGGAAGCGAGGCCAAAATCCTGTTACGCATCGTGGGACGACCTGCACTACGACTTCTGCAAGAACTTCCAGGCCACCTACAAGAGACCAGCAACCATTGAAGAACTGCGGGCCTGCAAACAGAAGAGCGGCGAGTCCACCCGCGAGTATATCCATCGATGGACCACGCTCAGGAACACTGCAGGAAATATCTCAGAGGAAGTAGTGGTTCAGGCCTTCGCGAAAGGCGCCCGACGAACTGCTTTCAGAGAAGAGCTGGGCCGAGCCGCACCCAAAACTATTGGGGAACTGATGATCATAGCCGACAAATGGGCTAATGGAGAAGACGCGGTGCGCAACGAGAGAACATCATCGCCCACGCCCGAGGACGACCGCCATGGTCGAAAGAAAAGGAGGAAATACTACGATCACGACGATCTGGAAGAGATGGTAGCGGCGGAATTCACGCGAAACCGCGATAATGGACGCCGCGGAAGTCGCGAGTGGAAACCAAAAGCTGAAGACAAAAGTCCCGAGGAGGACCTTAACGCGTACTGCTCGCTACATCTATTTACAGATAAGCGCACGGGCAAAACTAAGGCAACACACCTCCTCAAGGATTGCCGAAAGTTCATCGACATCCACGAGGCCTTCTCGAAGAAAAGTAGATCAGCAGCTAGTCAAAATTACCCGCCACTTCCAGGAGGAGAACACCAAGGATTCCATCCGCCACAACCCCTACCTCCACCAGGAAATCCAAACATGGCGCTAGCCGCACTACCTGCGCCACCCGCACCAAACGCCGGAGCTAACGCGTACCTGAACTCGGCTGGACAGTTAGGGATGATACAAAAAGTATGCCCATCCCGCAGAGCTCAGAAGACAAACACGCGGCAACTGTGCATGGCTGTGCAAACCCCGCCAACAAGGCCCGAGTACCTGAAGATGGCGGACCAATCGATCACCTTCTCGATGGAAGACCACCCACCACGAGTCTATCGATCAGGACACGCCGCCTTGGTAATCCAAGCGCAAATTGGTAATTACGAACTGGCCCGCGTATTTATGGACGGAGGCAGCGGCATCAACATTATCTACGCGGATACGCTCCGCCGGATGAACAGGAACCTGGATGGACTTGCGGAATCAGAAACATCCTTCCACGGGATAGTTCCAGGAAAGGCGATCCGTCCACTCGGAACAATCAACCTAGAGGTTGTGTTGGGCAATCGACGCAATTACAGAAGAGAATTCCTCAACTTTGAAGTAGTCGACTGGCCCTCACAGTACCACGCCATTCTTGGTCGAACAGCGTTCGCCAGATTCATGGCAGTACCACATTACGCGTACCTGAAGCTCAAGCTACCCGGGGAATATGGTGTAATCACCATCGACGGAGATTTCCAGAAGTCCAACAAGTGCGACATCGAGTTCAACGAGATCGCAAAATCTTTCGGGATGCAAGAAGAACTGGAGGAGATAGCAAAGACCACGGACCACTCCGTGATGCCCCTCACAAAGAAAAACGCGCCAGAATTGGAATTCAACGCCAACAGCGACACTCGAAAACATCACGTGCACCCGACAGACTCTGCGAAGACGGCGATGGTTTCAACTACCCTCTCGCTAGCATAGGAAAGCACGCTCGTCGAACTCCTCCGTGAGTACTGGGAAATTTTCGCCTGGCAGCCCTCAGATATGCCAGGAATACCCAGGGAGTTTGCCGAGCACTCACTTGAAGTATTTAAAGATGCAAAACCTATCAAGCAGACCACTCGACGGTTCTCAGAACCCAAGCAGGAAGCGCTTGGAGAAGAAGTAAACAGATTGCTAGCAGCAAAATTCATCAGGGAGATTAAGATATCCACTTGGTTAGCAAACCCAGTGCTGGTCCCAAAGAAGAACACCAACATCTTTCGAGTGTGCATCGACTACACGTCGTTTAATAAGCATTGCCCCAAGGATAACTTTCCCCTCCCACGAATCGACCAGATCGTGGACTCCACCGCGGGCTGTCAACGCCTCTCCTTCCTGGACGCCTACTCGGGATATAATCAGATCCGGATGAAGAAGGAAGACGAGGAAAAGACAGCATTCATCACACCACACGGTGTGTACTGCTACACGATAATGCCCTTCGGGCTCAAAAACGCAGGCGCAACATATCAGCGCTGCATGCAAAAATGCCTCGCCAAGCTCATTGGCAAGAACGTACAAGTGTAAGTTGACGACATCGTCATCAAGACTCGAGTATAGGATACACTCCTCGAGGACGTTAGAGAAACATTTGACGCTCTAAACGCATACAGGATTAAGGTCAACCCGACAAAATGCGTCTTCGGCGTCCCAGCAGGACAACTTCTCGGGTACCTGGTATCCGCTAGAGGCATCGAAGCCAACCCAGAGAAGATACAAGCAATCTTGACAATGAAGGAGCCAACCAATCTACGCGGAGTCCAACAGCTCGCAGGGCGACTAGCTCGCGGAGTCCAACGATTGGGTGAGCAGGCGTTACCCTTCTATAAACTGCTGAAAAAGACGGACAAGTTCGAATGGACACCGGAAGCTAAGCAGGCATTCGCAGACCTGAAGCGATCCTTGCAGAGAAGGCGCATTCTGGCAACACCACAAGAAAGGGAGCCACTATACCTATACCTAGCCGCAACAAACCAGGTCATCGGCACGGCCATCGTGGTCGAACGACCTGAGGAGGGAAAGGCATATGGAGTTCAAAGACCAATCTACTACATCAGCGAGGTGCTATCGCCGTGCAAACAACGATATCCTCACTACCAGAAGCTCGCATATGGAGTTGTTCTCACAGCTCGAAAACTCAAGCACTACTTCCAGGAACATACCATAACAGTGGTTAATGATGCATCACTCGGTACAATCATGAACAACCCAATGGCATCTGGAAGAATAGCGAAGTGGAGCATCGAGCTGGGCGCTTGGGACATCATCTATGCAGGACGCAATTCCGTGAAATCCCAGGTACTCGTGGAATTCCTGAGCGAGTGGACAGAGCTCCAAACACCCGGGCCGCCAGAATACACGACTAACTGGATCATGTACTTTGACGGATCCAACAGAAACGAAGGAGCAGGAGCTGGGATCGTCCTCATATCACCCAGAGGTGACAAGCTGCAATACGTCCTACGACTGGATTTCCCACCCGACGTTCCAACATCAAACAACGACGCAGAATATGAGGCCCTGTTGCATGGGATGAAGACATGGTCGGACCATTACGCAAGTCCACACCAGGTGGATATACACACTTGCTGGTCGCAGTCGATAAATTTACCAAATGGATCGAAGCCATGCCAGTAACTTCAGCCAGCGCCCAATGCGCCGTCAAATTCCTCAATTCTATCGTATGCAGATTTGGAGTACCACACGACATCATTACTGACAATGCTAGCAACTTCACAGCAAAGGAAACACAGCAGTTCTGCGAAGAAAAGGGCATCACCTTCAAATTCGCTTCAGTTGCCCATCCGCAAACCAACGGCCAAGTCGAAAGATCCAACGGATTAGTTTCAGCTGGCATCAAGAAACGTCTACTCGATCGCAACAGGACATTGGGCAGAAGAGCTACCCTCCGTGCTATGGAGCCTCTGCACAACTCCAAATCGATCCACAAACTACACACCATTTTTCATGGTATACGGGGCCGAAGCAGTCCTTCCCGAGGACATCAGGTTCAGCGCCCCACGGGTTGTTGCTTACAGCGAAGAAACCTCCAACAGGGCACTCGCGGATGATATGGACGCACTCGACGAAATGCGCGATATTGCACTCGCAAGATCCGCAGTATACCAGCATTCGCTGCGAAACTATCACAGTCGCCGCATACGCCACAGAGCCTTCGCAGTAGGAGATCTGGTGCTACGACTCAAGCAGAAGGAAGGACACAAGCTCGAGCCACCATGGGAAGGACCCTTCATAAACACGAAGTTATCCCAGGTGGCGCCTATCGACTGAAGAATCCGACGACTGGAGGCATCTATTCCAACCCTTGGAATGTTGCACAACTCCGCAAATTTTATCCCTAGATTCATTTTTACTCATCATAATAAGGCTATATTAGCCATCTTGTAGCTCGAAAGAAAAACACATGACTTCTCAGTCATTGCAATAAAATACATGGTTTCTCAACCATAGATACTCGAGTTCTCCATCCTTACATGCTAAAAGCAACAGGTATACACCCCACAAACACACGGGGGCTACACCTAACACAGCATCACAGGAAGAATTTTGTATACAAGGTAAACAACTTACAAAAGTTTTTTACAACTACATAGCGCAGCAGGATACATACATCCTACAATCACACATGGCGATGAGCATTCTCAGCCGCCAAAACCCGATCTACCTCAGCCGAGGTCAATCGAATGATTTCCTCTGCCGCAGGTCTAACAACCCTATAATGAGGAGAAATGTCGACGATTGGACCATCAGGAAGTCTAGCTACAGAGTTGAAATTCACCTCAGGATGCCACAACCGGACGAAACAGAGGGCCACTACCGAGCCACAAATCATCTGATTGCGAACACACTCGCGAATTTCTCCTTCTCGCCCGAACACCCTGAGAAGATGGCTCCAATCCTCAGGACCCCTCTCCAACGGATAGAAAGCAGCGTTCATTGCAATCAAAACCTCGTGAAAGGAACTCACGAGTATCTTCGCCTGGATGACCCAGAACTTTAAGGTAGCAAGCACAAAGCCTCGACTATGATCGGACAAAAAATTACTCGCATGGGGCTTTGAGCTGCCAGCTTCCTGAAGGATGTGGTTCTTCACCCACTGTTTCTCACTCCTATCATCCGGCCGAACAACTGAAAAACAAAGGTATATGATCAAAGAAAGATACAGGACAAAGAAGACTAGGGGGCTGAACAACTTACAGAGCAAATCCTCGGCGACAGACGCCAATTCATCCATCACAAACTGCTCGCGTTCAATCGCCAACTTTTGTTTGGACTTGGCTACATCCGCTACCCCACGCAATGCTTTTAGCTTGCGTTCACCATCCGCAACACGATCACGGAGGCCTGCAAAGGTCCCAACAGCGGCAACAAGAGGATTTGCCGGGGTAGCAAGTCCACGTGAAGACTCCGCAGCAATCCCGGTTACCTGGAAGAATACATGGAAATTGAAGGAATAAGATGCCCCATTCGAGATATAACAATCACCTATTCGACAGGTGCTCGGGGGCTACTCCCATCGGGAGGAAACACACATCAAATCAGTCACAGTAAGCATCTCAGAAAGACATCTCGATTAAACGATGAAAATACGGGAATGCATCCCAAGGTTCATTACAATCGAAAGAGCGAAATACAAAGAAAATATACTAAGGAGCTTCAGTTGTGCTGCCGCTCGCGACGGTGCCTCCCCTAGCACGGGCGAACAACTCGGATAGCTTTCGAGCAAGGACTCCGGCTGGCTCGCCAAAACGACGAAGCCCTACCTTTTTGCCCGTAGAAGGATCGACGGGAAGGTCCGAGTACGCCTCTTCCAAACCGGTGACTCCATGCGCCGGCGCAAACTGGATGGCGGTCTTCACCCCAGACTCCGACTGCGCAACCGCGTAGGTGCCAAGAAGATTGCCCTCCGAGAAAATCTTCAAAAGATCACCCAGCGCAGGTGGAGACACGGCGTCGACTAGAAGGCGACCGTGAAGCTGCGTCAGCACTCGAATGGCATCGCCAATCAGAGTGCAAATCCCTTCGGAGTGCCTCCTGAGCTGGGCGCAGGAATCGGTCAACGCATCCACCCGTTGAACCCCAGGAAGCTCTAATGGGACGCCCAGAAGACCTGCAAAGGAAGATATTAAAATCCAAGGACCTATCAGACAACCAGAAGACGACAATAGACCAAAAGCAACTTACCCGCAAAACGTTCGGCCAGAGGACGAAGGAAGTCGACAAGGTCGGAGTCCGCCTTGGAGCCAGCCTCCTCCAGGTTCTTCAGAGCATCCTGGGCAGCCGCAAGCTTTCCTTCGAGGTCAGCCGACAGCATGCGGGAGGACACAAGTTCCTGTCGAGTAGCTGCCAACTGAGCCTCTTGAGCAATTGCCCGAGTGGAGGCATCCGCCTTCTCGGCCTTCATGAACTCAACTTGAGCTGCGCAGCAATGGTTATCAGAAACAAAGAAGTTGGCAGAAATAAAGAGACAAAGATGGGGGAAGGTGATAAAACTTACTTCGAAGGAGCTCATTTTCGCTGACGAGTCGATCACGATTCGACCGAAGGGTCCCGCATTCCGCTTCGGCAAGAATGACACGGTGACCAACGGCCGCAAGAGAGTCGATGAGGGACTGCAAAGAACATGAAGATAGTAGAATCAGAGAAGAGAAATTTGAGCCTATACACGATTGAAAACATTCGAGTATAGCCTCGGGGGCTACTCCCATCGGGAGCACTGTCGTGCACCCGATAAAGCAAGAAGAAAGGACGAGGTCTACATCTTTGAGCCTGTAGCTAATCGCATGCGATCAACTACAGCCTCGGGGGCTACTCCCATCGGGAGCACTGCCGTGCACCCGATAAAAAACAGATCCAAACTGACAAAGCACTAAAGAAGCAAGCAGCAAAGTTTACCTGGCCTTGGGCGAAGGAAAGGGGATCCGCTGAGCTACCCGACACCTCCTTCGGAGTCGAGCCCCCAGCAGCAAAACTAGGAATTCTGTATTCCGTAGTTGCCGCGGTGGGGGCTACACTCGGCAAATTCTGCACGGTGTCAGTGGTAGGGGTCCCACCCGCGGTTTCAACCTTGTTCCTCTTTTCGAGAGGAAGGGAAGAGACGAACCTACGAGGGCTGATAGCTTGCAGACTACAATGATGACAGTATGTCAAAAGACGCGAAAGGAAAATGTTCGACTAAGAACAAGAAGAGAAACTTACTCGCCGTCATCTTCGTCATCCAACATATCCGCATTCCATGCGGTCTGGATATTTGGAAATGAGGGAGAAGGAGCGCGCGTGCGTAGCGGGGTCACGATGAGGGGTCCCTTCCCGGGCGATTCCTTATCCAAAGAGTTATCCTTGGAAGTGGCCTCATCATTCTCCACTCGACGGCGTTTCCGATGAAGAAGATCACTGTCCGACTCCTCCGCGCCATCTGAGGAGTCGTGCTCGGAACTTGACGAGACGTTAGCAACGCTGGTGTCGGCAGGGCCGTCCAAGTTACTCGCCGACAAATCCGAAGCCTCCTCCCCAGACATTGGCGGGTAGCAGGTGGCCACGGCTAGGCTCTACAAAAGAAGATAGAAGAAAAGGGAGATAAAATCTCAGTCGACCAAATTTGAAAACAAGAAAAGAAATGAAGTCAAAGGGCGAATCAAACTTACTTCGGATGGTGGAGGCCTTGACGCCTCGAAAGCTGCGACAATGCAGTCGGCGATGGTTTCACAAACCTTCAAGCTAGTAATGGCCGCGATCTTCTTCTCGAACTCGACGTTCGAAAGCTCTTCGCGGCTCACGCGACTGGGATCTTCAGCACCCCGATACTCCCACATCGCGGAAGGCCTGTCCTGCAGGGGCTGAATCCTGCGCTTGAGGAAGATGCTCGCCAGGTGCAGCCCGTTCAGCACAACTCCAGCAGACTACAATGACGACAGTATGTCAAAAGACGCGAAAGGAAAATGTTCGACTAAGAACAAGAAGAGAAACTTACTTATCGTCATCTTCATCATCCAACATATCCGCATTCCATGCGGTCTGGATATTTGGAAATGAGGGAGAAGGAGCGCGCGTGCGTAGCGGGGTCACGATGAGGGGTCCCTTCCCGGGCGATTCCTTATCCAAAGAGTTATCCTTGGAAGTGGCCTCATCATTCTCCACTCGACGATGTTTCCGATGAAGAAGATCACTGTCCGACTCCTCCGCGCCATCTGAGGAGTCGTGCTCGGAACTTGACGAGGCGTTAGCAACGCTGGTGTCGGCAGGGCCGTCCAAGTTACTCGCCGACAAATCCGAAGCCTCCTCCCCAGACATTGGCGGGTAGCAGGTGGCCACGGCTAAGCTCTACAAAAGAAGACAGAAGAAAAGGGAGATAAAATCTCAGTCGACCAAATTTGAAAACAAGTAAAAAGTAATGAAGTCAAAGGGCGAATCAAACTTACTTCGGATGGTGGAGGCCTTGACGCCTCGAAAGCTGCGACAGTGCAGTCGGGGAAGGTTTCGCACACCTTCAAGCTAGTAATGGCCGCGATCTTCTTCTCGAACTCGACGTTCGAAAGCTCTTCGCGGCTCACGCGACTGGGATCTTCAGCACCCAGATAATCCCACATCGCGGAAGGCCTGTCCTGCAAGGGCTGAATCCTGCGCTTGAGGAAGATGCTCGCCAGGTGCAGCCCGTTCAGCACAACTCCAGCAGCTTGGTCCCGAAGGGCGGCCACCTTGGAGAGTAGCGGCGTAACAACCTGGTTCTCTTCAGTCGACAGTTTATGCGCCCAGGACTTCCGCCTCTTTAGGACAGCGAATCGGTGGAATTCCTGAATTCCACCCGAGCTGTTGTCGGTGACGTAAAACCACTTCTTTCTCCACCCTTGAGCGGAGTCGATGAAGTGCATCCCGAAGTAGATGGTGTCCGATTTCGCCTGGATTCCGAAACAGTCGGTGCGCAGCGGCTCGCCAGGCTCGTTCTCTGCTCGCGATTTCTCGCGGAAGACTCGAACCTTGAAGAGGGCCTTCCAGAGGCCCCAATGTGGGCGAATGCCCAAGAAGCACTCGCAGAACACAATGAAGCACGATATGTGCTGCACTGCATTCGGAGGCAGATCGTGGAGCTGTATGCCGTAAACATACAGCAACGCCACGAGAAAGGGGTGAAGAGGAAAAGAAAGCCCGCGTGATACGTGGTCCGCGAAAACCACGCGTTCGTTCGCGCGGGGATTAGGTACCTCCTCCTTCTTGTCGAGGCGCACCCGCTTGTCGGCTTCCGGAGGCAGCAACCCCTCCCTCTGCATCTCCCTAACGCTCTTCATCGTGGTATTGGGCGAGCGCCAGTCGCCCGAGCGCGGTGCGGGTGGCGCAGGAACTACCTCTGGCGCCTTCGATGAAGAAACGGCGGCGCCACGTTTCTTGCCTCCCGCCATTGGCACTAGTACGAGCTCGAGGAGAGAGGAGGTGGAGTGCAAGGAAGACAAAGAACGAAGAAGACGAAGGCAGGGGAAATTTTCACCGTTTCACCCAAGGCTTGCATTTATACACAGAGCTATTCAATCGTGACCGCTCACTGAGCCACGTGGCATCCATCGCGGCCGCCGCGTGCGAAGGCGAAACGAAAGGGTGGCGGATGCTGTTTCGTGCCACGATCCTAACAGTGGATCGTGCGCATTTACTGCGCGCATTTTCGCGTAAAAACCGGGAACGTCGTCTTGTTTCCGGTCAAAAAGCTGACAAGGTGGGCCAGCACTTATGCTCTCGTTCCGTCACGTCCCATCGGGAGGATAAAAGTGCGCCATGACGTCATAGCGTGCATCATCAAGCTGGAGAATATTTCGAATGAAAAGTCCAAACACGAAAATAACTTCGTATGGACAAATTATGGCGTGAAATTTCTTTCACAGGAAAAAAAAGACCCTAAACACGAAAGCTCTTTCGTATGGGCATAAAACTCCAAACACGAAAATAACTTCGTATGGACAAATTATGGCGTGAAATTTCTTTCACAAGAAAACAAGACCCTAAACACGAAAGCTCTTTCGTATGGGCATAAAACTCCAAGCACGAAAAATCTTTCGTACGAACAAAAATATCTTGGTTTTCCTACTCGCGAAACCACATACCTGAAACTCTGCGGGTGTGCAGATCCTGCCACCCCGTCACATGATGTCTACACATCAGAAACCTGGATTGTTCAGCCGAGTAGGTACATCCGGATGCCGTATTCTTTCGAATATGAAGGTAAGACCCAAAAGATCTCTCTTGAGGGCCTGGAATCGCACTCAAGCTGCGTCCTCCGGTAAAGTTTCGTGTCAACAACACGAAGAAAAATCCTAGCGGACGCGCCGGGTACCCCCATAGGTTAAGTTCGACTCGGTAAGACCTCCACGGCCCAGTCGCAATGATCACATCATCGGGTTCGAGTCGGAGGTCTCGAATCTGTGTAGGCCAGAACTGTCTTTGCCCTAGTTGTAATTAATTGGCCCTGATCTTTCGGGAGAGCCAAGCTGCTGCGCCACATCCTTCTGCGAAAAACAGCCCTAAAACACAGGCACTTTCACTTGCTCGATACTCGGGTATAAATGCTCATCACATAGGGTATACACCCTCCAAGTGGAAAACAACCATAATGGTTATCTGAAGAAATGCAAGACAAAAAATCTGACCGTCTACTCGACTGGAAAAATCCCAATCGAGCAAACGCTCGGGGGCTACCGACGAAGGGATGGATCTTGGACCCTGCGGGTAAGGACACCCCGTCTTAAGCCCAAGGTTAAGGCCCAAGAAGGGAAGCCCTTGGAGTTTTCTGGAAGGCCCACTTGAAGCCCACCCGCAATGCCTTGCGGGCTAAGTTAGGAAACTTGTAACCGACATAGGGTTAGAGTTCGAGTCCTCTCCGGGTAGGGTTTGAGACCTGGCCGCTTATATAAGGCCAGGAGAACCACCGGAAGAGGGCCAAGCAATACCGCACCACCAAAGCCTTGAGCTTTAGATTGTACTCTCGACTTGAGCAATCATCATTGTAACCGATCTATTCGATAATACAGATCGACAGAGCCAGGAGTAAGGGTTTTACCTCTACGAGGGCCCCAAACCTGGGTAAATCGTGCCCCCTGTCTAGCCGACGTTCGTCACCAGCGCTCATGGGTTCTCCTATTCGAAACCCTATGGGATCACCTGAGGGATTTGCCGAGTTACAGATTTGACACACCTTTGCTGGTCGCAGTCGATAAATTTACCAAATGGATCGAAGCCATGCCAGTAACTTCAGCCAGCGCCCAATGCGCTGTCAAATTCCTCAATTCTATCGTATGCAGATTTGGAGTACCACACGACATCATTACTGCCAATGGTAGCAACTTCACGGCAAAGGAAACACAGCAGTTCTGCGAAGAAAAGGGCATCACCTTCAAATTCGCTTCAGTTGCCCATCCGCAAACCAACGGCCAAGTCGAAAGATCCAACGGATTAGTTTCGGCTGGCATCAAGAAACGTCTACTCGATCGCCTAAACCCGGCAGCAGGACATTGGGCAGAAGAGCTACCCTCCGTGCTATGGAGGCTCCGCACAACTCCAAATCGATCCACAAACTACACACCATTTTTCATGGTATACGGGGCCGGAGCAGTCCTTCCCGAGGACATCAGGTTCAGCGCTCCACGGGTTGTTGCTTACAGCGAAGAAACCTCCAACAGGGCACTCGCGGATGATATGGACGCACTCGACAAAATGCGCGATATTGCACTCGCAAGATCCGCAGTATGCCAGCAGTCGCTGCGAAACTATCACAGTCGCCGCATACGCCACAGAGCCTTCGCAGTAGGAGATCTGGTGCTACGGCTCAAGCAGAAGGAAGGACACAAGCTCGAGCCACCATGGGAAGGACCCTTCATAATACACGAAGTTATCCCAGGTGGCGCTTATCGACTGAAGAATCCGACGACTGGAGGCATCTATTCCAACCCTTGGAGGCAGATCGTGGAGCTGTATGCCGTAAACATACATCAACGCCACGAGAAAGGGGTGAAGAGGAAAAGAAAACCCGCGCGATACGTGGTCCGCGAAAACCACGCGTTCGTTCGCGCGGGTATTAGGTACCTCCTCCTTCTTGCCGAGGCGCACCCGCTTGTCGGCTTCCGGAGGCAGCAACCCCTCCCTCTGCATCTCTCTAACGCTCTTCATCGTGGTATTGGGCGAGCGCCAGTCGCCCGAGCGCGGTGCGGGTGATGCAGGAACTTCCTCTGGCGCCTTCGATGAAGAAATGGCCGCGCCGCGTTTCTTGCCTCCCGCCATTGGCACTAGTATGAGCTCGAGGAGAGAGGAGGTGGAGATCAAGGAAGAGGAAGAACGAAGAAGACGAAGGCAGGGGAAATTTTCACCGTTTCACCCAAGGCTTGCATTTATACACAGAGCTAGTCAATCCTGGCCGCTCACTGAGCCAGGTGGCATCCATCGTGGCCGCCGCGTGCGAAGGCGAAACGAAAGGGCGGCGGATGCTGTTTCGTGCCACGATCCTAACAGTGGATCGTGCGCATTTACTGCGCGCATTTTCGCTTAAAAACCGGGAATGGCGTCTCGTTTCCGTTCAAAAAGCTGACAAGGTGGGCCAGCACTTATGCTCTCATTCCGTCACGTCCCATCGGGAGGATAAAAGTGCGCCATGACGTCATAGCGTGCATCATCAAGCTAGAGAATATTTCGAATGAAAAGTCCAAACACGAAAATAACTTCGTATGGACAAATTATGGCGTGAAATTTCTTTCACAGGAAAAAAAGACCCTACACGAAAGCTCTTCCGTATGGGCATAAAACTCCAAACACGAAAATAACTTCGTATGGACAAATTATGGCGTGAAATTTCTTTCACAAGAAAACAAGACTCTAAACACGAAAGCTCTTTCGTATGGGAATAAAACTCCAAGCACGAAAAATCTTTCGTATGAACAAAAATATCTTGGTTTTCCTACTCGCGAAACCACAGACCTGAAACTCTGCGGGTGTGCAGATCCTGCCACCCCGTCACATGATATCTACACATCAGAAACCTGGATTGTTCAGCCGACTAGGTACATCCGGATGCCGTATTATTTCGAATATGGAGGTAAGACCCAAAAGATCTCTCTTGAGGGCCTGGAATCGCACTCAAGCTGCGTCCTCCGGTAAAGTTCCGTGTCAACAACACGAAGAAAAATCCTAGCGGACGCGTCGGGTACCCCCATAGGTTAAGTTCGACTCGGTAAGACCTCCACGGCCCAGTCACAATGATCACCTCATCGGGTTCGAGTCGGAGGTCTCGAATCTGTGTAGGCCAGAACTGTCTTTGCCCTAGTTGCAATTAATTGGCCCTGATCTTTCGGGAGAGCCAAGCTGCTGCGCCACATCCTTTTGCGAAAAACAGCCCTAAAACACAGGCACTTTCACTTGCTCGATAGTCGGGTATAAAATCTCATCACACAGGGTATACACCATCCAAGTGGAAAACAACCATAATGGTTATCCGAAGAAATGCAAGACGAAAACTGACCGTCTACTCGACTGGAAAAATCCCAATCGAGCAAACGCTCGGGGGCTACTGATGAAGGGATGGATCTTGGACCTTCCGGGTAAGGACACCCCGTCTTAAGCCCAAGGTTAAGGCCCAAGAAGGGAAGCCCTTGGAGTGTTCTGGAAGGCCCACTTGAAGCCCACCCGCAATGCCTTGCGGGCTAAGTTAGGAAACTTCTAACCGACATAGGGTTAGAGTTCGAGTCCTCTCCGGGTAGGGTTTGAGACCTGGCCGCTTATATAAGGCCAGGAGAACCACCGGAAGAGGGCCAAGCAATACCGCACCACCAAAGCCTTGAGCTCGAGATTGTACTCTCGACTTGAGCAATCATCATTGTAACCGACTATTCGATAATACATATCGACAGAGGCAGGAGTAAGGGTTTTACCTCTACGAGGGCCCCAAACCTGGGTAAATCGTGCCCCCTGTCTAGCCGACGATCGTCACCAACCCTCATGGGTTCTCCTATTCGAAACCCTATGGGATCACCTGAGGGATTTGCCGAGTTACAGATTCGACAGTCCTCTACTTCCGCTGCCCCGCTGGATCGAGGGTACGGAAGTCTTCATCGAGCTGAACGTGTGACCAATCACAGAGGCACCGCCGGATTGCGGTGCACATCTTCTCGCTCTCGGGATTGGCGTGAGTACGACTACGCCAACAACGATGTTGAATCTCGTAACGCTTAGAGTCTACGAGGGTATGTTTCCTAAGAATCTTTCTCCCCGTTACCTTTCATCTCCTATATTAGATCTTGGCCCTTCGGGTTTATCTCGCGTAGGAAATTTTTTGTTTTCTATGCAACATACCCTTTAGGTGATACCGCACTGCTCCAACAGATATGTAGCCTCAATGGGAAGTGCACTCCAGGATAAATCTGCATGTCACTTTGTTGGTTATTTGTCAACTTACCTTTACTTGTTGTTACTAACTTATTTTGCTTTCATGACTTGTGCTAGTAGTTTATTCCTCATCATATAGGGTTGTTCACCTAGTTTGATAATATAGATAACCTATATTTGGTCAATCTATAATTGAAAGGAAAATAAGTTAAATTTATAGTTGCATATTCATCCCCTCTAGCCAACCCTCTTGATCCTTTCAATGTATTTTACGGAACTCGATTTTGGTGTCTTGATACGTCTCAAACCTATTAACAATTTCGGATGTTCCATGTTGTTTTCATGCCATATGCTACATGTTTATTATACACTTTCTGTCATTTTTAAGGATTTTCTAGGACTAACCTATTGAGAAGATGCCATAGAGCCAGTTCTTTTTTATACTGTTTTGGTTTCAGAAAAGTTGTTTTGGCAATATTTTCGGAATTTGACGAAAAGAAATCCCAGAGTCATAGAAAGTCGTCACGTATATGGAGTCCGGAGGAGGCCCGGAGGGAGGGCCTGGAGCCACCACACCATAGGCCCGCGCGGGCCCCCCTGTCCGTGCCGGCTAGTGGTGTGGGACCCTCGGGCACCCACCGACATTGCCCTTTTTCCTATAAATTCTTCCCGAGGCATAAACCCTAAATATATTGTCCCCCTTCCACGAAAAGTTTTCTAGCTCCGACGCCGCCGCCGACAAGTTTCGGGGGACAAAAATCTCTGTTCCGGCACCCTGCCGGGACGAGGAAATACCCCCGCAGCCATCTCCATCGACTCCACCGTCATCTCCATCGCTGTTGCTGTCTCCTATGATGAGGAGGGAGTAGTTCTCCCTCGGGGCTGAGGGCTCTACGGGTAGCTATGTGTTTCATCTCTCTCTCCCAACGTGTGATCTTTATGTGACCATGAGCTTTGTAATCTAGTTGAATAAGTAGATGTTACTCTTCATCTATTATGCTACTCAAGTGGTTTAGTTATGAGATCTCCATAGACACTTTGATCACGGTGTAAAGGTAATAGTGTGTGCACCGCGTGGTTTAGCATTATATTTATATTTTGTGTTGGATGACCCTATGAAATTGTGGTGTTTGTTTGGAACCATCTAGGTCTCATGGTGATAGCGTGGGGGTTACCTAGATGGGGAAATGTGAAATCTAAGGAGTGTTTTTTGCAGCCTTACGCAATGATTGGTGTTTGTTATTAGACCGGAGATTGGTTCGGAGTAGCGTAGTGAAGAGACATATTTATGCATTCAATTGTGTTATTATTGTTGAGAGTGTTCACTACTGAAAGTATGATCCATAGGCCTTGTTTCTAAGCATTGAAACACTATTTTCAGCCATTTCTGCTACATGTTTGCTTGCGGCCATTTTTATTTCAGATTGCTATTATCACTTATAATCATCCATATTACTTGTATTTTACTCTCTCATCGCCGAACTAGTGCACCTATACAACTGAAAATTGTATTAGGTATGTTGGGGACACAAGAGACTTATTGTATCGTAATTGCAGGGTTGCTTGAGAGGGATATATTTGACCTCTTTCTCCCTGAGTTCGATAAACCTTGGGTGATCCACTTAAGGGAAACTTGTTGTTGTTCTATAAACCTCTGCACTTGGAGGCCCAACACTGTCTACAAGAATAGAAGCGTGCGTAGATATCAAGCTCTTTTCTGGCGCCGTTGCCAGGGAGGTAAGGTAAAAGGTACTCACATCCTTGGGTGTGAGTGCTCGAAGTTATTTCCTTTAGATTCTACAATTATATCTTTTTGTTTCGTGTTTTTGTTTTCACTAGTTAGGCTTAATGGAAAACAACAAAAATATGAGAAAGATTTATAATCTTTATGTTGAATTAGGACATGATGCTTTTGAAGAGAAAATTAGAAAACCTATGAAAGTTTGCTTGCATAATGGTGATAGCAATGCTATTAGCATTAATTATTTGCACACCATTATTTCCAATAATAGGGAAAAGGCTAAGCTTGGAGAGGCTAGTTCTTATGAAGATGATATTTTTAGTTCCCCAGCTTTAGAGTAGAAAATTTGCTCTGATGATACTTTATCTCCCATATGTGATAATTTTGATGATGCTTGTGATATTTTAAATCCTCCTACTAAAAGTATTCCTTTTAAAATACCTATGAAAATTGTTGAACATGTTATGAATAACTACTATTTTGGAGATGGAACTGTCCATCCTAGTGATCATTTACTCTTTATACATGAATTATGTGGGATGTTCAAGTGTGCGGGTATTTCAATGGACCAAGTTAAGAGGAGGCTATTCCCTTTGTCACTTAGGGACAAAGCAAGGGAGTGGTATGAACTACAATATGGTCCTCATCATTTGGAATGGAAGGAGCTTGAATCTCTATTTTACTCTAAATTTTATTCTTCTCATGAACTATATTTAGATAGGAATTAAATTTATAATTTTTGGCCTCGTGATGGAGAAAGCATTGGTCAAGCTTAGGGAAGACTGAAATAATTAATACTCAAATGTCCTAACCATGAGCTTCCTGAGGAAATAATTGTTACTAATCTTTATGCAAGGCTCTCAGGACATTACATGGATTATCTAGATGCATGTTCAAAGGGTTCTTTCTCAAGTAAGAAGGTTGAAGCTAAATGGGATCTTCTTGAAACAACTCAAACCAATAATGAAGATTGGAATAACGGCAAAGGTAAAGAATCAGGTATAAACTATGAGTATGATTGCATTAAGTCTTTTGCTTAAACTGCCAATTTTTGAGAGCTTGGTGCTAAATATGGTCTTGATCCTCAAATGATTGTTGATTGCTATAGATCCTTTGCTTCTTATATTAATGTTCCTAAAGAAAATTGGGACATATATCATGAACCTTTTAAAGAAGCTTGCATTAAAAATGAAATTGTTACTGATGATTTCAATGAACATGCTCAAACTTCTCAAAGTGCTATTTCTTATAAGCATGTTCATTTTTGTGGAGCGCTTAGACCTTGTGAAAAGAATCAAATTGAAGAAGAATATTGTATCCGTCGTAGGAATGAAAAAACTAGAACGTGGTACAGGGCTTTAGATGATCTTGGTGAAAAAGTTTGTGCCCTCTATCCTTTTATTTGTGAACTTTGCTATAAAGTGGGTCATTTCAATTTTCAATGCTCATGTCATATTAATGACCTTTCAAATCCAATGAGCACTGCAAGTTTGTATTGTGATGACATGATCAAACCTAATCAGCATGAAGAACCTACATTATTTTTAGGGTGTGAAGAGTTATCAAGAAAAACTTCTTTGGTAGATATGAGTGATTTTGATATGACTAGCGTCTGATGACCCACAAGTATAGGGGATCGCAACAGTCTTCGAGGGAAGTAAAACCAAAATTTATTGATTCGACACAAGGGGAGCCAAAGAATATTTATATGCCTTAACAACTGAGTTGTCAATCCAGCTGCACCTGAAAGTAAACTTGCTCGCAACAATTTATCAGTGGTAACAGTTTTATAGGAGCAGTAGAAGTAAAATAACAGCAGTAGTAAAATAGTAAAAGCAGTAGCAATCGCGGAAAACAACGGGATGGGATTACCATAGGCATAGAGGGAATGGATGGACGGGCGTTGCATGGATAACAATAGTCATGTAATAATAATAACTTGGGCATTCCAGATAATAATAATAAAGTATCAAACATGTAGGAAAACCATAGGCATGTGTTCCAATATAGTCGTACGTGCTCGCAATGAGAAAGTTGCACAACATCTTTTGTCCTACCAGCCCGTGGCAGCGGGGCCTCTAGGGAAACTATAGGTAATTAAGGCGCTCCTTTTAATAAAGCACCGGAGCAAAGCATTAACACTCCATGAACACATGTGATCCTCACATCACAACCATCCCCTCTGGTTGTCCCAATTTCTGTCACTTTGGGGCATCGGGTTCCGGACAACAATATGTGTAAACAACTTGCAGGTATGACCAAGAAATATAATTATCCTTATGAGACAATAACATGTTCAGATCTGAAACCATGGCACTCGGGGCCTAGTGACAAGAATTAGGCATAACAAGTTGCAACAACCGTAGAAAAGACTAACAATGGATACTAGGCACTATGCCCTAACAATCTGGCATTATTACATGATCAATCTGATCCAATCCCTTCCATCCCTCTCATCCTACAAGGGGTTTACTCACTCATGGACGGGGGAAACATGGATGGTTGATGGAGAAGGACTGGCGGTGTCGATGGCGATGGTCTCCTTCGAATCCCCGTCCCGGCAGGGTGCTAGAACAGGAACTTCTGATCCCTGTATTGAGTTTCGGGGTGGCGGCGGCGCCCTGTTGTGTTTTTGTGGAATATGACGAACCCCCTCACGTTTTAGGGTTGAAGGCAATATGTAGTCGAAAAGGAAGTCCGACGGAGTGTGGGAGTTCCCCACACAACCAGGAGGCGCGGCCAAGGGGGGCGCCGGGGAGTGGTGTGGTCCCCTCCTGGCCCCCTTCTAGCTCCCGGGGTCTTCTGATGTTTTAAGACCAATGGGGTCTTTTCGGAGCATTTTCCCGAAAATTGATTTTTCTGCACAAAAACGAGACACCAAGGTAACTCTGCTGAAAACATCGTTAGTCCGTGTTAGTGGTATCCAAAACTCACAAGTTTAAAGGAAAACAATAAGAAAAGTGTTCGGAAAAGGAGATACGCTTTCGACGTATCAACTCCCCCCAAGCTTAGCTTATTGCTTGTCCTCAAGCAATTCAGTGACAACTGAGTGCGATACAAGACATTTACGAACACATTTGTTTCATATGGTGTAAATATTATCATTACATGACCAAGTGCTGAGGCAATTCATAATAAGATGTATGGAAAATAAAGGCAACCCAGCAGTTATGCAAACCATGAAAAGATGCCAACAAACTAATAATAGACAACAAGAAGTATATCAATCTGCCGGATTGCAATGCTCATAATAGGGTATGATAAAGTGTACTTGCTTGCCCTTAATAGTGGAGCAAAACATAAATGCCAGAGCACCTCTGAAGTTCAAATGAAGACTAGAAATAAAGATATCAAAGATACAAGCATCAAAATTCTACCACAATTAATCGTGTTCTAGGACAAGAACATTACACTAAGAATAACATCCATTGCTCTCAAGAAGGTGCATAAAGCGAGAAGGTGAAGACTCAACATAAAAGTAAAAGAAAGTCCTTTCGTAGAGGGAAGCATGGATCACTCATGTGTTAGAGCTTTTATTTTTATTAAACATAGGCATTAAATATTTTTTAGAGAGGTGTATGCTTATGTCAACGAATGGTAAACATAAAATACAGTACATCACAAGCCAACTAGATTTCACAAGAGAGGATCCCATGTGAAGGACTCAACTGGTGTATAAGGTCATCCCTCTTTCTCTTTTGTTTACACAATTATGCTTTGACTGATAAATTAGAGGCAAAAATAGTGAAGAGAATTTGCTGTATTAATTTGGAGCTGGGCACCCCGCTACCAGCTCTTCTATCAATTGGATAAGCGGATGAAACCACTAGTCTAGGGTGTGAAATCAAATCAACAAGTGAGATAAAGATTCTCTATTTACGTCCTCATGAGCTAAAACAAGGGCACAAAACAGGAATGATTTTTAGCAGGTTTTAAAGGTAGCGCATGAGAAATTTACTTGGAGTAGCAGTTAAATACCACATATAGGTAGGTATGGTGGACACAATGGGAAAACTTTGGTTTTAGGGACTTGGATGCACGAGAATTCCATATTCGGTACAGGTGAAGGCTAGCAATAGACGGGGAGCAACAATCGAGAGAGCAACAACTATCATAATTATGCTTGCGACAGAACAAAATTAACAGGGGCATAAAAGTGATACAAATACTCTGAGGCAAGATAAATCATCGAGGCTTAAGTGACTTTTTGTTTTCAGTCTTAACATGCGTGAGCATGTGCCAAGCCGATTCAAGCGAAATAAACAGAGGGAGATACCACAATTCCATACCTTTCTATGAATAAAACAATGCAAGCAAGCATCTATACGACAAGCTATCTTATATTAATAAGTTGGAACTAACACGTGAGAGCACGAACTACTAAGCATAAATTAAATAACATATACCTTACATGATGGACTAAGCGTGTTCACATGAATGAGTATATGTACAAAAATAAAACAAATAGAGTTCGTACCAGCCTCTCACCACAATATGGATTGTCAAAAATCATCATTACTGCTTTTCACTTGTGTGGATCGAATAATATAGAATGATAATCAAGATCCAATGGAGACGCGAAAATTCGGTGAACTCTGCAACAACTTTAAAAAACCAAAGAAGAACAACAAATATTTTTGGGTTTTCGAATTAAAACAAGAACGGAAGGAAACAAGCAAACAAAGCAAAATATTTTTGAATTTTTGAATACTAAAACGAAACGAGAAAATAAATCAAACCAACAAAACAAAATAAATAAGCAAACAAAGAGAAACAACAGAAATATTTTTGGTCTTTTTTGTGTTTTGGAAAACAAGAACAAAACAATAAAAGCAAAAAGAAGTGAAAGAAAACGAAAACAAACGAAAGAAGAGAAAACATGGATATACAAAGAACTGACCGAACATGATATACAAATGATTGTGATGTCGGTATACCTCCCCCCAATCTTAGGCTTTTGGCCTAAGTGAAGATCAATCATGGCGCGTGAAGCATCCCCACTGTGGTGGGTCATCCCTCGCATGGTCGTACTCGTGCGCATAAAAGGAAGATGAAGCAGCGGGCGCATAGTCATAACCGGGGTGCTGATATGGAATTCCCGTGGCGTCGTAGGGCTGGACGAAATCACTATCGTCCCGTTCCCCGGCATCCTCCCCTTGCTAGGGGTGCTGCTCTAGGTATGTGTCCAGCTCACTGTCAGAAAGCATCCATTTTTTCCTGTTATTAAGATTAAACAAAAGAGGTGCAGGCAAAAGTACTCTCCTAACAGTTTTAGTAACTCTCCACCTAGATTGTTTGGAGAAAATTATTTCAAAAGATAAATCGTGCAAGTGAGCACGGGAAGAAAGAAACTTATGTTGCACCATGGAAACAAGATCAAGCCTCTCTAAGGATGCTGTGGGTCTAGAGGGTGTGGCTCCGAACCATGCAAAGCTAGCAAGCGCGAGGCAATAAGTCCTCCACAAGAAATACTTCACCAAATAAAATTCTACTTGGATCATCGGAGGAGTCACATACCGGAGAGCAAATGCACCAGATTTCAGCACAAAAGATGGGCTGAGAAAAGAGATCGATTTTTTTTGAGGAAGAACAACAAGAGCTTGGGTTCCAGGAAATGTGTTGAGTTTGGTGGGTGAGAGAGAGGACTTTGGCAAGGGAGAGAGTTAGTGGGGGCAGGGGTCCCACGCCATGTCCTGGCGCCACCAGGGGGCATGCCGCGCCACCCCATGGTGTGCCTGACTGGTGGGTCCCCCTAGGGCCTCTGAGGTGGCTCTCTGTCTCATTTGAACGTAAAAATTTATTATAATTTTTCTGGATTTTTTCGAGGAACTTTATTTTTGAGGTATTTCCAGAATTTAATAATTAACAAAAGCCAGAAAAAGAAAAGTGAAAAGGTGGAAAACAAAATCAAAACCAGAACTACATAGGTTCTATGACACTCCAATGGAAAAATAATAAAGGAAAACAAAGGTGGAGGTGGTGAAAACAAAAGCATGGGTGGTGAAAACAAACATAACAAGGTGAAAACAAGAGAAAACATTGTGAAAACAAAAGTATGGATGATGGAAACAAGGTTGTGCTAAAGTGGCAAGGTGATAACAGAAGTAAACATGGTGAAAACATAATCGGGAAGGTGAAAACATAGTGAAAACATTGTCATCTTCATTCAAAATCATTTTGTTAACAAGGGTGATCAAGTCTTGTTACCAGAATAATTTTCATATGAAGAAAAACTTTGTTCAACACTAAATAATTATGTTACCTCAACCTTGATGGACATAGTACCAATCATAATAATTTCATATTCTCTTGGTGGTGCTGGAATGGGACAATAAAATTCTCCAATCTTGATGGTCCCAATATTTTCAATTGAATTTAGACCATATCTTCTATAAATCTTCTTGGGAAAATAAACAGTATGCTCTTTATCATTAACATTAAAAGTTACTTTTCCTTGATTGCAATCAATAACAGCCCCTGCAGTGTTAAGAAAAGGTCTCCCAAGAATAATAGACATATTATCATCTTCAGGCATTTCCAACACAACAAAGTGAGTTAATACCAAACAATTAGTAGCAACTTGCACATGAACATTCTCACATATACCAACAGAAATAGCAGTAGATTTATTAGCCATTTGCAAAGATACATCAGTGTGTATTAATTTTTCAAGAGAGAGTCTCTTATAAAGAGAAAAAGGCATAACACTAACTCCAGCTCCCAGATCACATAAAGCAGTTCTAACATTTTTTTAATGGAACAAGGAATAGTTGGAATACCAGGTCTACAAGCTTCTTTGGAACCTTACCATTAAAAGAGTAATTAGCTAGCATAGTAGAAATTTCCTCATTAGGAATTTTCCTTTTGTTTGATAGAATATCTTTCATATATTTAGAATAAGGAGGCAACTTAATAGCATCAGTCAAAAGAATTTGCAAGAACAAAGGTTTCATCAACTCACATAATTTATTATAATTTTCTTCTTCCTTAGATTTGTGGTTCTTAGTAGGAAAAGGCATTGCTTTTTGTACCCAAGGCTCTCTTTCTTTACCATGTTTATTGGCAATGAAATCCTCCTTAGTATACTTTGCAGTTTTAGTTTACTTTTCAGGTTCAGCTACAATTTCTTCTTTATCAAAAGCATCACTTTTATCATTACCACTTTCAGTTTCAGCATAAAAAATAGATATACTATTAGGATCTTTAGCGGGTTCAGAAGATTCTACAACATTTTTATGTCTCTTCTTCTTTTTCTTAGAAGGAGAACTAATGTTTTTAGGTTGCTGAGAATCTTGTTAAATTCTTTTAGGATGCCCTTCAGGATACAAGGGGTCCTGAGTAGAAACACCACTTCTAGTAATTATTTCAAAAACATGTTTATCTCTAGAAGCATTAGCTAGCATGTCTTTTTTGCACTTTAGCAAGTTGATCAATTTGAGTTTGAACCATTTGAAAATGTTTAACAAGCATTTTAACATCATTAGAGGTTCTCTCAGTAATACCATGCAAATTATCAATAGCTCTAGAGTTTTCCATAAGGTGATTTTGCACTCTCATATTAAAATTATCTTGCTTAACAACATAATTATCAAATTCATCTAAGCATTGATCAGGTGGTTTACATTAAGGAATAACTCTATTATGAAATTATTGGAGAGAGTGTACCTCAACAGTTCATGGATGAGGAATAGGCTTACATAATTCTTCTATCGGAGGTAAATTCTTCACATCTTCAGATTTAATACCCCTCTCTTTAAGAGATTACTTGGCTTCCTTCATCATTTAATTCAATCATCCCTCTCTTCTTGGGTGTTGGTATTGGTGTTGGCTCTGGTGTAGGTGTAGGCTCAGGTATATCCCAATCATCATTATTTTTGGCTATTTTAGCCATTAATTCCTCAGCTTTTTCCGGATTTCTTGCACAGTAGCATGTTGAGCACTAGCGGGGAAATATTTTTGAAAGAATGCATTAATCAAATCCATATGACAAGTAATAGATCTAGGTGGAACATTATTAAACCAAGTTTTAGCTTCATCTTTTAATGAAAAAGGAAAAATCTTGGTAACAAAATAAGTACACATCTTAGTATCATCAGAAAATAAACTACTCATAGATGAAAGCTCATTTATGTGTTCCATAGCACTTTTACTTTTAAGCCCACAAAAGGGTTCCTTCTCAACAATAGGTATATAAGATAAATCTAAAGAGAAATCATAATCCTTGTCTATAATGTGTATGGGAAATGTGGCAAACTTAGCATCAAGAGAAGGTTTATATTTAACAGCATGTCTTGCAAGAAGACTCTTAAGAGAACTTGCACCAGTAGCAGCACGAGCTTCTTCAATAAAATCATCACTTAGTTCAATATAGGTTTCATCAAGATCATCAATATACTCAGTTGAATTAACAGGTGTACCAATAATTTCAACAAGATTTTTAGCACTTTTAATTTGTTTGGATTTAGCAATTGTAGCATCTAGGAAAGGACCTAGAGAACTAGTATCATCAAGCACAGTAGAAGCATCATCAAAAGTATCAGAAGCATTTTCAGACTCAGCATAAGTAACAGTATGTGTAGAATGTGGTGGAGTAAGAAGCTTACTCATAATAGACGGTGAATCAAGAGCAGCAAAGGTGTTTAGAGTTGTACCTCTTCTTGTAGTGGATGGTAATATGGGAACTTTTCCATCACGAGTCTTGCCCGTGTTGAATGGCTTGCAGCAAACAATATCACAATCAAGTGAGCAAATAAATAAACCTATGCTCCCCGGCAACGGCGCCAAAAAATAGTCTTGATGACCCACAAGTATAGGGGATCGCAACAGTCTTCGAGGGAAGTAAAACCCAAATTTATTGATTCGACACAAGGGGAGCCAAAGAAAATTTATATGCCTTAACAACTGAGTTGTCAATTCAGCTGCACCTGAAAGTAGACTTGCTCGCAACAATTTATCAGTGTAGCAGTTTTATAGCAGCAGTAGAAGTAAAATAACAGCTATAGTAAAATAGTAATAGCAGTAGCAATCACGGAAAACGGCATGATAAGAGTACCGTAGGCATAGAGGGAATGGATGGACGGGCGTTGCATGGATAACAAGAGTCATGTAATAATAATAACATGGGCATTGCAAATAATAATAATAAAGTATCAAATATGTAGGCAAACCATAGGCATGTGTTCCAATATAGTCGTACGTGCTCGCAACGAGAAATTTGCACAACGTCTTTTGTCCTACCAGCCCGTGGCAGTGGGGCCTCTAGGGAAACTACTAGTAATTAAGGTGTTCCTTTTAATAAAGCACCGGAGCAAAGCATTAACATCCGTGAACACATGTGATCCTCACATCATAGCCATCCCCTCCGGTTGTCCCAATTTCTGTCACTTTGGGGCCTCGGGTTCCGGACAACAATGTGTGTAAACAACTTGCATGTATGATCAAGAAACATAATTATACTCATGAGACAATAACATGTTCAGATCTGAAATCATGGCACTCGGGCCCTAGTGACAAGCATTAAGCATAACAAGTTGCAACAACGGTAGAAAACACTAACAATGGATACTAGGCACTATGCCCTAACAATCTGGCATTATTACATGATCAATCTCATCCAATCTCTTCCATCCCTCTCAACCTATAGCGGGGTTTACTAACTCATGGACGGGGGAAACATGGATGGTTGATGGAGAAGGAGTGGCGGTGTCGATGGCGATGATCTCCTTCGAATCCCCATCCCGGCAGGGTGCGAGGAACTTCTGATCCCTGAATTGAGTTTCGGGGTGGCGGCGACGCTCTGTTGTGATTTTGTGGAATATGACGAACCCCCTCGCGTTTTAGGGTTGAAGGCAATATGTAGTCGAAAGGGAAGTCCGATGGGTGTGGGAGTGGCCCACACCACCAGGCGACGCGGACAAGGGCGGGCGCCGGGGGGTGGTGTGGCCCCCTCCTGGCTCCTCTCCTAGCCCCCTTCTGGCTCTCGGGGTCTTCTGATGTTTTAAGACCAATGGGGTTTTTTCTGGGCATTTTCCCGAAACTTGATTTTTCTGCACAAAAAAGAGACACCAAGGTAACTCTGCTGAAAACAACGTTAGTCCGTGTTAGTGGTATACAAAACTCACAAGTTTATAGGAAACCAATAAGAAAAGTGTTCAGAAAAGGTGATACATTTTCGACGTATCAGCGTCCTGCGTGGTTGTCATCTTTATTGTGGTAATAATTGCCACGCAAATACCTACATAAAAAATATTATAAAAGATGAAACTTTACCAAGATATGACAGGACTGTTATGAGTTTTTTTCTTATTAATGAAGAGGAGGAATCCTCCAAAGTTCTTTAAGCCTCTCCCTCCTAAAGAGAGGAAGAAGAGGAAGAAGAAGAAGAAGAAGAAGATGAAGAAGAAGAAGAAGTAGAAGAGTAAAAGGAGAGAGGTAACGGTATCTCCCCTAAGCATCTTGCTGCTATTATAGTTTTTGTTTATGAGTCTGAACTCGATAATTTTCCTATGCATGTTATTTATGAAAGTGATCATGATTGAAACAAACACACTACTTTTGATATTAAAAATATCTTTGGTACCAATTCTGAAAATGATGATAATAATTGATGTACTATTAGTACCATCCATGTTCCTTCCAATGATGATATAGAAAGCTCTGAGCTTGTGGATGATGTGTTTGAAAAATCCTTTTGCTACTGGTGATTATATGCTTGATACATCTCCTCTAGGCAAAATGATGATATGTTTACAAATGAACACATTTTGGAAGACGACTATTCTATTGCCAATGATGATATTATACCCCCAGTCTTTGATAATTATGAAGAATACTATAACGTAGGCCATAATTATAATTATCCTTATGAAACATGTCATAGTTATGGATGTATTACCCGAAACCATCTCCCTAATATACAACTTGTCTATCATGTTGGAGTTATTTATGATGATTACAATGATGATTATGATATTTTCAGTCCACCTACTATTGAGGAGAAAATTAATTATGATTATAATATGCCTACTATATTTGATGATTATGGTGATGAGAATAATAATGATAGCTATTTTGTTGAATTTGCTCCCAATACTATTAATGAGAATGACTATGCTTATGTGGAGAGTATTAATTCTTTTATGCATGTGGCTCATGATAAGAATGTTTTATGTGATAGTTATATTGTTAATTTCGTTCATGATGCTACTGAAAGTTA
This sequence comes from Alopecurus myosuroides, assembly GCA_028641055.1. NCBI lineage: Eukaryota > Viridiplantae > Streptophyta > Magnoliopsida > Poales > Poaceae > Alopecurus > Alopecurus myosuroides. The sequence continues at coordinate 47,594,617 of CM054060.1, forward strand.
TTATGAAATAGGAAAACATGGTTCTATGTATCTCAACAATATTAAGTCTCCCCTCTTTATGTTGAAAATTTTGAAGTTGCACTTATTTTGTCTTCCTATACTAACTACTTTGTGCTTTATTGACATATTTTTCACCAAGATTCTTTTTCATAGGAAGATAGTTAGACTTAAATTTATTTTATGTCTGCTTCTTGATGTTTTCTTATTGTTCTTCAAATATTATTCTTATGTGAGCATCTTCAAAAATTATCATGCCTATCTTAATGGCTATAAAGAAAAAGCTTTTGGAAGAAAACCCATTGTATTTTTGCTTTCAGTTTTCTTTTGTTTTCTTTGAGTCTTGGAAGTTGTTACCTCTGTATCAACCTCTTCTTATCCTTTTATTTCATTTTTTGTGCCAAGAGTAGCCTCTAATAGGGAGGAGGTAAAATTTGGGGAAGTTGCTGTCCTGAAACAGATTATTCTGTGATGTCACCAAAAAAAATAATTCTCTCATCCAGAACGTCGAATTGCTCTGAAATTTTTTGTGCACTTGCCCCAGGTTATTATCTAACTTTAATTATTTATGAACTTTTTGATTTGAGCAACGGAAGATTTTTGAAACAATCGATCTTTACCTGCTGTTCTGTTTTGACAGATTTCTGCCAATATTCGTATTTGCCTCTTAATCTTTTTTTGTGTCCTTTTGAGGGGAAGAGCTTTAAAAGAAGTTGTGACAGTATCTAATGTTTTAATAGGTGTTATAGTTGTGTTAAAACTGAACCAAAGTGGATATATTATTTTGATTGCACTAACGTTGCTAATGAAAATTGTGAAAAGTTTTGTATGGAGGAAGTTTTCAAGTGTAGGGAGAGAAGAATGATATGATGAGATGAAGGATGGACAAAAGCTCAAGCTTGGGGATTCCCATGTCACCCTAATAAATATATAAGAAGTACACGCGTCAAAGCTTAGGCATGCCCAAGGCATCTCCTTCTTCTTCAACAAAAATATTAGGTTCTCTTTCAAGACACTATATTTGTATTGCTTCATATGATATGTGTTATTCTTGGAGCGTCAATTATTTTTGCTTTCAGTTTGTTTTGGTTTCTTTTCTGTAGTATATGGTTGGATCCTATCATATTTGTTTGGGAGAGAGACACGCTCCGTTTTCATTGCTTAGAACACTCTAGTTTTCATTCTTATTGGTGTGTGAGTGTTCACTTTTTGCTAGTAGTGCATTTAGCCCTTGTTTTCCACTCGTATTTTGTTTAGAGATTGTTAGTTTGCTTCAGTTATATATGATTAGCTCTCTAGTATTTGATGAATATTATCTTTGAAAAGTTGTTTCAAACAAGTTAATTGGTGTTGGATAAGAGTAAAAGATTTCATGCTTATAACGGTGCAAATAGAAGCATGTTTAGAGTGTGACTAGACTTTATCATGTCATGTTGGATGTTATTCTAATTTTATGCCTAGTAATTATTGATGTAACATGACTTAGACTAAACATTTGAGCGTGCTTAATGTGTCGTTGAAAGAATCATGCGTTGTTCTTATCATACCAAAGCATAATATTGTGGCATTCTCTTATGAATGCTTTATTTGGTTGACTTGGCGCATGCTTACACCATGTTTATGACTACAAACCAGTCACTTATAGCACCTATGATCATTTAGTTTTTGACTTGTAATACCATTAATGATTTGATTAATAATGTTTTGTCGCTATGCATGATTATGACCATTATTGCTCTCTTGATTTGTCGCACCCAGTCTTTGCTAGCCTCCACCTACACTGAGTATGAGTTCTACTCGTGCAACCAACTCCCCAAAACCAAAGTTTGCCAAATGTGTCCACCATACCTACCTACATGTGGTATTTAACCGTCACTCCAAGTAAATTCCTCATGTGTTACGTTTAAACTTTTAAAACTACTCATGTTTTGTGCCCCTGTTTTAGCTCACGAGGACGTGAATAGAGAACCTTTATCTCACTTGTTGATTGGACTTTACACACCTGGACTAGTGGCACATCCGGTTATCCAAATTGATAGAAGATATGGCAGCGAGGTGTCCAACCCCAAAATTGGTTACTATAAAATTCTCTTCACTATTTTCCCCCCTGATTTATCAGTCAAAGCATGATCGTGTAAACAAAAGAGAAAGAGGGCTGATCTTCTGCCCTAGTTGCGTCCTTCAATGGGAGCCGCTCTTGTAAAGTCTAGTTGGCTTGTGACATACTGTATTGTCTGTTTGCTATTCGTTGACAAAAACATACACCTCTCTCAAAAAAATTCAATACCTCTGTTTAACAAAATACAAAGCTCTAGCACATGAGTTAATCTCTGCTTCCCTCTACGAAGGGCCTTTCTTTTATTTTTATGTTGAGTCTCCATCTTCTAACTTTATGCACGGTTAAGAGAGTGTATTTGCCATTCTGAGTTTAATGTGCATTTGTCCCAAAGATTATTATTGATTGATTTATGTCATGTTTTTACTTGTTCTCAAACTATTTGTTTCTAGTCACCACTTGAACTTTGAAGGTGTCCTGACATTTATGTTTTGCTCCACCCTTAAGGACAAACTGAATAATACTTTACTATGCCTTCTTATTGTTCGAAAGAAACATATAACTTTCAAATGCATTATTATTCATGATCTTTTGTTTGTGTTACTTTTCATGCTACAACATGATTGCGAAGTTTCATTGTTAGAATTATATCTATCATGCTTGTGTTTAGAGTACTATGATCTCAGTTTTACAAATGCTTTTACAATTATGATGATCAAGTTTATGTTGGTAGCATGTCACCTCATAAATTATTTGTTTTTGTCATTTTACCTACTCGAGGACGAGTTGGAACTAAGCTTGGGGATGCTTCATACGTCTCAAAGGTATCCATAATTTCTGATACTTCATGTTATTTTCATGCCATATGGTACATGTTTCTTATACACTTTATGTCATTTTTATGGATTTTCTAGGACTAACCTATTGACAAGATGCCACAGAGTCAGTTCTTGTTTTCTGTTGTTTTTAGTTTCAGAAAAGTTGTTCTGGAAATATTCTCGGAATTGGACGAAACGAAATCCCAGAGTCTTAGAAAGTCCTCACGTACACGGATTCCGGAGGAGACCCGGAGGGGGGCCGGGAGCCACCACACCATAGGCTCGCGCGGGCTCCCCCTGGCCGCGCCGGCTAGTGGTGTGGGCCCCTCGGGTGCCCACCGCCGTTGCCCTTTTTCCTATATATTCCCCCCGAGGCATAAACCCTAAATATATTGTCCCCCTTCCACAAAAAGTTCCGTAGCTCCGCCGCCGCCGCCGACAAGTTTCGGGGGACAGAAATCTCTGTTCAGCCACCCTGCCGGGATGGGGAAGTGCCCCCGGAGCAATCTCCATCGACTCCACCGCCATATGCATCGCCGTCGCGGTCTCCTATGATAAGGGGGAGTAGTTCTCCCCTGGGGCTGAGGGCTACGGGTAGCTATGTGTTTCATCTCTCTCTCTCATGGTGTGATCTTTATGTGATCATGAGCTTTGTAATCTAGTTGAATAAGTAGATGTTACTATTCATCTATTATGCTACTCAAGTGGTTTAGTTATGAGATCTCCGTAGACACTTTTATCACGGTGTAAAGGTGACAGTGTGTGCACCGTGTGGTTTAGCATGATATTTATATTTTGTGTTGGATGACCCTATGAAATTGTGGTGTTTGTTTGGAACCATCTAGGTCTCATGGTGATAGCGTGGGGGTTGCCTAGATAGGGAAATGTGAACTCTAAGGAGTGATTTTTTGCAGCCCTACGCAATGATTGGTGTTTGATATTCGACCGGAGATTGGTTCGGAGTAGCGTAGTGAAGAGAGATATTTATGCATTCAATTATGTTATTATTGTTGAGAGTGTTCACTACTGAAAGTATGGTCCCTAGGCCTTATTTCTAAGCATTGAAACACCATTTTCAACCAGTTCTGCTACATGTTTGATTGCTGCTATTTTTATTTCAGATTGCTATTATCACTTACAATCATCCATATTACTTGTATTTCACTCTCTCTTCGCCGAACTAGTGCACCTATACAACTGACAATTGTGTTAGGTGTGTTGGGAACACAAGAGACTTCTTGTATCGTAATTGCGGGGTTGCTTGAGAGGAATATCTTTGACCTCTTCCTCCGTGAGTTCGATAAACCTCGGGTGATCCACTTAAGGGAAACTTGCTGCTGTTCTACAAACCTCTGCACTTGGAGGCACAACACTGTCTACAAGAATAGAAGCGTGCGTAGACATCAGTCTGCTAGAGAGCTCTGAGCATACAACACACTGGCCATATTTTCTGAAGAAGAAACCATATGTGAATCAGCAAATTCCTACTCCTTGGCAGCCCCACATATAGATTGGGTTAAGATTAACATTTATTCTGCCTATCACGTAGACATGGGAGAGGAGGTTGGGTATGCCTTGCAAGGTACCATGCCTGTAATCTTGTCTTTGCTGGTTCTAGGGCTATCACCAATCTGATTTTGATGAGGAGATCCATAGAGGTGATGAGCAGGACCCGCACCGACAAAGATCTTCGTGACAGAACCGCCCATGCTAGTCATTGTACGCTGCCCGCAACATCTCCGACTTCACAGAAGAGGTCCAACAGAAAGATGAGTCGAACAAACCGAGAGAAGAAGCCGACTGATAAGGTCTTGCCGCTACCAAATTCCATCACACACCATTGTAGTCGTTGTAGCGCAAGTCGCCACATGGAACCCGCTCATCATCGACCACACGCTTGCCAATCACAATGTTGTGCATGTACAGCTCAAGGAAAGCATGAATTTGCCCGGGCCTAGGCATTTGCCCGAAGAACATTACCTGGGTAGAGGATGTCGGGGAAATCCTCGACGGCGAATCCAAGAAGGGTACGACGTCCACGGACGCCACCAACGGAGCCGAGCATACCTTCACCCTGAGTCGAACAACAACCGCCACCCAAACAGATGAATAAAATTTCCAACCCAAAAACCCGCTATTCCATGCACCTCCAAAGCTGCAACAGCCAATGCCACAACAGAGCCACCACCATCCGCGCCTCGAGTAGAAATCGACACTACCACCCAGGCGCCTACGAGAGCCGATGCATCCATCACCTTGCCAGGGCCACCTCCTGCCTTGCCGCCGGCAAACATAGACAAGTGTGAAGTAGATAGCCCCCGTCGTCCTGAAGAACTGCCAATGGTTGAGGCTGGATGGGGTTAGGTGTTGGTGGCCAATTTTGGCTTGCAAATATATGACGCCAATATGAGCTCAAATGAAAAAATAGTGTGAATGAAAGTTGTGTGTCTCGTCAAAACAAAGAATTTATGTTTTTTGGATCATCTCAATCTGAGGTAGTATGAAGAATTTATGGTCAAAACACTACAGAAGACGCGGGAGCGCAATTTCAGACATCGGATCATCCGGCAGTCCAGACGCCGGATCGTCCAGCGAAGATCGAAGGTGCCGGATACCTGTCGGTACATACCAGCAGAATTGTGGCGCCCTCGGTTCAAAGTGCACACACATGCAGGATCATTTGGTGGTCCAGGCACCGGACCGTCCGACGACTCCCTAGGCACGAGATGCCTACCGGTGCATACCGGCAGCCCACAGTGCCTCTACGGTTCATACTGGCAGCCCTGCGGCACCTTTAGGGTGTTGGGTTGTCCAGTGACTGGTGCAGACAACTCCCATTTGTGCTCAGGCGCCACACCGTCCGGCACCCTTCGCCTGATCGTCCGGCGAGCACGCAGCCCAGCCGCCATAGTGCCTAAGCGACGCAAAGCCAAGGCGTCGGCCGTCCGGCGCCCTACTGCCGGACCGTCCGGAGATGCCGCCAGGAGTGCGCATAGATTCAGGCGTTGGATCATTCAAGGAAAAGGTGTCAGATCGATCGGCACCCGAATCCGAGCCCGAACCGGTTTTGCCCGAATTAGACTCAAATTATGTCGTTTTTATCAGGATTTTTGGCCCTGGCCTTGCACGGGAAGTCCATCCACCCCATATATACTGGGGGGTAACGGCGGATTGAACAACAACACACAATCGCAAAACTACATCTACAAACTTTATCTCCTAAACCCTAGTTCTCTTTCTTCTTCGTTCGTCTGCTTTCTTAGTTACGAAAGAGCTTCCTTTCGCGAAATCCATGAGGGAGGGTGAACTGACCTAGAGCAACCCATAGCCGCCGCGTGTTCAGACGGGGTCCCTCTTGGCTGCTTGAGGTTTCTCGTCTTTAAAAGGGCCAACTGGATTGTCTTGCGTATCACGCTTCCGACGAGCCTCCTCAAATCTTGATCATGTCATTATGCTTATCTTAGATAAAGATTATTCTTATAGCATTGGTGCGCAAATTGCTAGGTGTATTGCTAACAATTGTGGTAGGGGACGTATTTATGGAGGCATCGTTATCTCACATATTTTATTTTCTCAAAATGATATGCCCGATGATCCTAATGATGAGTTACTTTGTAATGTATCTATAATTTTTTGGAGAAAAGTAAGAGGAGATCCAGATCTACATTTCCACCAATCCAACCCCCCTCTAAGTGAAGGGAACCTAGTAGGTCTTGATCTTGGAGTTCTTGGTGTTTCTCCTCCTTTGTTCTTCCTATCTTACTCCCTCATAAGCATTTGTTGCTTTGTTGGAATTTGAGAGTGAAAGATTTGAGCACTTTGTTCTCTTGCCGTTTTCCTTGGTTGCGTCGGTTTGCTCTCTCAGCAAGGATTCGTGGAGCTGACAGTTTGTGAACTTGTTACTCTTGGGTCTTGGACCCTAGACGACTTTCTGGTGTTCTTGGGAGTCTCCAATTCAGTTGTGGATGTGTGCCCCAAGTTTCTGGTGACTTCGAGAGCCTCCAATTAAGTTGTGGATGCGTGCCTCTAGATTAAAGGTTACCAATAGTGGAAGGTGAACTATGTCTTTGTGGCGAGGTTCATCGAGAATAGGGTGATTCCTTTGTGGCGTTGAGTAGGCATGTTGTGGCGAGCTCACACCCCTCCAACGAGACGTACTCCCCTAAAAATGAGGAACTCGGGAATACTTGGTCATCTCCGTGTGCCTCGGTTATTTCCTTACCCGGGCTATTTACTTATGTAATTTACATTGTGATAGCATTCGTGTTTGAAGTCATAAATCTTGCTATCACCTTGTTACTTGTCTTTCTTAGCATAAGTTATGGGTGCACTTAGTTGAGCCTAGTCTATTTACGTTGCGTGCTTGTTAATTTAAACAGCTAGTTTATTTCCGCATTCAGCAAGCCTTAACAGAAAAGTTTTAATCTCCTATTCACCCCCCTCTAGGCGACATCGTTTGTCATTTAAATTGATACCAAAGCATGTGCTCTCGTTATTATTCTTTACATCCTAGAGATTGCGATGTCAGATAGGGAATTAGTGCACGGCCCCTCTTTTAAATTCGATGGCACAAATTATGATGTTTGGAAATTTCGCATACTTAATCTTTTTAGGGACATGTGTCCAAATAATGTAAAGAGAATTGTATATATGGATTTTCCTCCTCGAGAGGATTCTCCGAAGCTATCTTTAGAGGATGAGTAAAACTCCTATATCGATACTCTAGTATCTAATTGTCTCATTTGTGTTTTGAGTGATGTAGTTTTTGGTCAATCATGCCTTTTCGAATGCTCATGAGTTATGGACAGAACTTCTAGATAAATATGATGTATCAAACATTATTGAGGATGATTGTTCTCCTTCCACTTCCGTCTGTGATGAGTTCACATCTTATTACACTCCACCAACATGTGATTTGTCACAAGGTAATGATATGGTGGGTCTAGATAGAAATTGCATTGTTGATAGTGAATCTTCTGTTACTATATTTCATCTCTATCTCATTGCAATGCTCTATCTTTGGACTTAAACTCTTCTAGCATTTCAGTTGTCTTACATGCTAGTGTCGATAGTCCTTACATATCATGTAATAGTTGTTTCACTAAATCTCATGATGATATTCTTTCTATGTCTTGTTGTCATGAAAACAATGCTTCCATATCCTCTAGTAATTTTGGCGACGGCGACGATGGCGACACTAAAATAAACGGGGTGAGCACAGATAGCTGGATGGAGAGGCGAGGCGAGGTCGGAGTCGACGACAACATACAAAAATAGACATCGGCCGAAGCCGAAGACGACGATGCAATTCGGGCGGTGCAATTCGGGCTTCTCAGGTCATTCCATCGTGCATGGTTGCTCGAGGGAGAGGAAAAGCAGGCGGTCCCGACGGTGAGCTCACAAAAGGCCGAAGCAGTGGAAGCGAGCGACGGTTGTGGATGCTAGCATTAGGGTTTCGCGCGACAGAAACGGCGAGGGAAGGGAGAGGAGAGCGAGCGAGGAGGAGGAGAAGTGTGGGGCACGACTCTCTCCGGCGGCGATTATCTGCGCGAGCAAGCGGGAAGGGCCGACAGCAAGGAGAGGAAGAGGACAAACAGCGTTTTTTCTGAAAACCACCTACATTTCCCAAGAAATTACAAAACAGTTCTATGCCTCACAACTGAATTTTGTAAACTACCTTTTGCAAGAGTTGAATTTAGCAAAAGTAATATTTGGAAACCTCGTTGAATTTGCAACCACCACATATTTTGGTTTGTCAAATTTGATAATTTTTTTAATCCACATTTGAATTGATCACCTTAAGTGGTTTCTGATAAATCCTTGTTGAATTCAAATTCAAGAAGTTGTGCAAAATTTTCATGCATGAGATGAGATTCTCACAACACCATAGCACCATTTCATTACAAGAATAATTTGTTACATAATTATATACTATTTTGTACTACTACAAAAAAAATGCACCTCCAAGATTTTTCGGAAACATGTAAATTTTATTACAATTTTACATAAGAAGAATGAGGCAGTATGTAATAATTTGCAATGGATCTATAAGATACGAGTATGAACCATTAGGTTGAACTTATGAAACAAGTCACATTTATCATAAATTGTGGATTTTTGCAACGGGTTTATCCTCGGTATATACTATTTTGTACTCCCTCCGTTCCAAAATGTAAGCATTTTTAGCAAAATGTTTTAGCTCGCTAAAAAGTCTTACATTTTGGAACGGAGGGAATACTAAATAAATGTGTCTCCTAGATTTTTCTGAAGCATGGTTTCGCATAAGGGGAACGAGGCAGTATGCCATAATTTACAATGAATCTACAAGATACTAGTATGTACTACCTAGGATGTGTGGCGTTCGGCCGATGGATAGTGGCTCGTGCGCGGTAGTCCGCGGTCGCGCTATCACCCACGTTGGACAATGCATCTCACCGCCTTTTGGGGCAGGGTGCTACAAGCAATTTTCCCGTGTTTTGGCTATAGTTTAACGTAGCCATTTAAAATATATTGTTTCTTTCTAAAAAATATAAATCGATTATTTATACCTAATTTATATATTATACAAATCAATTTATGATAGAAAAATCATATGCACTACAAAAAGGGAAAAAAGGTGACAGCAGAAACAAATGTTCACATACCTTGAAATAATTGTTCATGTTAATGTCAAAACGACCCACTAGTATTGAAAATTTATTCATGTATTCTAAAAATAATTTCATTCTATGAACACTAAATGTTTGTCTATTTCACAGTAAATCATGTCCTATAAAAATGGGGAAAATGTGATAGCAAAAAAAATGTTCACATACCTCAAAATAATTGTTCATGTTAATGTCAAAATGACCAACTAGTAATGAAAATTTATTCATATATTACAAAAATAATTTCAATGTATGAACACTAAATGTATATCTATGTAACACTAAATCGTGTTCAAGAAAAATGTGATAGCAAAACAAATGTTCAAATACCTTGAAATAATTGTTTATGTTAATGTCAAAATGACCAACTAGTAATGAAAATTTATTCATATATTATAAATTTCAATGTATGAACACCAAATGTATATATTTTACACTAAATCGTGTTCAAGAAAAAAAGGAAAAAATATATGTGATAGCAAAGATGTTCACATACCTCGAAAATAATTATTCATGTTAATGTAAAATATGACCAACTAGTAATGGAAATTTATTCATATATGCTAAAAAATAATTTTATTTTATGAACACTAAATGTTTGTCTATTTCACACTTAATCATGTTCAAGTAAAAAGGAATATGTGATAGGAAAAAAATGTTCATACAGCTCGGAAGAATGGTTCATGCTAATGTCAAAATGACCAACTAGTAATGAAAATTTATTCATATATTCTAAAAATAATTTCATTGTATGAACACTAAATGTTTGTCTATTTCATTACAAAAAATAAATCATAGAAAAAAATATGTATCAACCAAATGCTAATAAATTACAAGTAAAAATAAAATGTGCATACATAACAAAATAATTATCATGTATATGAAGGATAATATGAATGTTTGTGAATTCCACAAAAAGTACTTTTATGCCTATGAATAATAGAGAAGATAGAAACATAGGGATAATCATAGAATGAAACAAAATAGAATAAAATGACCCAGTAGTGATGTAAAGTTATTCATATATTCTAACTAGTAATGAAAATTTATTCATATATTATAAATTTCAATATATGAACACCAAATGTATATATTTTACATTAAATCGTGTTCAAGAAAAAAAAGGAAAAAAATATATGTTCACATACCTCGAAAATAATTATTCATGTTAATGTAAAATATGACCAGCTAGTAATGGAAATTTATTCATATATGCTAAAAAAATAATTTTATTTTATGAACACTAAATGTTTGTCTATTTCACACTTAATCATGTTCAAGTAAAAAAGGAATATGTGATAGGAAAAAAATGTTCATACAGCTCGGAAGAATGGTTCATGCTAATGTCAAAATGACCAACTAGTAATGAAAATTTATTCATATATTCTAAAAATAATTTCATTGTATGAACACTAAATGTTTGTCTATTTCATTACAAAAAATAAATCATAGAAAAAAAATATGTATCAACCAAATGCTAATAAATTACAAGTAAAAATAAAATGTGCATGCATAACAAAATAATTATCATGTATATGAAGGATAATGTTCTTTGTATATGAAAAGAAAATGTTCATACATAATGAAAGGAATGTTTGTGAATTCCACAAAAAGTACTTTTATGCCTATGAATAATAGAGAAGATAGAAACATAGGGATAATCATAGAATGAAACAAAATAGAATAAAATGACCCACTAGTGATGAAAAGTTATTCATATATTCTAAAAACAATTTCATTGTATGAACACTAAATGTTTATCTATTTCACACTAAAACGTGTCCAAGAAAAAAGGGAAAAATGTGATAGCAATTTTTTTTTCACATAACTCGAAAATAATTGTTCATGTGTTAATGTAAAAATGACCAACTAGTAATGAAAAATTATCCATGTATGCTAAAAATAACTTCAGTATGAACACTAAATGTTTGTCGATTTTACACTTGACTGTGTTCAAGAAAAAAGGAAAAAAATGTAATAGCAAAAACAAATGTTCATATACCTCGAAATAATTGTTCACGTTAAAGATACATTCTATTTTGTCCAAGTTTGAGACAATTATTTTGAGACGGAGGGAGTATAAGAATAAAACAAAATAGAAGAAAATGTGGAAAAGGATACGAAAAAAGGGCACGCACTAATAGTTTGGCAAGCAAAGAATAGGATTTTGCCACTACCTTGGCGGACAACCATCACATTCCGACACACACCGATTTTGAGCACAAAGCAGCACTGACTAAGCCATAGTAAGTGCAGGGAATTCAACACAAGTAGCAGTGCCATGCAGTAGCTAGTTCCACAGCAACCATGGCACCATGCCATGCCATCTGGAGTAGCATATGCACACGCAAACACACGAGGGAAACCACAACCACATAGATTGAGGATAGCCAGTTTTTTATGTTTGGTTGGAAGGATGAGAAGTGGTTACAGGGGATGGGAGTGGCTAGATTGCCTAGGTCGTTGTGACGACTCTTTGATTCACGTGGTGAGATTACCACCTTAACATTTAAGCAACGGAAAAATTTTATTGGATACCTAGTTTTTATGTTTGGCCGGAAGGACGAGAAGTGGTTACAAGAGATGGGAGTGGCTAGATTGCCTAGGCGTTTGTGATGAATCTCTTTGGTTGATGTGGTGAGATTACCCACCTTCACATTTTAGCAACAACAGAAGTATTTTACGGGTTTGGAATGGAAATATACTCAAAGTTCATATATTACGAACTTGCATATATGTCATGTTGCTATGCACATACATACACAATCGCTAGTTCTTGGGACTGGACGTAACTATACCATGCAATATCAGAACAAACGTGGCCACCAATTAGTTTTTTCTACAAATCACAATTTAAACGAAACCCGATTTAGCGTATGTGGCTATACATTCCAAAGTTTGGCCGGAAGGATGAGAAGTGGTTACAAGAGATGGGAGTGGCTAGATTGCCTAGGCGGTTGTGATGAATCTCTTTGGTTGATGTGGTGAGATTACCCACCTTCACATTTTAGCAACAACAGAAGTATTTTACGGGTTTGGAATGGAAATAATATACTCAAAGTTCATATATTACGAACTTGCATATATGTCACGTTGCTATGCACATACATACACAATCGCTAGTTCTTGGGACTGGACGTAACTATACCATGCAATATCAGAACAAACATGGCTACCAATTAGCTTTTTCTATAAATCACAATTTAAACGAAGCCCGATTTAGCGTCTGTGGCTATACATTCCAAAATTGAGCCTTAAGACTAATCTATTGTACGGCAGAACTAGAGTGAACTAGATCTTAAAAAAAGTTCAATTCCGATCAAGGAATAGGCATGGTCTCCTACATACCAAAGGATGTGGACACTGGAGTTTGCTCGGTCAAATCTGCATGTATGGGACACTGGACTCGTTGATATGCAGGCACGCCGACAGCGGGAGTTTACACGTGGATCTAGAGTCAACCAAGGTTCAAAGGCGATGCACGACAGCCTGCTCAATCTAGAGGAATGGAAGGGGAAATAAGGGAGAAATGGACCCACCACCCCACAGCCAACATGAGCGCGGAAGTGGTGAAGGAAAATTGGTTGTTATTTCTGGGAAGTGGTGTGAGCAAGCTGAAAATGGCTGCTCTCGTCCGACAAAAAGTGGCTAAGGATAACCACTGAACATTTAACACACCCAGATCTGCCCACTGCCTTCATCCATTATCAAGCCCACCACCATCAAGCCGAGGGGAAAACCCTAGCACCCCGACACTAGATTCGCACCCGCCACCCTACACAGGAGCACCCCCATAGCTGCTCTAACACCGGTGAAACAGAGCAGGGGCAGTCGGCACCACCGCGTCTAACACACAGGACACGGAGCTTCTGCGAGCACGGTGCTACCTGTCGCCAAGGGCGCCGAGCAAGGGAACGCGGGATGCAACATCGAGGCCGGTATACCAAGTAACCCGTAGCCAGGGGAAGAAAGGGCAGATAGTGCATGAGGGTGTGGGGAAGGGGTGAAAATGTTGTCAGAAGTAACCTGCCTCTGCCGTCCGGACATTGGACCCTAAGCCATGCTGCAAGGAGATTGCAACATGGAAGCAAGGAAAGCCGGGAGAGGGCACCGGAGGAGAAAGGCCAGGAGAGGGCAATAGGAGGATAAAATTATGTTCTATTATTCATCTGACTACCACTCCAATAGTAGCAACACTGTTTCCGTCACGATACTTCTTATTTTGAGACTAATGGTCATATAGAATCTTAAAGTGAAGTATGGGAGTGACACAGCGGAAGAAATACGGGAAAGGAGACGATCGCTAGGCGTATTAGGGGAATGAGGCTCAAACAAAATTGCTGAGATGAGATAGGCCTACTACCAGAATGGTTGGTGTATTCTTCTCCAAAGTGAGCCCTGCTTTACTCTATCAAACTAAGCATAACATTGACCATAATTTTTTGTACAGTACACCATATTTTTACAAATAAGGTATATGGAAAAAATGGATAAATCTACATTAAATAATTTTGTTGTAACCATTTTAGTTACATCATTTTAGAAAACTTAGGCTTGACTAGATGTCTAGGCCCATGTGTATACTCTATAACATCATATGTTTGATGACAAGGGTATGGCTTAACTTATCACCACCTTCTAGAGGGCAATCTCTATTCACAACCTAGGGTGCGCGCATCACAGATAGCAAATACAAAAATCTTCTCAACTTTGCCAAAAAATGTATAAAAGAAAGTAATTATAATTCACATAATTAATTAGGTTTGCAATTTCAAAAGGAAGACGTGATGATAAGGTGTTGAATAAATATGCATGCATATTGTATCATACTTATCGAGTGAACTCACATGAGCTGAAGAATGTTCATCGTCTCCAAGGAATTGAGTTTCTGAAGTCAGTGCATGGAAACTTAAATCGATCAGCGAATCTATCTGCGCACAATGATGAAAAAAAAGAGTTACACTCACCTGTTTTAGTAACGACCTTACAGAGAATTGTAACTATACTACCAGAGTGAGTATAAGTAGTGCAAGTTTGGGAGGGGGACAGAAATCCTCTAGATGGTGCTTGACAATACAGCGTACCATGAAACAAAATAGAATATTTGAATCTCTATTAGGTGTAAGTGAAACAAATACCCAAGGATCTGAAAATGTCACGAAGGCAAAGCCGTAGTAGTGGTTTGTGTGTCTCTATAGCAAAGCCTCATGATCTGCAATTAGAAATAGTCGAGAAACATCCTACAAATAGAGCAAAGCAGAATAGTAAGCATCTATAGACCTTTGAATTCAGCGATGGAGGAAAGAGGAAAAACAGAAATCTGTAAATAATAGCAAGGAGTTACTACCACAATATAGCAAGTCATACTTTTGGAACTATAGCATATAGAGATTATAAATGGATTCATTCACAACAATCTGGAAATTTTCACTTCGGCGAGCCAGCAAAAGGAAACATTACAAACATCTGCAAGTCTATAGCAGCTAGTCTCCTACTACAAAGAAACATGCTTTTCTCATTTGGAATAATAACCATAAGCTTATAGTCAACAGAATGTGTGAAATAGAAATAGAACCATGTCATAAAAATCACTCGTGGATAAATTTAGGGTGGCTGACAAAAAAAAAGAATCATTACCTCCGGAGCAGCATTGCGATTTAGTCATTCCATAGTTTCAGTAATCAACAAAATGTAACTGGGTAGGGGAAAATGCATCTGGTTGGGGGTGAGCTTATCTAGAGGCGGGGTCAACATGTTGTCTTCATGTTAGCACAACATGCATTTGTTAGATTACTATCATGGTGCAGCAGAGCAACTATGTCAAAGGAAAAAACTTCTTTACCTGGGGCTCGTGCAGGAGGTGTATGGCGGCCGGAGTAGGATACTGAACAAAACTCTTATTGCCATATTGATAAGATCTCTGCCACTCAGGTGAGAACTCAACAACATATACCAACCCGATCTGCAAGTAATCGACTTCATCAAGACAACTCACACTGAAGCCAAAGTGATTTTAACAATAAAAAAGGAAGTCGCAACAGGATCTCACCGGTCCAACAATGATAGACACATGGTCATAATACTTGAGTCTGCTCCATTTACAGAAAGCCGCCCTAACAATTTTAGCTAAGAGATAAGGAAACCAGATAAATAACGTGATAACAAACCAAACATATCAAAGAAAAACACCACAAAATACAAAATTAGAGATAGCTTGGAATAAGCCTAGCAACTTGTCACTCGTGCCATTGCTAGCGATTTCTATGACGCGGTGGTTACAGGTGCAGGCATGGAGCCTACTCTAGTTCAAACCCCGAAATGCATATGTAACAACAAGATGCTCTAGGTGTCGGCATAATTGATT